>NW_019167871.1:9142894-9545727 GCF_002303985.1 Durio zibethinus | reverse complement strand
TCAGGGATAAGGAATCCTTAGAAAACAGGAATAATATTGTTCTGTAGCCCTATTATGCCAGCAATAAGGAATCCTCAGAAAACCGGAATCCAATAGGGGAATACTTAGAAAATCCTCAAATCTTTTTGGATATATTCATTTTGAAGTGATTTGAAAAATAATGCATTGAGATAAGTGAGTTAAATTCAGACATAAAACAAGATATGAAATGCATTGAAAAAATGCATTTCATCAATACAAAATGTAATTAAATAATTATTTATTAAATTATTTTTATTGATTTAAATAATAAAACGTTGATTTAGGGGTAAAACAATTTTTCAAAATTTGATGTTTTAAATTTAAACCTTATTATTTATGAATTTGATTTAATTTTATGTTAAATTTATCTTATATAGAATTTATTGATTTTTAGCGAAATATTTAAATATAATTATAATTTATTTTTTATTAATATTTTCATAAAAAATTATATACTTGCAATCGTAGTTAGTAAAATCAAAACTAATTTTAATATTAAAAAATAGAAGATAAATAATGCTAAATAGTATGAACAATATGTTTTCATGAGAAGAAATAACAAATTTGCGGTATTAATTATTTAAGGCTTTTTTATGAGGAGAAATGACTATTTAGCATTTTATGCAATAATTAATTGAACTTAAAATGATCTCCTAGCTACATATTTCCTAAAAACTCAATCTCTTAAAACATTAAAATAACTAAATGAGATCGATATAAACAACTCAAGAAACTAATTATAGTAAATTCCTAAAAATTGAAAACAAAAAGTAATAACATATTTAGAATGGACAATTCCTATTTCAAATGTAAAGAAAAAGACAACTAGCAAAAAAAATGTCAATGAAAATTAAAGTAAATTACACCTTACATCCATGACTTTTGTACAATATTTCATTTTCATTCATGGTTTTAATTAAAATTCAAAATTTTCATTCACGAATTTTTTAAAATATTTCAAATTCATCAATTTCAACAATTAATCTTTAAAATTTGACTAAATTTGTCATCTCAAAATATTGTGCGTGTGTGTATAACCAAATAAACATGCACGTGATAAAAAGGTGGGAGTTTATTTGTAACATTTTAAGTTGAAATTCTTGTCATATGCACATTCATGTGATATTAAAAAAGATTTGTTCTGTTAATTTTTTAATAATGATTGATGTAATAGATGAATTTATAATATTTTAAAAAGTGTAAATGAAAAAATTATTTCATAAGATTGTGGATGAAAGTAAAATAATATTACACAAAGCTTATAGATGCCTAATGTATTTTAATAGTAACAGCTATCTTAAAAGTCTACGATTGTGATTTTAATTATCACTACTTAAGTAGGGAGAAGTAGATTCACATTAATTTTACCCAAAGTGATACAAAGTTTATCTTTTAAATATTGTAGCACTTGAAAACTTTTCGGTCACCAACTTATCAAGAAAATAATTTCAGTCAACGATATTAACAAAATGTAGTCAAATTATTTTACTTTCTTAGTGTTTGCTTCCAAAAATAAATTATAAAAAAGGTTTTATTTAAGAACAAAAGAATTTTCTCTCCCAATTTAAATGGATTAAGTTTCCATTTTTTTTCTTTCGGCTCTCTTATCTATTCTTCCATTCTTTATATTCCTCCTACAAAGTATAGTTGAAAGTGTAAAACCACAAATAAATAGGCTTACCTGTATTTTAGCCGAAATGATAAAAGGAGTCAATTGTGGACAATCATCCACACACAACTCTTGTAAAGATGGCAGCGTGAGTACAATGTCATTTCCATCCCTTCCTTTTAATTCAGGCAATCTTTCCAATGTAACCTTATTCAGCTGCGGAAGACCTTCAGCCATTGATATTGGAAAAGTATATTCCAATCGAGAGCAATCCCCAATCCTAAGTGTTGTCAATTTCTCCAAAATTTGACCATGCGACAATGAGGAAAGAGATGTCAAGTTATTGCAGCCACATATATATACTTCCCTTAGACTTTGGAGATTGATGTTTGACACTTCCGTTTTGGGAATTATTTCTTCCAATTCCAAGCATAAGGATATGTTCAGGGTTTCCAGTTGTCCAAGACTTTCAGCAACATACGTTGGGAAGAGATATCTCAATTTATTGCAGTAGTCTATTGTTACAACCTTCAAACTTTGTAAGCTTACATGATGACTGGGTCCTAGTTGTATGCTCCTCAATTCAGCAATCTGAAATAGCACTTGCATCTCATCATAAATTCCATAAACCATGATTAAAATTTGACAAACTATAGCATCTTCGAATCATGTGTATGTACGTCCATGTGAACGTTCATGTGGTAAGATGGTGTGCTTTGACTTTTTAATTAAAACTCAAAATTTTCATTCACTAGTTTTTAAATTCAAATTCATCAATTTGAACAATCAATCATTAAATTTTGACTAAATTTATCATCTCAAAATATTTTGTGTGTGTAACCACGTGAACTTGCATGTGATAAAAAGGTAAGAGTTTTTTAAACTTTTTAAGTTGAAATTCATGTCATATGCACATCCATGTGACATTGAAAATGATATGTTCTATTAATTTTTTTAACCATGATTGGTGTAATAGATGAATTTAAAATATTTTAAGAAGTTTTAAATGAAAAACTTGGGTTTTATAAGATCATGGATGAAAGTAAAATAATATTGCACAAAGCTTATGGATGCCTAATGCATTTTAGCAGTGACTGCTATCATAAAAGTCCACAGTTGATATTTTAATGATCATTATTTAAGTAAGGAAAAGTAGATTCACATTAGTTTTATGCAAAGTGATACAAAGTCTATTTTTTGAATATTGTAGCACTTGGAAACTTTTCAGTCATCAATTTATCAAAAAAAAATTTCAGTCAATGACATTAACACTATGTAGTTAAATTATTTTACTTTCTTAGTGTTTGATTCCAAAGATAAAATATAGGAAAAAATCATTAGAAGAAAATTTATAAAAAAATTTTATTTAAGGAAAAAAGAATTTTTTTTCTCTCAATTCAAATGGATTAAGTTTCCTTTCTTTTTTTTTTTTTTTTTGGCTGTCTTTCTATTCTTCCACTCTTTCTATTCCTCCTACCAACATAGTTGAAAGAGTAAAAACACAAATAAATAGGCTTACCTGTATTTTCCCCGAAATGATAAATTGTGGACACTCTCTCATTTTCAACTCTTGTAAAGATGGCAGCGTGAGTACAATGTCATTTCCATTCCTTCCTTTAAATTCAGGCAAACCACGCAATGTAACCTTATGCAACTGTGGAAGACCTTCAGCCATTGAGATTGGAAAAGTATATTCCAATCGAGAGCAATCTCGAATCTTAAGTGTTGTCAATTTCTCCAAAATTTGACCATGCGACAGTGAGGAAAGAGATGTCATGTTATTGCAGCCACGTACATATACTTCGCTTAGACTTTGGAGATTGATGTTTGACACTTCCGTTTTGGGAATTATTTCTTCCAATTCCAAGCAGTCGGATATGTTCAGCGTTTCCAGTTGCCCAAGACTTATAGCAACAGACGTTGGGAAGAGATATCTCAATTTATTGCAGTTGTCTATTCTTACAACCTTCAAACTTTGTAAGCATACATAATGACTGGGTCCTTGTTGTATGCTCCTCAATTCAGCAATCTGAAATAGCACTTGCATCTCATCACAATATTTAACTTCCAACCTTTCAAGACTTTGTAGAATTGGAATTCCACTTGTCATGTCCCAGCAATTATCTATAGTCAAAGTTTTTAATTTGAGCAAAACCCCTTGCGGTTGATGACCACTGCACAGCTCTTCCAATCCACGCATATTTGTTAAAGATAATTCTAACAAATTAGAGAATGCATTGGTTAGCTCCTGTTGCTTTGTAGTATCAATGAGACATTTCATATGCTTGCAACTCTCAAGATCCAGAGAAGTCAGCTTACTGAATACCACTTGGCCCGACTCCAAGCTTGGAACAAGATTTTGGTAACCCACCACATTTTTCAGATTAAGAGATTCTGAAACCCCAAATAACTGCTTGCATGCCTCTATTACAGACCCCTTAATTTTTAAAGATCTCGAGAATGGGCAGATCTCAAAGTCCATCTTCCCTTGATAAAAATGAGAAAAGCCAAAGCCAACACATACATAAAACCTTTGTAATTTACAGAACACAAAGTCTCTTGGAATATCTTCAGAATAAACCTCTAAAGATAATATAATCAAGTTTGACAACGAATTCAACTCTGATAGACTGGCAAAGCTTTCTTCTTGTACTGTGTTCTCAGTGGCCCAACTTAAAAATTGACAACCATGCAAGTATAGTTCTTCTAATTTGGACAATCTTCGTATTAACTGAGAAGGGATTCTTTGTAGTTGTACACAATATGACAAATCCAACAATTTAAGATTATCCAAATTACCTATTTCTTCTGGCAATTCTTTGATATCAGAGCAACTAAATGAAAGAACTTCAAGTTTCTTCAACTTCCCAAGCACTGAGATGTCCAAGAGTTTGCAACGTTCCAAATGAAGAGTTCTGAGGTTTGTTTGAAACTGAAATGCATCTGGAGATATCAATCTAGAATTCAGAGTGCAAGCTTTCAATGCTTTCATTCCTTCAAAGAATTCACTTGAAGTTATCATGTTCCCATCTCCACCAAGTAAAAGAATTTTGAGATTTGGGCATACCAGTCCTTTAGGAAGTTCAACAATCCGACTAGTATTGAAGGAGACCGCTTCGTAAGACTCAAGACTTTCTTCCTTTGGCCACATTTCAACAACGTCAGATTTTATCATAAAAGAAAACTCCTTTCTGTTTGATGCTATCCACAAAGCAACATCACGAACCAGGTCATGCATTTTAACGTGCCTTTCTCCACAATTTAACAACAAACAAGAATCCTTGAGGATGTCCATCGCCGCAAGCACTTCGCTTCTCACTTCTTCAATTGAGCCCATACCTTTACACAACTCTAGTCCCCATGCATATCTCACCAGCTCCTCTACATAAATCTCATGATCTTCAGGAAATAAAGAGCACAACAAGAAACACATCTTGGTCTCCTTATCATTCAAATAATCAAAACTCACCTCAAGAACTAGGTAAGCATTTTTTTCATCAATGTCCTCTATGTCATCCAATCTCCGGTTTTCGAGTCTCCTATATGCCGCTTCCCACCTATGAAGATTTTTACCTTTTAGAGCACTTCCCAATGTAACTATAGCTATGGGCAGACCTTTACATTTTTTGATAACTTTAGATGCCACATGTTTAATAACATTAGAAGAGTCGTTTAAACCAGCTTTGGCGTTAAATAAAGTCCAAGCTTCATGGTCATTTAGACAACCAAGAAGTATTGTCCTTTGACATTCCATGGTAACACAAAGGTGTTGACGGCGTGTTGTTAAAAGAATTTTGCAGCCTTTATGATCATCAGCAAATGGAATTCCTATCTGCTCCTTTAAGTCAATTTTTGCCCAAACATCATCAAGGATTATTAGAATCCTTTTCTCCTTCTGCAGTTTCGACCAGAACTCCTGGATTGATCTTCTTCCTTGGGCATTCTTCATATCGAAATCCAAGTATTTTGCAATTTCATCTTGAATTGTATCAAAGTTTGGCTTTTGAGACACAGTAGCAATCACAACTTCGTCAAACAGATTTAATTTTTTGGCATGAATTCCAACTTCACGGACTAGGGTTGTCTTGCCCACCCCTGGCATCCCCCACAATCCAATCATGCTGACCTTGTCGTCCTGTAAGGCTTCAATTATCTGATCGAAGCCTTTTTTTGAAGATGCAAAAATCATAAAATCCTTGGATGAGAGAAATTCTATGGTTGGATTTGTACTACGTGAACGGTAGGCCACTCGTCCAGGTTGACTAAATTTGGCGATCTTCTCAATAAGCTCACCAATAACAAGAGTGTTCTTCATTGCTTTCTTGCTTAACCAATACTGCCTTCTCCAGTTAGGACACCAAATGAAACATCTCATATTTCGTTGCATTTCATTTTCCAGAGTTTCATCAGATAGGATTATGTCTGCCTGTGATAGCAAATCTTTGACATCATCTTCAATTTCTTGAAGTTGCCTTTCAGCATCCTCAATGTCATGTTGCAGCCGATCCCGTGACTTTTTCAGATCTTCTTTTCTTTTCTTGAGCTTTTCAACATTGTGGTGAAAACGGCAAATGTAAGTAAATTGACGTCCTACTGGCTTCGCCACCCAATCCACGAGCAGTGTTCCCACGCTGTTAGAAAGAGCAGACTCGCAAAACCCACAAGCCATTCTTGACAAGCTCAAGTTGAACAAACTTCTGCCAAACATAAAAATATTGGCTATGAGATAAATCATGGTGAAGATGCCAAAAAGAAAATTAAAGAATAGTGAATGTGAACTCTCTAAACATACCAAGCAAGGTGAAGATAGTCCAAAGTGTGACAACCAACTGCTTTTTCTTCAGTTTTCTGCCAAGTAACACTTTTTAAGCACGTAATGAGGCAAGGTGAAGACAATTCAAAGTATGAGAACCAAATGCCTTTCTTCGGCACTCTACCAAGCTGAAAACACGTGATAAAAAACAATATTTTTAGATAATTTATAAGGAAACATTACTCAGAAAACATGAAATAAAAAAATTTGTGTTAATAGGATAGAAAACCAAAAAAATCGTATCATACTGTAACAGTTAAGCAACAGTCTAAAAACGATTAATTAGTTGTTTGGTCAAACAATTTTAGTTGATTTTTTTATTTTGGACACCAAACTGTAAAAAGTAATGATTTAGTCACCAACATTATAAAGATTTGTTTCTTTGATGATCATACCATTTAGAGTTAAATGTTGGATGAAGATACTACAAGAATATATCATCTGCAATCATATCACTAACAATAATTATAGTGTGCAATTAATCAATTATAATATATAATTGTATGAAGCACATCAAAATTTATATGAAGTACACACTTACATAATTTTTTATTGGAAACACACCACCTCCAATTATTGTAAAACAATTAACCAATTAAAATTCAATATTTTTATAGGGTTTACAAAAAAACATGTGAAATCCACACTTGGTGAACCTTTATATAATTTTTTTGATAATTGATTAATTATAAGATTATAATAAAAAAATTTAGATTGATTTTTTTTATTATGATTGGATAATTATAACATTAAAGAAAAAAATTTTTGTAGGATCACTATTATAGTTAGACTGATATTCACACATGGCCTATGCTCAATTACCACATGGTTACGCCTAGAGGTATAAATGATACATTAGTACTCGCAAGCTACTCGGGTTCGATTCGAAAAAAACTCAAATTCGATTCGATTATTGTCGAGTCGAGCTCGAGCTCGAGTAGTTCGACTTATCGATCGAATCGAATTCGAGTATTCTTATATCTGACTCGAGTAGCTCGCGAGCCTAATCGAGCTTTTAAATTTAAATATATTTTTATTATTTTAATTAATAAAATATTTCGAGTCCGAGTTCGAGTTCGAGTTCGAACATGAATAATCGAATTCTTGTCGAGTATACGAATCGAGCTTATTTTTACATACTAATCGAGCTTATTTTTACATACTAATCGAGCTTAATCGAGCGAGCTCGAGTAGCTCGAATTCGATCACGAATCGAGCTCGAGTTTGAAAAATAAAACTCGATCGAGCTCGAGCCGAGTATCGAGCCCCGAATTGTGAGTCGAGCTCGAGCTCGAGCTTCTCACTATTCGGCTCGGCTCGGCTCGTTTACAGCCCTAGTTACGCCTACGTGAATTTATTTAAAAAATATATCCTTGTAAAAAAATATCAATTTGTTTCATTTTCTAACTTCTCTGACTACCCTACTTCATTTAATAGCACCGCCATCGTACGCCGCTCGACGGCACCGTTTTCCTTCCCAAAACTCAACCAAGTCTTCTTCTTGATCCTCCCTTTCCTCATATCATATCAAGTCTTCCTAAAAACTGATAGAAACTTCTAAATTTAAAACAAAACCCAAGACCATAAACACTAGAAACGCCACCCTCAACCACTTATCACACCAACGGCACCGTTTCCTCTCTCCTCTCCTCCGGCTCCCCATCACAAGGAGAGAAGCTCCAAAAACACAAGATCAAAAGACCCTAGAACCCAAAAAAAAAAAAATTATCCGCCTTTCTACTCCACTGCAACCAACTTTTTTTGTTGTTTTTTAATTTTGACAAAAAAAGGTTAAATGAATAGTCCAACCTTACCAGTTCTAGATAGAAGTAATAGATCCGTAGCTTTCAATAGGAAATTTGCCTGAGAAATAAAACTAATCCTTTTCAGATCTGATCTGCTTCACTGACAAAATTGCAAATTAGATAAAAAAAATGTAAGAAACACACTTTATTTGCATAAAGAGAAAGCAATGAAGAAGTTGTTGCATTTACCTTGCTTGGTGCGTTCTAAATCTGCCAGGATTTATTCATGACGGATCATTGAAAGCAAAGAAAAGAAATTTGAAGATTAGATTTTTTTCTCTGCCTTTGTTTTTTTTTTTGGTATTTTTTAGATGAAAATGACAAACAAAGTGGAACTAAAGAGAAAGAAAATATTGAAGAGTAGCTTTTTTCTTTCTTTTTGAAGTTACAAGGAAAGAAATGTATAATCAAACAAAATTCCACTGAAGTTTTTTCCTTTTTTTTTTTTCTCTTTTTGAGTTGAAGAAAAAGCCAACAGAGTAGAAATCAACCTTAAAACTCTTGACCAAAAGAAAAAAGAAATCAAGCTGGCACTGAAATGATCAAAAAGCTTGGAAATTGATTAACTTTAATAATTAAGTATGAAGGAAAAAATAGAATATGATATCCAACAAACGGTCAAAACAAGCAATAAAAGATGGTGCTCTCGTATTTATCACCTCAAGATATTCATAACAGATTTTTAATTTGTTGATTATTTTCTAAATTAATTACAAGTTTACTTGTAGCAGATAACTATACCATGTCTACGTAATTAGTAATGGATATCAAATTTTTTTAATTAATTATAGTATTTGAAATAAAATTTCATTATAAACTTTAATTTATTATTAATCTTACACATTATTTTTCTTTTTAATATACTATATTTTTTATCTGTATTCATCAGTGCAAAAAAAAAAAAAGTAAATAATAAAAGGTAAGTAATGAACTTTATAATTATTCAATTCTTACAAGAAGATATAGAGATAAACTACTTAATTACTTCAAGAATGATTAATTATCATGATTCACCACATAAAAAATTAATTTAAGACAAAAAAAATTAAATTACTAATGCACTTCAGCTAAAGATTTAAGACATTTTTAAAAAGACGTACGATATAAACAGCTCAAAAATACAATGAAGATATAATCATATTTTTCATACTCTTAAAAATTATATAATTAAGTTATTATGAAGCAAATACACAATGATAATTCCAATGAAACGGGGAAGCTCTAATCTAAGGCAAGTTTGGCTATTCATTAGGCCTTCTATGAAGGCTACGTGGGCAAATTTCATTACTTTTCCATATTGGTAACATGGTATGATTAATATTTTTGATGCTCATCATCTTTAACTGAATTAACTTCACTAATAAAGTGTGAAAGATAGAAACAGAATTTGATATTCAACAAACAGTCAAAACAAACAATAGTCAAAGATAGAGTTATCGTGTCTAACGGTCAATAAATTAATTGGAATATTACTAATCCAAAGATACCTGTGACAAGTTTTTAATTTGTCGATTATTTTCTACATTAATTACAAAACTTATTTGTTGCAGATGACTATACCATAACAATTTAGCTACTCAAAGATATTAATTTTTTATAGTTAATTATAGTATTTGAATTAAAACTTCATTGTAAACATTTATGTATTATTAATCTTATATTATTTTTCTTTTAATATACTATATGTTTTTTTATCTATATATGTCATTGTGAAAAAAAAAAAAGTAAATAATAAAAGAGATTTGGTTTTTGAAAAAGTTAGATTACTTTGAAATTTTAATTGTTGTAATCTGATTTTCATATTTAATTTACTGTATTTGATTTCTGAAAATATTTTAAGATTCTCAATAATGTCCAAATAGCTTGAAATCATAAACCCACAACCCCCTATAGTTTGCTAAGATTTCAATAGAAAAATTAATTTTATCTCACTTTTGACCTAAATAATAAAATTTTTTTGATCTATTTTATCTTTAAAAATCAATGTAATTATATGATAAATAAAAATCAATTTTAAAACTAAAATGGGCATTCATAGTCACACAATTAAATACGTAATAAATTACATATAATAAAAATAATATGTTTAAAAGAATAAACGTAATAGATAATTACAAATCTAGATTTTGAATTTTTTATTTTCAAAAGCATTAAATTTTTTATATATAACATGTAGTAGATTAATTAAAATAATAACAAAATAAATTAAATATTTTTATATAAACAATATTTTTAATTTGAAAATGTAATAATTAATATAATATTGTAATATAAAATTTATAATACTTTTAATTACGTTTTTATGTTAAAAAATATAATATTTGATAAATAAAAAATGTTATGTATATTAACAGTTACATTTTTTGTTATAGAAATGTAATCATTGATAAATGATAATTTTTTATTTTTATAAGTATTATATTTTTACATATAAAACGTAATTAATTATTTAAAAAATAAAAAAATAAATATAATATTTTTTTAAATATCAACAATATTTTTAAATATAAAACATAATAATAAATAAAATATTTATAATAAAATATTTTAACTATATTTTTATGTAAAAAATATAATTTTTAATATTAATAGTTTTGTTTTTCTAAACGTAATAAATGTGTTAACACAGCACTCTGAATATCCTAATATATGAACATAGCTACTCATTGTCCTTTATAAAGTCACCTCTCCTTCATTTATTACCTCTCACTGTACGTGGCCTACTGTGGCCAAAATTAATTGGCAGTAACTTTTCTTCTTTACTTTTGTCAAACAAGTAACAGGTAACATGGAAATTTATATTTTTAATTCACTCCAAAATGTTATATATATATATATATAAATTTTGCTGCCTTCTGTCTCCTGGGCATTTAAAATTCTGTTGAGTTTATGCCACTTGTTGCTGTAGACTTTATTAATTTGTCGAAACTGCAGTATTAATTAATTAATTTTTATTTTATGATGTTGGATTTATCTCTTTATTATGTCATTATGCAAAATAAATTTTTATATTTTATTAATTTTTTAAATCCATGCTTTGTGCAATAATTTTATAATTAGATAGTATTAGAATTTATAAAATTTTACTAATTATACGATTTTATATTTTATCATTAATTTTTTTTTTTTGTACTTAAATTTTAAAATAAATATGAAAAATCTCAATAGTAAAGATGAATTAAATTGTTCCTTTTACCCTAACAATTAAAACTTAAGTTGCTAGCTTTATTGTTTTTTTTAGTTATTTGATGATGAAAGAAATATTATTTATATCACAAATTTATTCTATTTTTAATTTTTTGATAAATGTGTTTTTTAATTTATCTAAAAAATAAGCAGAATAATCTTGTTTACTATTATAAACAGTTTACCAAACTATATATGATAAATACAAATGCAAAATTAAGTGTAAAAAGTGTTTAATGAAATTTTTCCACACTGTGTTCAAACGTTATCCTGTTAATAAAGTAACAAAATATATTAATGAATTCTTATAAATTTAAATTGCAACTAAAATTATATTTCTTAGAAAACTTATTTTTTAAGGAGTTAAATCCAAAAAATTCAACCAGGCCAATCATATTGCAATTGAATTCATTAAAAAATAATTGTTGGAACCAAAACTCTTCAAACATTGATTTATATTAATTACATTTAAAGTGTTTTTGCTCTATTAAGATTTAAGAATTAAATATTATTTGTGAAATCTTTTAATCAAAATATGTTGTACACATAAAAACAAAAATATAGAGACATAAAGGGAATAATAGGTTCTTAAGTTTTAATATAATTACATCTTAAAATTTATTCAGAAGAAAAATTCACTACCTCTTACATAAAAATTGATCTTATGAATTACGTCGATGAATTTGTAATTCTAATGCTAAAAAAGATATGTTACTAAATAATTAGTTAGAAAACTTAGATAAAATATTTTTTATTTTTAATTAAAAAAGTATGAGACTCAACTTTATTAAATCCGATAAAAAATTTTAAAGTGAAAAAATAAATCGTACAATAAAATTTAGAATAAATAAAAAATAACATTTTATTTTTATTTTTATTGTTGAATTTGATTATCCAATTAAAAATAAAAAATAAATGTAAAACAATATAATTCTTCTTATAACTTTTTGAATTATTAGATGGTAAATTTAGAATATATAAAATTTTCAATTAAAACTTTGTTATCACACATTAGAACTTCTTTAATATTTTAACTTTGTATAAAAATTAAAGTGAACTTATTCCGCAAAATAAAAATTTTAAAATTTTACAAGACAAATAAATTATTTATACTTTTAAAAATAATACTTTTTAATTAATAAATTTATTAACAAATATATTCGTTAATGATCATAAAATTAATTATATAATATATAATAAATCTTAATAATTAATTGTGATAATTACTTTTTTGGGCTTTCTTTACCTTTTTGTTTTATTCAATTTAAAAATAATATTTATATATCAATTGCGTTTTCTTGACTTTCTTGACTTTTTCATTTTTTTTGGATTTAAAAAGTAATATGTATGTAATTAATTGCGTATTTTTAGTTTTCTTTATCTTTTCGATTTCTTTAATTTTAAAAATATATATTTATCTATTAATTATGATCATTGGTTTTGTCTTTTGAGTTTTATTATCTTTTGATTTATTACAATATTGAAGATAATATTTACTTATTTAAAATTAAATTAATTATGATCATTGATCGTATTTTTTGGCTTTATTTACCCTTTTATTTTTTTTAATTTTAAGTATTAATTGTGATAATTGATTGTATTTTTTATCTTTTAATTTTTTTAATTTTAAAGAGATATATGAAATTGATTATGTATTTCTTTCTTTGCCTCTTGGCCATACCTTTTCGTGTTTTTCAATAATATTTATCTATTAATTGTGGTAATTTATTATTTATTTTTTGTTTTTGACCTTTTCATTTTTTTCAACTTTAAAAATTATATTTATCTATTAATTGTAATAATTAATTGTATCTTTTAGGCTTCTTTTGTCTTTTAGTTTTTTTTTAAATTTTAAATATAATATTCACTTATTTAAAATTAGATTAATTATGATTATTGAACGTATTTTTTAATTTTAATTGCCTTTTGGTTTTTTTCAATTTTAATAAAAATTATTTTTATTTATTAATTGTAATAATTTATTATATTTTTTTACTTTTTTTACCTTTTCATTTTTCATCATTTTAAAAAGATACATATTATATTATTGTGTATTGCCTTTTTTGCCTTTTGGATTTCAACAGGATAAAAATATATAGTAATATATATATATATATTTAAACTCTTTATTTATTTAATGAGATTTTCAAATAATTTGTATTAATATTATTTAATAAATTCCATAATAAGAATAAAAAATTTTGCTAATGGGTAGAGAGATATATTTACAATAATAGACCTACAAATATAAATTTTAAAATATTATTTATAATAATTTATTTAATATATGATATTTAAAATTTTGTAGAGATATATTTAATTTTAATTTTAAATAATATATTAAAAAATTGATCGTGTAGCACATGGGTTAAAATAACCTACTTGAGTAATGAAAAACATTTATAATGTTAGAATATCATTATAAGTATTCTTCTAAATGGAATATATTTTTATTTGCTATAAACCAAATTTTGTTTAGAAAATTTTAGTACAAGTTGAAAATTACCAATATTGCAATTTAACTCGAAAATTGAGTAATTTATAAAAGCCTAAGGTACAAACAAATTTAAATGAAAAATATAAGAGATTTTAATAAATTAACTATACTTAAATAGTGTTAAAAGGTAAGAAATTCATTATTCAATATTGATTATTAAATTTATTTATTTTTCAAAAGAAAAAATAATTTTTTTAATGAATGTATCAATCTCATGAGAAAGAAGAGGTCAGCGCCTAAAAGATAAAAAAAATTACTTAGAGTACTTTTAACTAAGTGTTTTATTTTACTTTAAATAAAAATATCATATTTACATAATGAAATTTGTGAATTTGGCATTAAATCTATAGTGTTTATTTTGATCTCAAATTTATTTAATAGGAAAATTTTCAACTTTTCTTTTTAGCTATACTTGTGCCTTTTATAAATGAAATTTATAGTTCAAACTTGAGTTTTAAGTAATGGATGTGAAGGAAAATGTAAAAAAAATTAATTATCTTTTTGCTAATTAATAAAAGCATAAATTGCTTAAGAATGTAAGACTTTAGACTTTATCTTAGAGCCACTAATAAATATTGCGATTAAAAGGAACTATTATCTTAGACAAATTCAAGAAATTCTTTTGATAAAAATTAATTTTAAAAAATATTTAAAATTTTAATAAATTAGTTTCAATTGTAGGTCTATGAATTAGGCCATTTAAATCCAAAAAATTTATACAAATTCACATATATTTAATTATAAGTATTAAGTTATTTGTCTTTTCTTTATATTGTTAAAGTAGGAATTTAAATGAAAGTTCTATTATTATAAGTTATCACTTTAATTCGATTTTCAAACTATGAGAATGAATGAAAAAAATTTAAAAAAAAAGTATTTAAGGTTGTGTTTATAGAAGAAATATTGACAAATAAAAATATGAAAAATAAAATAAATTTAAGTAACCATAAATTTTTGAAATATAAAATTAAACCTTGGAGAATCAATTGAGTTTATATAGTATAATAATATAATAATATATAATATAATATAAAACACTATCCCTTTCTGTTTTACATATAAGGTTTTTATTATATAAATCGAATTACTTAACCGATATTTTTGATTAAAACAAATATGTGTATTGAGAAGAAGAAATCAAAAATATTTATAACCAAGTTAAAATGTTGTTTTATGAATAGTATATTGCAAAAAAAAATATAAAAAAGATTATAAGAGTTTTTATAGTATTTATCAATGTTATATTAGACTCCTAGCTTCATTCAAATTCATATAACATTTTTTCAAATAATTTTTATGTGTATTTGATCTTTTTAGAAGAAAAAACTATACAAAAATTATATTATTAAATCTTCAATTGAAGCTTATATTTTAAGTAGTTATTGTACAAGAAAACAAATATATCCATTTTATTAGTTAAGTTATTATTTTGATAAAAATATTAAATTTAAAAATAGTAAAGTAAATAAATTTAGTCATAAGATTTATAAAGCCTATATATATTTAATATTAACATTTTCACTTTCCTTTTATGAATGTTTGTGCCTTTTAAAAGAAACAATTTATATAAAAAAATGTATTATTATAACTAAATCATTATCACTCAATGCCTGTATTTGACAAAAGAGTATAATGAAATGAAGTAAAAAAAAATCTATAAATATTTTAATTAAATATTTTTGTCATAACATATAGATCCATAAATCTATAGCTAGATTTAATAAATTAAGGAGTCATCACCAATCATTTTTATCTATGTGTGATTGCCACCTAAGGAATCTATCATTTTAAGGAGTTCCTAAGCTTTACGAAGGGTACCTAAAAGAATAAGTTCGGTCTACGGCTCAGGCTCGGCTGAGCCAAAAAGCAGGGATGCAAGTTGAAGTGGGTCAAGCACTTGGGTCGGGTCGCCTAGCGGTAAAACGTGCGGATCCTGGGGTTTATGAAGCTCCAAAATGACGCCGTTTCAATGAAGCTATAAATAGCCCAAATTCGGCCCTTCCCCTCAGATTTCTCTTTCCCTTATCTTTCTTCCCTTTTTTTCTCTCTTTCTCTCTCTAAACCCTAAGAACATTGGTTGAATTTCATCGATTCCAAAAAATTTGATCGAAATCTGGGTTTTTTACCGAAAAGTTCACTAGAAAGTTCAATAGCTTTTAGAAAAGTGATGCCAGAAACTGGGTAACTGGTCAAAAAATTTAACCGACGCCAGAAAAGGACACCAAAAAATTCAATCAACGTCCAAAATTTAACCAAAATTTAGAATTTTCCAGAAAAAATTCTTTTTTAACCCAAAAAACTCTCAAATTTTTTGCTTTCTACTTTTCTCTGTGTTTCTAATTTCTATGTATTTCGTGTCTTTCCTGTGTGTTCTCTAGCCTTATTTATAGGGCTTCAATCCAAAAGCCCTAAACCAGATGAGATTTCCATCCTTTCTGACTCCTAACTCTAAACCCCTAATTCAGTTTAAACTCCTCAACTCAGTCTTTCCCAAATTTAACCATTTTTCTCATTTTTTAGCCTTTTATTTTTTAATTAATTTTTATATTTTTTAACAAAAATCAAATGTAGACCCCGGATAGATTGTGGTGTCTATAGCTACCCATTTTATGCACTTTTTATGAAACAAGGAATTGTGCAAAGATGTAGACAACCCAATCAACTTGACACATTTTTTTTTGTTTTTTTTTTTTTTTTTGAAAAAGTAAACAAAACTCTTCTAAACAGAGGCTCAATAACTTTAAAAGGTAAAAGGCTCCTCTAAACAGAGGTACAATAATTTTAAAAAATAAAATACTCCTTTAAATAGAGGCACCACGACTTTTGAAATAAATTGCTCCTCTAAACAAATGCACCACAACTTTCAAAAAATAAATTACTTCTCAAAACAGAGGTACCACAACTTTTAGAAAATAAATTGCTCCTCTAAACAGAGGCATTATAACTTTGAAAAAATAAATTGCTCATTTAAAGAAAGGCACAACAACTTTGGAAAAAATAAATTGCTCCTCGATAATCATGTTTACAAGAGTCATAGATCAAATCTGATGAAATTTGTAATGAGAACTCAAAGATTCACAATTTGAGTTCAAAAATCAAAGATTTAGATTTACAAGAACCTTTTAGCTTCACAAGAATTCATTGAAATTTGATTCTCAAAACTTTAATTTCATAAGAATTCAAATTTGCAAGATCTCAATATTCACATTTGCAAATTGCAAGACTTGAATCCAACATTTAAAGATTCTTATTTGAATTTTGGATATTCACATCGAAAAGTTCAAAGCTTCTCATTCAAGTTCAAAGATTCGTGTTTGACAAATTTAGGATTCACATCTAAAAAGTTTAAGCTTTTTCGTTCGAACTTTGAAGATTCACATTCAAAAGTTCAAAACTTTTCATTCTAGTTCGAAGATTCACATCTAATGAACATTAGGGTTTCACACCTCAAATAACTTTATTTGAAACACAAAGATTCTTATTTGAGTTCGAAGATTCACATTCAACAAATTTTAGATTTCACACCTCAAAGATTCTCATTTGAAATTTAAATATTTTCATTTGAGTTCAAAGATTTACATTCAACAAATTTTGGGTTTTACACCTCAAAGATTCTCACTTGAAATTTAAATATTCTCATTTGAGTTCGAAGATTCACATTCGATAAATTTTGGGTTTCACATCTTAAAGATTCTCATTTGAAATTCAAAGATTCTCATTTGAGTTTGAAGATTCACATTCAATAAATTTTGGGTTTCACACTTCAAAGATTCTCATTTGAAATTCAAATATTCTCATTTGAGTTTGAAGATTCACATTCGATAAATTTTGGGTTTCACACCTCATAGATTCTCATTTGAAATTCAAAGATTCTTATTTGAAAATCCAAACTTCATCAAAATATTCAAAATTTCTTTTTCAGATGAGCTTCAAACTTTCACCAGAGTCAAAATTTTATGTGTACTGAATGTCATGATCAATGATGTAAATGCTTTCTTAATGATGCAAATGCAACAATCTAGATTCTCACAATGTCATATTCTTAACCATGATTCAAATGTTTACTGCATAACGTAAATGCATATCCAGACCAAAGTTTTAAAAATTCTCCAAATCATAATGCAAATGTAATGCATGTAATGTGGATGTCAATGTCATGAAATTCTAATCAAAATATGGTAATATGATCCTCAAAACTCCACCATCTCACGTTTTCTCCTTGTTTAGCTTCTCAACACTTTGGAACAAGTTTTATCAACTAATCCTCATTACTTTCATCACCTGATCGTAATTCATTGACCTCTCAGCACTAGCAATTCTAGAATAAATTTCATCCATTGCCCCATATTATTTAAGCACAACTCACAGGCCCCTTAGTACTAGCCATATTAGAATAAATTTTGTCTCATGTCACTTGGTCACCAATCATAGGTTTTTCAGCATTAACCATTTTAGAATGAATTTACGTCCATTGGTCCACATTATTCTCATCATTTGACCACAACTCACAGGTTATATGCACCAATTCATCCTCATATTCACCATTTGGTCATATCACCTTTTCAAGTTTTTGCACTCTCTTTATTTTTCCCTTATAATCTTGGATTTCTTTTTAAAGGAATGCAAGGCTCTTTCATGAACATATCATTCATTCATCATAATTTTAATTTTTCACAAACATAATGCAATCATAAATTTCCTCAATTCACTTTAGGGATGCAATAATAAGGGAGCACAAGGTGAATTAGGAGAAAGATAATCAATGAAGAACGAGTTTGGTACAAACAAATGGGGAAAGAAACAAGTCAGATGCATGTCATTGGGATAAATCAAACAAATGGAGTAACAATATCCAAACAATGAATATTCAAATAATTTTGAACATTAATCAGGGATTCTTTTTCAAAAACTCATTCCATTAACTATCAAAATCATTTTGAGCTAATCAAATTTTACCCTAGCTTTGAAGGATCTTCAGATGTCTTTGACCTTCCATCCATGTGTCCAACTCTCAACTCAAAGATTTTTCTACCCAAATTGCCATTTCAAGTTTTCAATCTAAGTCTTCATTTTATCTCTTCTTCATCTTTTTTTTTTCTTTTTATTTTTCACTTTTTTCATTTTTTCATTTTTTCTTCTTTTTCATCTTTTCCCATCCATTAGTGGTATTTTTCACACTTCAATCTCTAAAGCCATGTAGCAAATTTCATTGTTTCATCACAAGCATACCTTAGTCCAACATATGATAATTTAATTTGAGCATTCACACTTAATCCAAATAGACTTTTAAAGATTATAATATAGGCCATTGTAAGGGTCATGAAAGAAATAGGTAAAATTGGCTTAAAACATGTGTTTAAAATGTTCAAAATCAAATGATCATTTCTTATCATTCGAAATAACTTGGCATTTTGCCCATTTCCACTTCATTTCACTACTTTTTCTTTTTTCCATCTCATTCCTTACATAAAAACTTTCATTACTTTACCCCAAATCATGTATGGCATTCATTTCTTTTTTTTTCTTCATTTTACTTTTTTTTTTACTATTTTTTGAAACCTTTTGCGATCTTTTGTCATTTTTTTTTTAAAAATTACCTTTAGTGTGGAAGGTGATCCTTGATTGGGGTTCTTTTTTTTAAAAAAATTATAATAGGCTCAAAAGGGTAACAATGAATAGTTTTTCAGATGGTAAAAGAAAGATAGTCATTTTTCATCTCAAATGTGAATGCTTTCCTAGAAAATCATCTATTGAACAAAAACAAGCTCATGGATCTTTATAATAGACTGCACATCTTCATGACATGCCTATTTCACATATACTAATGGCTTGCTTCTTTTGCTCACATAATCTCTTCAAATTAATGTGAATGAGTTCTCGAAATTAGATCTCAAAATTATTGTTATCATTATCTAAACATTCATCATTTGAAATTTGAGAATGAGAATGAAAAATTATGAAAGGTGACAAAGCATGGAACAACGGTTGAATGAAAGAAAAATGTAATGAAATGCATTATCCTTGCCTTTTATTAAAATGATAACAACTGAAATCCTATTGCATAAAAGAATTCCTAACATTACTATGAAAGAAATCTAGAATGACAAGTAGCTTCCAACCAGCCTTAATATTTTTTTCAAAATGATGCCCCTGTGCAATTAGGTGAAAGATTTTTATTGACATCTTGTCCCCCTAATTCGTCAAAACTCACTAAGCCTTTTTGGATCAAACTTTACACTTTATGTTTGAAAGCATGACATGTTTCAATAGAATGACCCATATTCTCATTATGATAATCGCATGTCACATCAATATCATATCACTTTAGATAGGGCGGCTTTAATGATTCTAAAATAACTAGAGATACTAAGTTGTTCTTAACTAGTTTTAGGAATAACTCAATATAGGTCATAGGGATAGGGTCAATATATACCCTTTCTTGGTTATCTCAAGATCCTCTAAAACCTTTTGCTGGGTTGTTAGGCTTTAAAGATGATGTAGGTATTCGAAAGATGGATGGTGGTTAAGCTGGTTGTAGATATGGTTGGTAAGGGTAAGGTGAGATATTGTTCATAGCAGGATAGTATGGGGCATAACTTTATGGTGGATAGGGTTGATATTCCTTAAACTATTTGTCAAAGTTCACGGTTGCACTTCAGTCTCTTTTTTCTCTGGCACTTTCTGATTTTTCCTCCTTTTAACTTACCATTTTAATGGCATTTTCAATGATTTGCTTGAAATTATCATGTCAGTAAAATTTTTTGTTGCATTCTCTATCATCTTTTTATAATAAGAAGATTTAAAATGCTGCACGAATAATATCGTGATCTCTTTCTCAGTTAACGGAGGCTACACTTAAGTAGTTATGTCCCTTTATCTCTGGCCATATTCCTTGGAATGATTCAGTCACTTTTTTCATATTCTGTAAAAAAAAATGATCAGGAGCTAAGTTTATAATATGCTAATACTGATTAATGAAGGCATGGGCCATATCATTCGAAGAATGAATATGAGTCTTATCCAACTGGGCATACGATCTAGCAACAGAGCTTGTAAGGTTATCTTGGAATACATGCATCAATAGCTTCTTATTATTAGTATGGGCTATCATCTATCGATAGTAGATGGTAATATGGGTCTTTAGGCATTTTGTACCATCATACTTTTTAAACTCTGAAACCTTTAAATTTTAGAGGAATTATCACATTTGAGACTAAACAGAGCCAACAACATCCATCAAACCATAAAAACCAATGTCTTCTACTGCTTGCAACCTTTTTCTCTAACAAGTTCATCTTCTGTTCAGCTTTTGAGGCTTCTAAAATCTTTCTTTCCTTGAGCCTCAGCTTCTCTTTCTCTTCTGGGTCATCCAAATTAGGAATTGGTATTGGTTCTACTACCTTCTCAGTAAAGATAGGATTTACATAACTCTAGCACTGCCTCGAGTTTGAAGCTGATGGCATTTCAGGATATGTATACCTTACAGGATAGGTGAACTACTATGGTGGTGGATCTTGTGTGGGTTAGGCTTGATATGGCTCAAAACTAAGTGGGTACAGTGGGTCATCCACCTCTTGTGAGTGATGGTCTTGTTGGCTTTCTTCTATACCCTTTTCTTTGTTTAATTTGTTCATAGCCTTCAAAATCTTATTCAACTCCCTTTCTAGCTTCTCTCAAGCTTTTTCTATCCTTTCAAGATGATTAAAATTTTCTTGTTTCATTTGTCTAGCTCAAGCCCTTGTATTGTATTGGTGAGTAAGGTTCTTGTTTAGTAGAGCTATCCTTAAACTTTAAGTACCATAATTATGATTAGAAATGATATGGCTTTATGTGTAATGCATGTAACATACACTTCCATAGATGTTGGTATGAAATGTGGCAAACATTCCCTATATGAAAATGATGCAAATGATAATGTTAAAACATAAGCATGAAAATGATGCATAGGATGAAATGATATAGAAGTGATGCAAATGCATACAAAACAAAATACTTAGATAAGCAATATACAAGTTGTTCTTTCTTGTGTCATAATTTCAGGTTGTATCTATCAATTGGGTATGAATGGCTCTATCTTAAGGTTGGCCTCTTAGGGGTGAACTATATGCAGGGTTAGATGATTTTGATCACTAAAGGTTCCTAAATTATTCCTTACATCATCGTTCATCATAGACTAATAAAGCATTTCAATCCTCACCCATCAAAGTTACCAACGAAAATGATTCAATTTGAATAGGAGTATTTCACTAGCCATTACGGAGATTATCATCTCACGAGAGCATAGATACTTTACTCCCTCCTAAGAGGGATAGAACCCAGGTATAAAGCTCATATAATGCAAATACATGTGATAGTGTGTGTAAAGGAACAAATAGGTTCATGCCCTAAAAATAAAATACAAGACAAAAAAGAAAAAATGTTAGTAAACAAATAATTACAATTTAAAACCATTAGACCAAAGGATAGGATAAATTTAAAAAATTATGGCTTGACTCTTTATGGCTATCCCCAGTGAAGTCGTCAAACTATCATAACATATAGATCCATAAATTTATAGCTAGATTTAATAAATTAAAGAGTCACCACCAATCTTTTTTATCTAGGTGTGATTGACCACATAAGGAATCTATCCCTTTAAGAAGTTCCTAAGCTTGACGAAGGGTCCCTAAAAGAATAGGTTTGGGTCTACAAACCAGAACAGGGTTTGAAAGTTCGGTTATATGTGAGAAAGGTTATAGCACCCCCACATGTCTATCCAAATGATGGTACCATATTATTTTAAATTTATCCTATAGTCTTGACCCTAATGGTTTCAAACTTTTATGCTAAATATTGAAAATAATTTATAAGATTCTTCCATTAATTTGGTAGAATTCTTAAAATTATTTTTTCACCTGAAGAGTATTCAAGAATCTCATTTGGGCCTATTTAGATTTTTTTTCTTTTCTTTTTTTTATTTTTGGAAAGAAAATAACATGACAATTATTTTTTTATTGAAATTTCATTTAAATTCTTTCACCATTTGAAACAAATTTAAAGAAAATTTCTCACCTAAAGATTTCTTAAAAATTTACCATTTGAAATTTCTAAGAATCTCATCATTGAATAATTATCAAATATTTTCAACCAAAATATTTTTAAACCTTTGTATCTATCATTTTAATTCATTTAAGAAGTTTAAAAATAAAAGAGAAAATGACTTACTCGAAAAATGAATAATGTTCTTTTTTTTTTTTAGAAAAAACTATATTGATCTCAAGTTTTTAAAGAATCTAAGCTACTATTTTAACCAAAAAAAAAACTATAATCATATAGAGAAAACCATTAAAAATTAAAAGAAATCTTTTAAACAAAAGAAATCAAAATCTTATCGAAACATTGAAATTTGACTATCACATTTTATTGTCAATGAACTCATACATTAGCAAAATTTTAAAATTCCTATAAAAAATTAAACACAATGAAAAAATAGAAAAAGAAGTAAATTTTATGTTAACTTGATTTCCTAAAAATAAAATATCAATTTGTACTTTTAAAATAAAATGAAAAATTATGATAAAATTGATAAATTAAACCTTTCCATCCTTATTGCAACAATTTATTTATCACTTAAAAAAAGAAATTCAAAAGCCATAAGCAAAAATGGATTCTAAACATGTCTCAAATGCCAAATATATACTTGATTAGCAAAAATATCGATCACAAATCATATAAAAATAAAAAATTATAAAAATGCAAACATAAAGAGGATGCGTAGAAATCTTATGATTAGCAACTTGATACATACCAAAAATCTAAAAAATAAAATATATAAAAGATTGAAAGAATTTATATAATCCAAAAAACAAAAATCAAAAGTCATAAATAAATAATATAAAAAACAATATTAATGCCCACGATTTAACTAAAAAATAATAAAATAAATTTGAGATAAGAAAATAACATCACAAAAATAGAGAAAAAAACATATATACTTTTTCATCAATCAACATTATTTTTGTACTAACATGTTGTTTAGTTTTAAAATTATATGCATCTCACTATCAATAAATACAAATTATGAATCCATTCATCTTTTTAAGAGTTAATTATCAATCATTGTATATTTTAATTTGTTAATAGCCAGGTTTAAATTGAAAAAAAAAACTCAATAAAAAAATTATAAAAATACAAACAATAAAAAATACACTAATTGACTAAGAAATTAAAAAAATGAAAATATAATAATAAACAAATCTTATTATTAGTAATGATTAATAGCCAAGCTTAAACTGCACAAAAAAAAATCACGGTAAAAATGTAAAAATTATAAGAAAAATAAAAACACTAAAAAATACATCAATTGACTAATAAACAAGCATGAAATGTGAAAAAAACATAGATCATGATTAAAACATTACAAAACTATAAAATTAACAAAATAAAAACACAATAAAAAATAATCCCGCATAATTAGTAATACGATAAATAAGAATTTAGAGAAGAAAGTGTAATAGAGGTATAAAAGACACTCATATAATCTCTTATATTTTGAAAAAGATGAAAAACTATAAGTCCCAAGAAAATCAAAAGGTTAAAATATAAATGTTATAAAACTAAAGATTTGATCAATAAATTTTAATAGATAATAATTTTAAAGAAAATGAATATAAAAAAATCAAAAGTCAATAATTCAAATAATATGACAAATAAGAATTGGAAAAAAAATATAAAAGAGACATGAAAACAATTCATATAACTCTCACCCTTAAAAGAAATATAAAATCATAAATTATAAGAAAATCAAAATTAAGTCAAAAATATAAATGTTACAAAATCTAGGGTTTGATCAGTAAATTTTAACAAATAATGGTTTTAAATAAAATGAATACAAGAAAATTAAGAGTAAATAATAAGAATAATATGACAAACAATAATTGAAAGAAAAAAGTGTAATAAAGACATAAAAGACACTCATATAATTCTCACCCTTTAAAGAGATAGAAGATCATAAGTCATAAGAAAATCAAAAGCGAAAAATATAAATGTTACAAAACTAAAAGGTTGATGAATACATTTTAAAATAATGGTTTAAAAAAAATGAATACAAGAAAATTAAAAGTCAACAATCCAAATAAATATTAGACAATCAAAATTTTATTGTGTTTTATGTAATATAATTAAGATGTATAAATTTATAAGTTATGTAAAAAAAAAACTTGGCATTTATTACAAAATATTTGAATTATATATATATGATGATTTCTTAAACATTGCGTTTATTATCATAAAAATATAGTGTTTGTTATAAATATCACATTTATACAATAAAAACGAAGTGATTGGATCAATGATTTTTTTAATACTTTTTAAAGACTATGTTTATATTAAAAAAAGTCTTCTTTGAACTTTATTTTATATATATATATATATATATTGTTTATAATATACAACCTCATTTTAAACATAATAAAAATGAAAACCTTCTTTATTTTTATTATATAATGGTTGTCACATGTTTAATTTTAATAACATCAATTGGTAGTAAAAATATTTGTCACGTGTTATTCACATGTTATGAAAAATATTATATTAAAAAACTTTCAGTATGTAATCTAAGATTCTGCGAATCAAATACATGAATATAACATTCTTACGATGAGGAGAATCATCTATTATCAGCAATCCACACTTCTCCAAAAAATACTTTTTCTCTTGAAATTTAAGATTTTACGAATTAAACATCTCTTAAAAAGTAATTAATGAACTTAACAAATATTCAATTCTTACAAAGAGCTACAGGGGTAAACAATTTTACTTAATTACTTGGAGAACAAGGCGTTGACAAGTTATAGATTTGCTAGACCTAGTAAGATTTATAGTGAGGCGATGATCTTTGGATTGAGAGTAATCCAACGGCTATAGAATAATTCGATGATTAGCTTTAAAATTTATTACATTTTCATGTGTTTCTCATTATAGATACAAGGTATAAATGATGCCCCAATTTTTGCAAGTTACTCGAGTTTTATTCAAATAAAATTTGAATTCAACTTGTTCATTATCAATTCAAGCTTAACTTATTGAATAGGTTGAGTTCAAACAATTTAATACACGATTTGAGTAATTTATGAATTTAATCAAATTTTATATTTTAATATATTTTAAATTTTTTAATTAAAAAATTATTATTTTATTCTTATATATATATCCATTCAAACTAAATTCGAATATATAATTGAATTTAAAATTAAGCATAAAAATAAGCTATTTTTATTCAACAAATCTAATAGAACAAATTCAAATAATTCGATTTTTATTTCGAGTTAAACTTAAGCTTAAAAACTTAAAATTTGATCGAATTCAAATCAAATTTTAAATCAAACTAAAACTTAAACTTATCAATATATCGATTTGATTTGATTCAAATTACACCTTAACCAAACCCAAAAACAAATCTAAATAAGGTACTGTCAAAGTGTCCATCGCAGGCTCTAAACATCTGAAGCGAAGCCAGACTCGTTGCTGAGTAGAAGCAACAACAAATTTTAAAAAGAAGCCCAAACAATTTTGAGAAAAGAAAACAAGCCCAGACAAGCTCATAAACAACATACCCAAACCAGGTCTTAAAAAAAACCGAAAGATTACAAGATAAAGATTTGCTTTTTATTCTCTCTCATTGCTTGCTTAATGAAACAAATGGCCAGCATCACTGCTTCTTAGAACCTATGGTAGTTGGGATGCTTTGGTGTCAAGATCATGACCAGAAAACCACCATGGGATTCTATCAAAAACCTGAAAGACCTGGCGGTGCCATTGCATTGACAAGGGATTTCTTGTCAAAGTCACGGAAAGATTTCTTAATGGGGATCCCCGTGAACACTGGATTGCTTTTAGGCTACTCTTTAATCATTTCCTCTTTCCTGACCGGACATTATTGGCACCGCAAAGAAGTTTTCTTCAAGATGCTTTGGCAGAAACTTACCATCGCTTGGTCAGACAACCAGCTGTTTTCTAGCTGCAGATGTGCATCCTCTTAAACGTTCCTCTTTCCTTTTTTTTTCGCATTCTTGTAAAATTCAGAAATTATTTGTAGAAATTTTCACTCAAATTTAGTGAAGAAGAAATATTTCAGGATCATTATTGGTTTTATCTGCAAATTTTAGTTTGAACTTTATTAATTGTCAATTGCTTAATAATTATTCTGATGGAACTCATGGAATTGGCATAGATTATTTTTCATATTATGTAGTAAATTGTTTATTATATCATAAAAAAGACATAATTTCTTTTGGTTTTAAACCGAAAGAGGAAACAGAATATGAATTGAAAAATGAAACTTCTTTCACTGGATTGGCAATTGAACTCTCTAAAGAAGCTGCTAAGCATCTGCCATTTTTTTTGCCTTACAGATTCTTTCTTTCCAATGGAAAATATTAACTGTAATTCATTTGAAGATGGTATCTCATCTTCTTCTTGTTGTGTACAATCTATTATAATCTGATTCTTTTAAATTGAACCATAACCATTCCAATGAAACTACTAACACTGAAAACATTACTTACGAAAATAATAACCATTCCTAGACCTTCCTGAAGATCTTGCTAATGGCCTTAGAAACAATGAGATAGCAGCTTTCACCAAGTGACTACAGCCATGTTATTTCTGGCAAAATATTGCAAGGGCTTTGCCGTTGCTGGGCCTACTTTCTAAAAGTGGGAGGCTATGGCCTTAGAAACAATGGCTTACAACTGAGAACTGTGTTGAAATGGATTTGGATGATGGTGAAATATTTGCAACAGGAACCATGTCAACAATTTCTCTTATAGTATATGCAAGCCATTGCAAATCAGGAAACAATTCGATGCTTATACATAAAAAAATGAATATTGGAAATTACTGTTGGCATCTGCAATTAAAAGATGGGTTGAAACCAGAATTAAGCTCTTCTCAGAAAGAGCAAGAAACCCAAAAATTAAGTCTTCATAATACATTTTCCTAAGTTTAAAAGTTTGAATCTAAACAACTTGGTCTGGAGGAAGGGAAACTAAAAAGAGAAATTGGAACTTGCATACATTTTAATCGACAGAAGTGATTAACATAGGGAATTAGTATAGTTACATTCCAGAAAAAGTGAAAATCAGTGTCCAATGTTGGATTTGTTTGCATTCCAGACTTATGGCACAATTGAAGCTTGGAAACTCACGAGAGTGATGATCTCAATCTGTTTGTAAATGGTGCCACAGGTTATTCTGTATATCTAAGAATTGATCAGTCTAATTTATGATCAATCTCTTGATTTTCATTGTATTTATATATAGTAAAATCATTTACATGGAAGTTTAAAAACATAAATTCTACATATATATATATAATTAATTATCATTTTAATATCTTTTGACAAAAAATCTAGAAGATTTTTTTCAATAAAATTTACAATTTTGATTGATAAAAAAATTTTCATGAGTCCCATTCAGTCATTTGTCAATTTTTTTATCAAAATTCTTCAGATGATTAAATTCAGAGTAACAAATATGATAATATGGACAAGAGAAGTGCTTAAGGAAAAGGACTAATCAAGCCAATCATAAGTGGTCAAGATGGGTTAAAAAATAAAACAAAGCAAAATACAATGACACATTGTGTTGGTGTAGAATAGATCATCCTTTAATATTTCTAAACAAATTAAAAAATATAAAAAATCAGGAAAAATATTTAAAAAAATAAAAAGAAGAGAAAAAAGTAACCAATAATCAATTTTTTTCTTATTTTGGCAAACAATTAGACATTAACCACCAGTTGTCTCTGACAAAACTAACTCTTTTTATCCATCCAAAACACAACCCCACACCTTCAAATCCCCACCATGTTTTGCCTCCCAATTAATTGCAATTAAAAAAAAAAAACATTTTCATCATTATTGAAAAAGGAAGACCAATTCCCCCACCCCCATTAAAAAAAATTGAACTCCCACACAACAATGTTACAGTAACTTATCAAATTTTTCTTAAAAAAATAGAATTAAATTCCCCTTTCAAATTTTTGTTCAAGGACCCTACACTATAGAGAAAGACAACAATTGGGAAACACATCACGTGAAAAACTAAGCCCCAACCCCCCCGGCCCCCTATTGTTTGATAGCCTCTTTGTAGTTTTTTTCTTTTTTTTTTTTTACCTTTCATTTTGCACCACAGCTTCACACTGTCTTCTCTTTCTTTGATCTCTAGCTCTCTCTTTCTCTGATCAATTTATAAGTTGCTCTTCGCTCTGTGGCAGCGATGGCTGCGGCTGCTGTTGTTGTTGCGGTGTTTCATGGTGGCTGTTGTTGTTGTTGTCGGAGGTGGTGGTGTTCATTTTCTTGAGGTTTTGTTGTTGTTGATACACTTGTCTTAGTCTCTCAATTTCCTTCTTCAATGCTTCTTGATGAGCTGATTAAAGGTTTTAAAACATTTTAATAAAAGATTGTTACTTAATTTTTTTAAAAAAATTACTGCTTCCATGTTTCATTATTTATAATTAGACACAAACAATAGAAATTAAAACAATTAATCAATAATTAAAGAAGGAAGTCCTACCATCTTTGAAAATCTTGTCTTGAGCCAAAGCAGCAATCCTTTGCTTTAAAGCACTATTGTCAACATTGAGAATCAGTCTTTGACGATCCAAGAATGCAACCCTTGGTGATAATGCTGATACTTCAGTCTTCATTTTGCATCAAATTAAGAAAAAAAATTTAAAGAAAAAAATCATAAAAAATTATTTCATGTAGTAATAAAATCAAAGTTAAATAATCAATATATAACTTTGTTATATATGTTTGTACCTGTAACGTTGTTACGCTCCTTTCAAGTTCTGAAATATATTGCAGCTTTCTCACTCTTGATCTTTGCGCTGATTGCCGGTTTGCTATAATTCTGATTATCACCCAAAATAAATTAGTAATTAATTGTTTGGATAACATGATTAAATAGTTGTTTATGCATGCAAATTGATCAATGCAGGCTTTAAATTACTGAAAATGTTTTAGATTTTTTATTACAATATTAGATTATTGTTTTTGATGTTGTTCTTAAACTGTTTTTACCTCTTAACCCTCTTTGGATCAATGATGGGATCGCCATTGGTGGTTGGTGGAGCTTGTGCAGATTGTGTTTCAGGTTTGCACGAGCTCTCCACCTCTCCTGGTTCATTCTTGGGTTGTTGCAGATCCAAGGATGGAAATGGCTTCTCATTATTGTTGCTATTTTGATCGGACGTCGGCGTTGAGGGATTCGATGAAGATACCGTTGGAGCCGTCGCCGCGGTCATGGCGACATCATCCGAGAACATGGACATGAGCTGCTCATCATCCAGGCGATCAAACACATTTGTTTCCCTCATCATGGCATTGGAGTCCCTACATTCTTCCGCCAACGGTTGCTCAAAGAAGGCTATGGAGTCGCTGATGGAACGGCGGTGAGCACCACGACGGGCGGTCGAGAAGTCGAGGAACTCGTCCACCCACGATGGCTGGTGGTTAGAACCATTCATGGTGGTGGTGGTGGTAGTGGTGGGAACGAAGGTTGCCATTGTGGGCATTCTTTGATGAGGAAACGAAGGCCAATTTTGGGACATGTTGGGTATTTTGGGAGGTAATTGTGCCATTCTAAGCTAATGTCACCAAAACCGCACTCGATATAAAGAAGAGAAAATTAGATATACGTGTATGTGTAAACACGCGCGAACATGAAAAACAAAGCTAATCTTAATCAACAAACTAACCAACTAACTATAAAACCAAACACAAAACAAGATGTTGCAAAAATCTTTGTTTTGCTCCTAAAAAAACATGAAAGGGTGACAGTAAAAGAGAAAGCTACCCATTACAAACATCATATCACAGTCTTTAAGGAAATGATTTACCCCCTTTTTCAAAGGGATTTTATTCTTACTGTTTTATATATCTATAATAATAGTTTTTACTTTTTTTTCCTTTCTTTATTTTAATCACCCTCCCCAGAGGTTTTGGAAGAGAAGGGGGGGGGGGTCACATGGGAGGAGATTAGGGACAGCTAGCAACAGCTGGGGTTGGAGACTGAGGGAGAGAAGGGGGAGGGTTTTCTTCCACTGGGAATGTGGCAGTGTGAGTTTAATAGGTGGAGGAATCAGCACCACCACGTGCCGATGTGACCCCTCTCCTTGGCATCAACTATATATTTTTTACATAAACTTTATCTAATCTTTCCAACATGTGGTATATGCATCTGTGATTTGTGTATTATATGCATTGTTTAAAAAATTGGGATGAACCCTACCCATCCACAAGTTCTTTTGTATTGATTTTCATTGGTTATTTTTAAACAAGAAAAATAATTTTTTTTTGTTTGAAGAAGGTTTCAATTCGAAAATAGATAAAAAAATTATAAGTATAAAAAATAATTGTATGAATCAATTAAGTTAAATTTTAAATTAAAAAAATTCATAAAAGCTAGCTATATAAAAAAGAATTAAAAGGGTTTTTAAGTAAAAGATTATTAATTATTCCATTTATCTCTTCACATGTAAATGCATGCACCTATAAATCAATATGTGGCAACTTGGGTACAGGTTATTTTGTTGAAATGGGGAAGAAAATCTAATGGGAGAATATAAAGATATAACATATAGTGTTGTTTATAGTGGGAAAATGTAGGATTTTGGGGTATGGATGAGCTGTGAAAGAAAGGGAACTTGTAAGAATCATGTCTTTCCCCTTCCCATGTGAACTGTTTGTAAGAGCCCACCCATTTCCTTGCTTTGTCCCGAAATCAGACTCACATGGAGGGTAATGTGACCCTTTATTTTTTTTCCATCCCTCTTTCTCTCTCTCTTTCTCAAGTTTCTTGGTACCTTCCATCATACATGGTGGCATTTATGTTGGTTTTTCCTAATAAAAAAGAATTAACAGACACTAATCATGATTAGTTGAAAAGTTTAGCAATAGGCATGCTCGGTACCACTCTGTCAAGTAAAAGTTTGTCTATAATTATTTGTACTTGTAAATTCACCAACTTGACCACTTTGATCTCATTAATTAAGTACATAATCATACTTTCTTTTTTATTAGCAATTAAAATTGTAACTCAAAGATAGGACCCAGCTGGCTTCTCTCAGATGCTACATACTGTTGCAAGATTTAAGTTAAACGCACCTTCTAACATTATTGCAACTAGAAAATTAACTAGAAGGCTTGATTGATTTTTTAATATGGTAAGGGGTGTTTTTAAATTTTACTTGAACTTATTTTTTTTAAATGATCCTAAAAGTACATTATTTCATATACATTGTTTGTAGAGATAAAAAATAAGTAAGTTAGATTAGGTTTGAGTTAAATTATTTCGAATCAAATCAATTTTTAATAAAAAAATCAAATCATTTCATATTTAAAATATTTTAGATTTTGATAAATTTGGATATAAATCGTTTCAATTTTGGAATGTCTTTAGTAACCTTTTAATTTTAGGTAAAATGGAAAAAAAATAACTTAGGAGAAGAATTATTTTAACAGCAAAAATCAGTCAATATTGTCATGTTTTAATCTAGGCATAAGGAAAAATTGGCATCATTGTCAAACCTTTTAACCCATCGTATATAAGTTTAAAAAAGCACACACACACACAAAGAAAAAAAAAAGGAGTAACTTAGAGAGGACTTTACAGGCAAAAAAACAGTCATTGTCACGTTCAAAGGCAGGAAAAAAATGGCATCATTGTCAAGCTTTTCTAAGCAATCATGTAGTATAAACAAAAACCAATATTCCTTGCATTGATAAAAATGGATTTGCATGTGCAAATCAAACCATGACTAACACAAATAACAGAAATGATGGGATCCTAAAAATTCTTCATGTGCCGTACAGAAGAGGAAGGCAGAGGGAAAGAGAAACGACTGGTGAAATTGGATGCAAAGAAAGCATTATTGCACGTGGAAGGAGGAAAATGAGGGCCTACCTGTTCCTTTCAGATCATAATAAAAAAAACCCCAAAAAGAATACGCGTATCCACGTTACCATAAAGAAAAAAGGAAAAGTTGAGAGGTGGTGACCACTTTTGTACAGTTACAATTACTTCCATTCGCAGTTGCAGTCTAGCCTTGTGATTTTATACCTTTTATATTCTTCCATTTGCTTTTCCCAACTTTTTCATTGCAGGGCATGCAATTTTGTTCATATGAAAAACTAGGGATTGATAGATCACGACATGTCATCGGTAAAGTTTGAATCAAAAACAGTTATGATCGGATTGACGGTCTTATCAATAGAGTCAATTTATAATTGTTAAAATTCGAATCGACAAACAATTATATTGGATTGACGATTTTATCAATTGAATTAATTTGTGAATAATAAAATTCGTATCCAAAAACAATTATGTTGGGGCTGATGATTTTATCAATTGAATCAATTTGTGATTGGTATAGGTATGCAATTTTTTTTGACACGTTATCAGTAAAGTTTGAATCTAAATACAGTTATATTATTTTATTATATTTTAAATTACCATACGTAACTATTTTATTTCTGGGATGGGCCATATCGGCCTTCCAACCTTTTCTGCTATTTAAGGATATATTTGACTGACTAAAGATAAATTCATTTTTATTTTGGTCCCTCAACTTTTGGACTTTGGCTTCATCTATGACTTGAAGGACCCTACATACTAAAAAATCATTGGCCAGAGTGCAGGCCAAGGAAGCAACCTGGAGCTGGACTTATAGACTTAGTTTTGAAATGAACTTCTCTATGACAGAAACCCAAAAATTTTCAAAGATTTTGACTAAGTCAATACTCAATAACATTGTAGCACTAGTTCAAACTTAGAAATTAGGTAAAAACCTTAAGCAATACTATATTAGGACTTGGCCAGTTAGATCGTAGATAGGTATAGAATCAAGGGTTGTTCGAGTTCTTTGAACAATGGAAATATCAAGTCATTCTTCTTGGAAAAGAATTTATTGAAGTTGGTGATATATGTTTGTCTTACATGGATTAGGTCATGAGGTCAGATACAAGTATGTGTCCAACATAACTACGTTATATTTTTATATATTTTTAAATTAATTTTGTTAAAAGAAAACTTTAAATTCCAATGCCATATAGGGGCAAAGATTTTTTGGCAAAAGTTATGTCCTAATTGAAGGCATAGTTCATAATTTACATGGAAAAAGGTTTCTCTTATTCTTCTATTTTTGGTAGGCAAAGCTTTGAAGAGGATAGATGAAGGCTTTTGTAAGAGTTGAGGCTCAAACCCAACACTTCAACTCCTATGAGAGTGGTTGAAGTGAACCATTGGGACCAACTAGCCCCGAATTCTAGGAGATGGGTTTTACACCTGCAAGTGCTACTATTTAATTTCTGCATCTTTCTTAAAGTAATAGAAACCTCAAAAGAAATTAGCTGTTTCCTTTTACTGTTTGCAATGAATTACACAGCATTTTTTGGTGGATGTAATAGAAACAAAGAGATACTTTCGAGATATTTTGTCAATGTATCTCGTAAATATGAATTTAGATATATATATATATATATATTAGTTTTTAATACATGTGTGACATATGTATAATTCTTATCTTTAAAAATTCATTTTATAAAATTTTTTGAGACTATGATAATAATAATAAATATTAATAATTTAATTTTGATTTTGGTATAATATAAGTAAATTTTGATAACTTTTGATATAGTTTTAATTTTCATAATTTTTGATAAAATTTCGATAACATTCGATACAATTTTAGTAACATTCAATATTAGTTTGGTAATTTATGATGTAATTTTGGTAATCATTGATAAAATTTTGGTATTTCTTAATATAATTTTAGTAAATAACCTTCTAATAACTTATGATTTATATTTAGTAATCATTGATAAAATTTGTGTTATCAAATATTTAATAATGGATTCCCGTAAAAAAATGTGAGTTCAATTCTAATATAAGATAATTTTTTTTATATAATAACATTGTTATTTCCTTCAAATTTAAAATTTTTTCAATAAATTTTTTATTGAATCGGCTCATAATAAGTTTATTCTACTCTCTCAAGATGAAATTTCTAACTTAGTTTATGTTAGTAACCAAAGTTTAATTCTTAACAACTTTAAGTATATAAAAAAAATTTATCAATGATTGACAATTAAATTATCATTAATTTACTATTATATTATCAACGATTTACTATTAAATTATCAGTTATATACAACTAAATTATTAATGATTTAGTACTAAATTAGCATTGATTTACTACTAATTTATTAGTGATTTATTATTAAATTATGAATGATTTACTACTAAATTATTGATAATTTACTACTATATTGTTAATGATTTATTATAAAGTTAAAACAAATTTACTATTAATTTATCGATGATTTACTACAAAGTTATCACTGATTAACTAATTTACTACTAAATTGTCATAGATTTACAACTAAGTTATTAGTGATTTAACATTAAGTTATCAATAATTTATATCCAAATTATCAATTATTCACTATTATGTTATTATGCATTTACTATTATGTTATTATTAATTTACTACTTAGTTTTCAATTATTTACTAAAAAATCATTTTAGATTTGTTACTAAATTAAGCATGATTCATTATAAAGTTACCACTAATTTATATTAAATTATCCATAATTTACTATTAAGTTAATTAACTATTAAGTTATTAATGATTAACTACTACTAAGTTATATTAATTTACTTTTAAATTTCTAATAATTAACTATTAAATTATCGTTGATTTACTATTAAGTTATTTATGATTTACTACTAAGTTTATCAATTAATTACTAATAAAGTAAAAATAATTTACTATTAAGTTATCATTGATTTAGTATTAAATTATCAATGATTAACTACTAAAGTATCACTTGTTTTTTATTTACCTATCATTTATTTGCTAATATATTATTATCCATTTATAACTATGAAACATAAAATTTTAAAAATCTACTAATAATATATGAGATAATCTTTTTTTATATAACATTATTGTTTTATTCAATTTTTAAAAAAATTTTTGCTATTTTTTTATTGAATAGGTTAATGATAGATTTACCTTAGTCCTCAAAGTAAAAGTTTTGACTTCACCTCTGTTAATAACCAAGGTTCAATCCTTAGCAATTTAAGTATAAAAAAAGTTATTAATAATTGACAATTAAGTTATCAGTTATTTATTATTAAGTTATCAATAATTTATTGCTAAATTATTAATAATTTACTTCTAATTTATGAATGATTTGCCATTAAATTATGAATGACTTATCATTAAGTTATAAATAATTTCTATTAAATTGTTGATGATTTACCACTAAATTAGTGATTAATTAATTTACTATTAAATTATCATTGATTTATAATTAAGTTATTAATAATTTACTATTATGTTATTAGTGATTTACTGCTAACTTATTAATTTACTATTAAATTATTAATGATTTACTATTATATTTTTATATATTTACTATTATGTTATTATTATTTACTATTTTTTATTATTTACTACAAAATATTATCGATTTATTACTAAATTATCTATAATTCATTACTAAGTTATTACATATTTATATTAAATTATGTACAATTTATTATTAAGTTATCACTAATTAACTATTATGTTATCGATGATTTACTATTAAGTTATACTGATTTACTTTTAAGTTTTCAATGATTACCTATTAAATTATCAATTATTTAGTATTAATTTATTATTTGTTTATTATTAAGCTATTTATAATTTACTATTGTCAATTAATTACTATTAAATCATTACTAATTTACTATTAAGTTATCATTGATTTATTTGCTCAGTTATCAATAATTAACTATTAAGTTATCACTTTTGTTTTGTTAAGTTATCTTTGATTTAATATTATGTTATTATGCATTACAATTATATTATAATTGATTTAGTATTAAGGTTTTATGCATATATTATTATATTATTACTTATTTATTAGAAAGTTATCAATTTTACTATTAAATTATCATTCATTTACTATTAAGTTATTACTAATTTACTATTAACTTATCGATAATTACTACTAAGTTATATCATTATATTTTTTTCAATGATTAGTTACTGAGTTATTAATTATTTACTAATATGTTATCATTTATTTATATATATCCAAAAAGAAAGTAATCACAATTTATGCTAGATGATATAATTTGTAAGGTAAAAAAAAAAGTTCAAATTTACATGACTTGAAAAATATGAGTAAATGCTCAAAATTTACTATTTGTAATTTAACATATAATGATAAGGTAAAATCATAGTTTTTTATACTAATGTAAGTATTAAAACTAAATTCAATAAATATATAAAATATATTAAGTCAATATTTCTAAAATATTTTTCACATTTTTTAGTTCATGGTAAAATAATACATATTAATATAAGTTTTATTGATGATTTGATTGAATTATTAGTGTATTTGTTTTCATATATGTTAGTGAAGTAAATTGCTTATAAAAGATTGAAAATTTCGAAGTATTCTATCATCAATAGAAGTAATAAACTTTGTTTTATGTTTTAAGTCTTAAGTATATAAATTTGGATAAAAAATTTGTTATATATATAATAAAAGTAATGAAAATGAATTTACTAAATAAAATTTATAAAAATTAAACAAACGACAATTTCAAAAATATTAAATTCACAATAACATCTTCTCATTCTCTATAAAAAATTTCTTTTGCTAAACAACAAGATGATATATTTTTAATTGTTATTTCATTCTTATTACATTATTTAAAATTAATGTTTTAATATTTTGATGCCAATCAACTTCTCCATTTAGAAAGATTAAAGAATATTTCACATTCTCCATAAAAAATTTCTCCTACTAAATAAAAGATAGTATATTTTTAATTGTTACTTTATTCTTACGATAATTCAAAACGACTTTTTTGATATTTTGGTGTCAATCAAATTCTTCATTTGAAAAGAGTAAAGAATATTATAAGGGATCATAACAACGTAAATAATATTTAACTCTACGTTGTCTTTATGAATAAGTTTAAACTATGATATGTTCTCTTTCAAATGAAATATTTGAATTCTTTTTCTCAATCCATATAAATAGCAATTTGATTAACAAATAAATTATTATAAACTTGTTGATCTAGATTAATATTTCTACAATATGAATTTCAAAATCCTTAAAAAAGAAATATTTTTTAATCTCTACAAAACTTACATATAAGGATTTTTTTTAATTATTATTAATATTTTTATCACTTTTACACTTAAAATTTTATTGTATTGTGTCTATTTTGAAATTCATTACTAGTGTCGTAAAAATATTACTAAAATAACTTGGATTAATTAACTCATATTTAAAACAATTTAAAATTCAAATTGAGTATAAATAAAATTTTTACTCATTTTAAATTTTAATTTAATTAAAAATAATATGTTATACATAATTATAAAAATGAACTAACTTAAACTCAATTTCAATTGATTTTAAAAAGTTAATAACTTAGTAGTTATTTAAAACCTGAAATGATAGAACATAATCAAAATTCGAATTAAAATAATAATCCAATCAAAATCAAATATTAGTTATTAATCTTCTGTAATAATTTAAAAATTTTTTATTGAAGCTTTTTTTCATTCATATTCAATATTTTATTTTCATTGTCTTTGTGGTTAAATTAATTAATTAATTTTAAAAGTATTTATAAAGTGAAATTGCAATTATAAGTAATTAAGAATAATTTTTTTTATTTGAATTTAAGACAATTTGAATCTAGCTTTTTAAACAAAGAGAAACATGCATCAATTTTTGAGTCAAATTTACTCAAGTGCATAAGTAAATAATTGAGTATATTATTTATAAAATTAGATGATAAAACTTGACTCAACCTAATTAGTCACTGCTTGTAAATTTAAAATTCAACTTAAAATTATAAAAAATCAAAATTCAAAATGATTGAAATATTAAATGCACAATTAATAAAGATTTATCATATGAATTTTGATAATGAATACTTTTAAATTACTTTTAAGTTTAGTTAAATTATAATTTATAAATTTATTTTAGATGTAAAATGATAATTAATTTGATGAATTTCAATTCTTTTGAACAATTATTACTTAATATAGCAACTTTAAAATTTTTGATACAATAGTGAATATTTTTCAACTAATATAAAAGAGAAAATAAATTAGTATACAATGTTTTTTCAAATAAAAGAGTTTCATATTAGTTTTTTAAAAAATTTAAAATCCATACATTTGTATATTTTCATTGAAATATCATATAACACTAACCTTCTTTGTTGTATTAAGAAAATAAAGTTATGCATAACTAATTAATTTTTTGTCTCATTTTTTTGCTTAGAATAATTTTTCGTTAATGCTTCCATCAATTTAATGCAATTATATGTTCTATCAATTGAAAACTTAATTTTTTTTTTATTTAAAAAATTTTATTGTACATAAATTTTTATTAAATAACAATATTAACATACATAATTTTAAAATATAAAATAAATTAAATTAAATTCCTTACCTTAGAAATTATCATGCTTTCTTAAGAAAATTTCAATTTTGAGAATAACAAATTTGTTATGCAATACCTATACAATTTATAATGATTTCATTTTCACCATTAACAATGTAAACTTTCATAAATAAATGTAATTTTGACATAAACATATTTAAAAGATAGTTTCGATAAATTTTGTCACACTTTTAAAACAATTGCAAAAACTAATTAATTTTACTTCACCTTATAGTTTTTTACTTGCAATAATTCACGTTAGGTCATTTGATTATATGGATGACAAAAAAAGTGAGTAATTCAATATAATTGCGAAAGATTAAATAATTTTAAAATATAAATTAATCATATATATACATGCATATTAAGACAAAATTTGAGAAAAAACTAAATCAATTAATATTTCGATGCAAATGAACAATTCTAATGACAATTTGACAGGACCCAATCTTGATCTACTGATAGTTTTGTCACCTCCTGAATCATCTAATCCATAAGTGGAAAGTGCAGTTAAAACGTTAAATAAATCACATGTGTTAATTGTTGGTGAACGTGATGCAATTAATTTACATTTGATTTGATATTAGTTTTTGTTTATGATAATAACAATTATTAAATTTTAGAGGAAAACAATACAAAACAAAAATTAATTATATAGGTCAAATTAAACTGTAAGAATGATATGTTAAAAAATTATTTTAAAGGATTAAAAAAATTTAATTATGTTATCAATAATTAAATGATCAGCTCCTAAAACATATAACTAATAAAAATCATTAATATACATATATAGATAATACATTAAAACAAAAATTGAAAAGCATAAAATAGAAAAAAAAAATACCCCAATGACTTAATTATGATTATCTTTAATGAATTTATTTATCAATATAAACTACATATATAATTATTTTTACAACAACTAAATAAACAAACTCTATATAAGTATTTTACTCCTATGCATACTAAGCTATAATCTTATTCCATTTGTATTTTTGTTTGATATAAAAAATCATTATACTTATATAAAAAAATCTAATAATAAAAAGATCATTTAAATTAAAATTTATAAAAAAAATACTAATGATATTTTAATCGATAACTTTTAATATTTTTAAATTAAAATTTCATTAAAAGTATTTTAGTCAATCATTTTTAATATTTTTTTTACTCTAATTATAAAAAAAAAGTTTAATAATAAAAAGTTTATTTAAATTAAAATTTATAAAAATATTTATTAAAAATATTTTAGTCAATCATTTTTAACTCTTTTAAAATTAAAATTTTAAAATTTTAAATAGTTTAATTTTGCATAAAATCTTTTTAATTTTAATTGATTTAAATTAAACTTAAATAAATTAATAAATATTATATATTTATAGATAAATTTATTAATTTAAAAATTTATAAAAATATTTAGATCGATTATTATTAATACTTTTGAAGTTCATATTTTAATACATAAATAATATATATATTTATATCATAATGTTTCCTCACAATATCCTATGTAATAATAGCTTTTTATAGAATCCGATGTAAAATTGGAGTATTTCCAAAACTAATCGTATGGCTTGTAACGCTGGTCTCATCTATCTCAGAAATTGACAACGAAATAACAAATTCATCTGAGTAAGAACAAGTTGAAAACTATCACAAGAAAACAAAAGCATATAAAAATCAATTTTGGATCATCTTTTCTCAGCCAGGATTTATGAAAAATTAAATTAAATTTTTTTTTTCAGTGCAATGTGTTGGTCCACTTGTTTGTACTGTCTTTTTCATTGATTTTTGGATGATAGCTCTGGTCAGGTTGTTTATTATATCAAACCTGCAAAGCTATCAACCACACCTTTATCAATAGATTTATAACCCAGAAAATACAAAACCATTAATGATTTACAGCAAACTAAAAAAATCCCCACAAGAAGAAGAATGATTACTGGGGAATTCTCGAAAGAAAGGAAATTTATTCACAGTAAAAAAGGGATAAAAACATTAACCGGTGCTCTTTTCCATCATTCTAAAACTAGGACTGTGTATTCCCTGAGACAATTGAAATCCTCCTTGTTTACAGATGAAAATATGTTCTGTTACAAGAGATGCCAATGTCATTGATTCTCAGTATCCGGCATGCACGATCCTGCACTTGCACACAGCTTACAAGAGAGAGGACGATTCAAGACAGTGATCAAATGTGTATATATACGTGTATTTCTTCATATACAGTAGCAAACACAGTTTGTACATTCATATATTGATTTTGAGCCAAGACAAACATACCACATAAGCCGATATGCCTTCTACTTATTATGTTTCACACTTGGTAGTCAACTAGATAAGAGCCCGAGGCGAAGGTTAACAATTCAAGACCAAATCAACCATGGTGGCTTTGACACTCATTCTCCTTGAGTTCATTCTGCAAATCAGTGCTTTTACAATTTGTTTTTTCACATGAAAAATGGGATTTCAGTCCTATCCAACACTGGTAATAATCTCGATCCCTGAAGGGGGAATCGAGAGCCCAAGGACAGGTTCTAGGCATTAAACATGATTCAAACATAAAGGCCATGGTATCAGTGATCTTCTGGGGTCCAGCCTCATTTCCACGTGCAATTGTAGCCTACAACTCAGAAGAGTTATCAAAACAGACAGGTAATCCAAAAGTAGGCAGTTCGAAGAATAGAGGACTAGAGGGGCTTGTCAACCAATTAACAAGCAAGGAATTGTATGTTCTTGAAAAGAAAATTTAGGAACATCTTTTGAAAGTAAAAATCTAATAAAAAGTAGCCCAAATAAAATTAGCTTTCTGTATTCATAGCCCGGATGCCCTATCCATTCCAACAACGTTATTTTTGCAAAATTTCATGGTAACACAATTCAATTTTTTCTGGCCACTCGACTTATTATAAAACCAAAGAACAAAAAGGCATAAAGGAAAAAAACTTGCAATCTTGAAGTTGCGCTCTAGATGTTTACCTCGTATGTTTTGGTATCAGGACCATGAGGAGTCATGCAGCTGTGAAGGCTAGCACCACCAGGCAGAAACCCATCAGCTTTTGCCTGAAACCAATACATCATACAAAATTTTAAATTAGAAGAATTAAAGTCTTGCCAGGCTTGAGCAAGAGCTACTTCTGAGTATGCAGATGTGCCATGCAATCCCGTACAACCACTGTTCCACTACAAATAATAAGACACAACAGTTGTATGAAAACTGCATTGCAAAAAATCGTACTTCTTAAAGACTTATCCATATTGTGTAGCCATTTAACCAGGGATATTCTCCATCTTAGCAAAGGGATAAAGAAAACAAGGTAGCTTATATAGTCAAACTATACCAACCAAGAGAAAAAAACAGCCAGAATATTATGGGAATTCACCTCATATCCACCATATATTAGTCCCATAAATTCACTCATGCAATTACGATGGTAATATGGAGGTCGGAATGTGTGTTCTGCGACCAACCATCGTGGAGGGAAAATGACAAAATCAAGCAATGCCACACCTGGTTTATCAGTTGGTGCTGTCAGAACTGCAAGACATCACTCAAATCAAGTTTAAATAATTAAATACAAACACAATCGAACAATAAAAACAATGTCTTTAGGGGAAAAGTGATACATGAAGACAGATTCCATGTACTAATATACCTGTATTTATTGATGGATCCCCATGATCAACTAAAACAGTATTGTAAGGGCAGAACTTGCTAAGGTCATACTGAAAGCAACAAAGATTTTGATTTAAATCAGATCACCCAAAATGTGTCATAATCAAATTCTTGTAGTTTTAACTATTTTTGTTTGAACTTTGAACTGTTATCTGATCAACTTAATACATGGAGAAACAAACTCAATACATGGAGAAACAAAAGGCTGTCTAATAAATGCCTCTATTTACAAACTATGTTGTCAAAATAAAGAAGATTAATACTATAGCCATTACACCCACCTTATATGGAACATAATTACCATGCCAGGCAACTACATTGAAAGGAGAAAAATCTTGTTGTGCGTTGAAAAGCTCTCCTCCAAACTTTTGTACAATAGTAAACCCTGGACGGGGGCCCTCCTCAAACCAGGCTGTGGGAACAAGGAAGTCCCTTGAAGCAGCAAGGCCATTAGCACCTACACAATATCAAAATCATACCCTATAGTCATATGCCAACATGATCAATAAAGTGGCTTATTCTTAATGATACAAGAACAACAAAATACTATGCTTATTCTCTCACAGGCCACATCTGAACAAGAGATTAGGTACCTATCGGACCAAGATCAGGTAGTTGAAAATGGGTACCAAAAACCTCAGCGACATAACCACGTGATGGGCCATCAGGCAAATCTACAACAAAGCGAAATCCTTGAGGTAAAACAGCAATTTCACCAGGAGAGACCTCCAATCTTCCACATTCAGTAGTGATCCATAGCCCTGTAATCAGAAATGCAGTTCTTAAATAAGCATATTCCCTTGTGTCAAAAAGAATTTAAGTTCACTAGTGTCATGTAATACTCGCTCATAAATGAATAAGAAAAAATAAAGAAAAACATATATTCTCATCACATGGCTAGACCTTAAACAATAGTGCCAGTTTTCTCAATAATACAAGTGTTCATAACCAAAATGAAATGCAAGCTACCAACAATGACTTATAAACTAACTATTTTTTGTTTAGGTTCAGAAATATAATGATGATAACTTTATAATCTTTTTATTTTAAAAAATAAAGCTACTCAAATTGAAAACCCAAAAAGGAGACAGACTCCACAAATGCAACATAATGCAATTAAAATTTGTTCCAAAGTGGCCAAGAATTCACAGATAAAAGGATTTTAACTTACTTCCTTGCTGGGGAACTACCAAAAAATCACCATCTGCATCGCAGAAGGCACAATTGTCCATTGATTTGTTGGCAGTGTACCTACATGTGTAGAAAATTTTATTGCCTCTTTAACTCACACATTTAAGCTAAACAATTGAGCATGACTCCAAGTCTACTAGCTAAGGATCAATGCAACAAAAAGTTGTTTTTGAATACCTTATATAGACAGATAGACAGAGAGTCATGATGGTGAAACTCATCTCCACCAAGCACATAAACAATTTGGCGGCAAGAAAACATACAACAGCAACAAACTAAACCTCATATCCTATAATTCTGGGGTTGGATGTATAAAAGGCCAAAAAAAGAATCATGTTAGGTCATAATTTTGAATCTTCTTATGCCACCCATTTCTATCAAAAGCAATTGTTTCATCTACTTCCATAATCCTCATATCATTTCTTATTACTTGCATCCACATCTTTGGCAGCAAGAAAACAAATCAAGTCAAAATATAGATGACAAATAAGTGCAACTCACGCTACTTCTGTTTTCCTAATGGAAAAGTTGCAATTCAGAGAAGTATTCTATTCCAATCTGCACAGTATTTATGAGCTGTGCCAAATTGCAAATTTTAAAACCTCAAGAACTTAAATTCCTCCAAAATCAAGTCTCCTAAGATCATCTTGCCAGGACTCCAAATGACATCTTGACAATGCCCCAAGCCTTACATCAGACATGATACTAAACACTTCAGTTTCTAAGTTATCTCCCCAAAACTGGTCAGCAAACAGTGCTAGAAGTAAAAATTATACTGTCCACTTCTTTTTCAGCATCTTTTTCCCCTTTTATATCAAAATCAACAGCAATATCATGCAACATTAAGATTTTTGAGATTCCTTATCAACCAAGTTTATAACTTAGAGAGAAAGGGTGGTGTCAGCCGAACAAATCTGGTGAAAGGTCACCCTATGATCGCTACAACAACAATATAAAACAAATACCAAACTTAATTTTCTAATAATTCTTCGACAACAGGTAAAATAATAAAGTAAATATTGTTGCTTATTGCAAAAAACACTGTTAAAAATTAGCAGCAAATGCCAGATTCATATAAGAAGTGAAATGACTACTAAAATACCAATTACATGTGAATAGCATATCCATGTCGAAGGAATGAGCTGCCAGCTCCACATATAGTGTATAAACCATCAATAAAATCTGTCGGCGAAGTGGGAATATCCACAGGCTTCCACCGGAGCTGAGTAGGGTTTGCAACCGTGTTGGACCGGTCAAATTCACTCACAAGCTTCTTATGAGTAGGTGAACGAGGCCGAAATGGCTCGTGAGTGACCGATGGTTTGATTCTATATAACCAACTATTCACGGAAAAAAAAATCAAATTCTTTTTTGAAAAACTTAGCTTTTATTTATATCACTAAAATAAATTATTTAAAATTTTGAAAAATTCAAAAAAAAAAGTAACAGTACCTGCGTTGATTAAGCTTACGAGGAGAAGTAAAGGAAGTGCCGGAAATCTGCTCAGCATACAGTCCAAAAGGGCAAATAAGAGGACTGTTTTGGCCGCGTGGCAAAGCTCCGGCGATCGCCTCCGATGAGAAATGATTGCCGAATCCTGATTGGTAATCCATATCATCAGGAAAACCCCCCACCACCACCATCACCAAACCGTCGCCATCTCTCACCACTGCCGCTCGTTTCTCCATCTTTCTCGGTGTTTTTTTTTTTTTGAAAAAAAAATTCAAATCTTAAAAGAGAACACTAAACGAAGTAAGGGATTGAGATTAAGAGACGCTGACGTGATAGTTTCGTCTGTTGCAGAGACGTATAGAGCACTGCAACATTTTTAAATCAGGTAAATTTATCGTCACGATCGTGACGGTGGAGATAAGAACGTATGTTTGTCTTAGACCGTTGGTCCGTTGCCTCCCGCTTTGGTCCTATTTTTTTTTATTTTTACATGTTCATGATTAAATTTTGATAATTTAAAATATGCACAAATCGATAAAAAAATATTAAATTAATATAATTTTTTTAAAAAAATTAATAAAAATTAAAAATATATTTTATATTTTTATACAAATTATAAAATAAAATTTAAATACATAAATTACCAATATTTAACAAAAAATAAATATATAGTTTTCAAATTTATTTATGATTCAAATTTAGTTTTTTTTTTTTTTAATGAAAGGTAGATTATTAGTTTATTACATGATTATGTGACTGTTTGTTTATTAATACACATGAAGTGATAATCCAATCAGGCTGGCAACCGTTTAAAAAAAAAATAAAAGAAAGAAAAAAATTATATAAAAAACAAAGTAACAGTATTTATTACAAACAAGGAAAGACAGCGATTTTTTTTTTTTTAAATAAAAGAGAAGTTAATGATTCATGTACCCAACCCAACCATCGAAGTAGTAATTTTTTAATTGAAATAAATATCTTTTTCTTAAGTTATTTTTTATAAAAATTAAATTATCTAATTATTATTAACTCAATAATAAAAATAAATAAATTTCTCTCTAATACATTTTTTTAAAATTTTTTTTATATTTGATAATTACTTTAAATTTCGATTAATTAAGAGTCAAATTGAATTAAATTTTATAAAAAAATAATTTTTTTTAAACATATTTTTTTATTCATAACACTCGAAACTTAAATTTTATCTAAAAAAATTAAATTTTTTAATCATTTAAATCAATAAATATTGATTAAATACATTATTATTGAAGATAGATTTCAAATTGGAATATAGAAAAAAAAATTTTATATTGGATAATATTAAAATCAATTTTAAGATTAAAAATGTCAAATTCGAACTTTAATTATAAATATTTAAAAAATATAATTTATTTATCACTCACAACCTTTTATAGCTTTGTCTTTAAATTTGTTTACCACTCCTAAAATTTGAAAAACTCGCCTTTCCGTTAAATTGGCCCACTAAGTCATAATTAGCCCGATCACCAAATTCACTTGCCCGACCCGACTCTTATCCCCACTCAATCTAACCCCATTTCTCTTTCTCTTGTTCCAATTTCAAAATCTCTCTAATGCCACCGGTCTCTGCCGTTCTATAAAATTTCTTCAAAAAATCAATTTTTTTTAGAATCCACTAAAAGAACCCGACCGGGTGGCCCGAAATGGCGGCATATAGAGCGGACGACGACTACGATTACTTGTTCAAGGTGGTCTTGATCGGAGATTCGGGTGTTGGGAAATCGAATTTGTTGTCGAGATTTACGAGGAACGAGTTCAGCCTTGAATCCAAATCTACAATCGGAGTCGAATTTGCCACCCGAAGTATTCGGGTCGATGATAAGATCGTTAAGGCCCAGATTTGGGACACCGCTGGACAAGAAAGGTACATTTTTTAAACGTATTTTCTATTTTATATTGTCACTCTTATTTCTCACTTCTTTTGGTTTTTTGGTTTATATTAGTTCTAAGGGAGTTTTCGAATTTTGAGAGATTTGGAGAAGATGAGGTGTTTACATGGTTGGTACATTGGATTGGTAGAATGGGTATTTGGATTTTTGGATTTTTTGGGCTGTTTGGTTGCTGAAGAAATGTAGGAATTATATTCAACTGGTTCTCATCTTCTCCTTTTTGTTTGTTTTGTTCTGTTTTTATAAGGGTTGTATTTGGATATTCGGGTAATTTTCGAAAATTTTGAAATTTGAGGAAAGGTGTTTTTTATACTAGTGTGTTGGTTTGGTGAAATGGGTATTAAGAAGCTTGTTTTTGTTTTTTTTCTTTTCTTGGATTGTTTGGTTGCTGAGAAAATATTGGAATAAGGTGCATTCAGAATTTTCTTTTTCTTTTTAATGTTGAAGCATGTGGACTTGGCTTTTAGTTAATTGGTGAAAAATATGTGTTTTTTTTTTGGATTCATGTATTGATTTAAGCATGTTGAAAGACAATTTTCTTGATTAGCATGTTGCAAATTCGATTTGGTTTAGAAATCAGCATGTGTTAGTTAGTTTATATACAAAATTCCGCCGTTGGTTTACTAATGGATGAGCATCAAAGACTACATAGCCTCAAAAACTACATATGGATCTAATTGATAAATGTTACAACTTGATCCATTGATGAAAAGATGGAATAAACCCACTTCTCCTAAAAGTCCTAGTTGAATCATCAAACTGTATCTATACACATGCTTAGAATTTAGGTTTATTGAAGAGGATATCATTTGTATATCCAATCTATGGATCATTGTATTTTTCCCATTGGTTTTCAAAGGATTTGTCTGTTATTTTCAGTTTTGATTGTTGTATTAATTCTATAAATTAACCTTGTTATAGTCTTAAAGTTCTTTATGTTATCCTGAAACTTAGGACATTGTTATAGTGTCTTTCCAGTTCTGATGAATGTCCTATTATCTGTAAACTTCGATGCATGGACTTCTATGGAAAGCATCTTCACATGCCTTTAGAAGGCATGTCTTCGATGGTGCTCTAACTCTGCGTATCATGCATGAGGCTGGAAGAAGGTTTGTGTCGGATGAGTTGCATTAGAACTTTCTAGTTTTCTCAGTATGATGTTTCTCTGGGGAAAAGATAACAGAGTGAGGTTCCACAATATCATATATTTTATAAATTGGAAATTTTAATTGTAAAAGCTTTAGATATATTTCTTTTTCTGTATTGACATTACTAATGCGTTTTCAACTTAAACAAAACTGTGTTGAGAACCTGTAGAGCATGAAATGAAAATTCTGTGTTGTTTTTCCTTGAAATCAAGTGTTTTGGGTGCCTAAATGTCCAATAGGCTGTGCAACATTTAATTGTTTATTGCCTGGTCAATCACTTGGAACAGAACATTTAATTGTCATGATACTTCTTTTTTGCTGATAATTGTTAAAGGAAATCATAAAATTGCTGTTTTTGCCGGTACTTCTTTGATGATGAGAAATCAATAGAAGATTATGATGTTAAGATTTTCCAGTATAAGAAACTGATACTTTGGCATTAGAAGCATTAAAACAAGGCCCTGCTTTTGAGGTGTTGTTGGTGTAAAAATGAAATGTAGATGATTTTCTACCATCATTTTAGTTGTCAATGCCTAAACCACACTTACTCCTATAAATAGATGTGTTTTATAAGATTTTTGTGAGTTGATTTCTTGTTATATTCTTTTCAAAGATACCGGGCAATTACAAGTGCATACTACCGAGGAGCTGTTGGTGCATTGCTTGTCTATGATGTCACTCGACATGTCACATTTGAGAATGTTGAGAGATGGTTGAAGGAACTACGAGATCACACAGATTCCAATATTGTAATTATGCTTGTCGGTAACAAGGCGGACCTGCGACACTTGCGTGCTGTTTCCACTGAGGATGCTAAGGCCTTTGCCGAGAGAGAAAATACCTTCTTTATGGAGACATCTGCCCTTGAGTCCATGAATGTTGAGAATGCATTCACTGAAGTGCTAAGTCAAATATATCATGTGGTTAGTCGAAAAGCACTTGAAGTAGGGGATGATCCTGCAGCATTGCCCAAGGGACAAACCATCAATGTTGGAACCAAGGATGATGTTTCTGCCATCAAGAAAGTTGGCTGCTGTTCTGCTTAAACATTAGATGATTTTGGGTCTCCACATTTCCTGTATTTTTCATCTCGTTAAGCACAAGACCTTCCTCATTGTGTTATGGTCCTTGCGCTTCCCAAAAGTTGAGGTTGAAGTCAAAGAAAACGTAGCGATCCCATCCCAAAATTCCCTGTTTCATTTGATTTCGGTTCTTTTCCATGGTTCTTTTAGGTTACTTTTCTTCGTCGTGTAATGTTCCATTTCATAGGTTTGATAGTGTTTGTTGTATTTGATTGCTTTAGAATATAATACATAGTTTGTTCAGACAGATCTGGTTTTATATTTTTAAATGATTTTGATTACCTGTGGATGATAAATTTTGAATTAGCTATGATAATATGTTTCCTTCATAGGTGACTTTGAATTTATATGGAGTGAATGTTGTAATTATTATACAAATGGGAATGTCATTTACATGCTTGGGAGCTGACATTGTTGGGTATGAGGTTTTCTAAAGTGTTAGACATTACTTGTCTAAATCTTCTGGAACCGGAAAACTTTGAAGAGTTTAATTAGTATGTATGTTATCTGAGTTAAAACTAAATTCTCATTAAACTCATTATGATATGCAACATTAGTATATCTTAAATTTATATTAATCATAGATTATAGTTGAATTTATAATGAAGACTGTTAATGCATATATTGTATATGTGATCAAAATATTAAATCCCCTTTCTTCACCTCTCAAACAAGTTTGCTGAGAAAGCCCACAAAATATCCTTCTTATAACCAAAAGAGCAAAAACCAAGTTGGAACAATTAGCCTCTATCCAAACTTGACTGGTTTTTTTCCTCTTGTTGTTTCCAATGCAGATGGTTCCGAGTATGGTTTTCTATGATTTTGGGCATTCGATTCCAGCATTGGCTAGCCAAATGGGCATCAAGTCCATATTCTATACTGTTACTTCTGGAGCTTCAACCTCGCAGATACCTAAGAATGTAGCCAAGGAAATGACTGAAGAAATACTTCCAGGCTCAGAGCGTAAACGAATATCTTCAGGCTAACCTTCTTCCAAGGATAGACTCTAACCTGAAGAGGCTGCTGCACTAGAATCTGTGGCCGAACTTCTATGATCATTTCAAAACCGCGTAGCAAATAGCATGGAAGAGAGTGATCTCATAGCCTTCAGACTTGTCGTGAAATTGAGGGAGCTTTCTGTGACTATGTTCTTAACAGTATGGGAACTCCATTCTACTAACAGTTCCTTGCTTACGAGAAACAAATACCAAATAACTTGAAGAAAAATGGGCTAATTGGCTAAGCAATTTTGAGCCAAGTTCTGTGGTGTTTTGTGCATTTGGAAGATTAGACTGCAAAAGGACGAGTTTCAAGAGCTACTTCTTGGGTTTGAGTCGCCTGGGCTACTTTTTGTTGGTGGCTTTAACACCTCTAGATGGATGTACTACGATTGAAGAGGCATTGCCTGAGGGGCCCTAAGAGAGGGTTCAAGGAAGAGGGTTGATTCATGGTGGTTATTACTCAACCACCCATCCGTCGGATGCTTTGTGAATCAATGCGGTTAGGGAACAATGTGGGAATCTTTACTCAGTAACTGCCAAATTGTGTTGATTCCTCGCTTAGGAGATCAAAATTTGAACACCAGATTAGGTGGAGGAACTCAAGAGGGTTGCGTTTGAAGTTGACACAGGAGAAAACAGGCAGATTTCCAAGGAGAACTTGAGCAAAGCCATCAAGTTGGTGATGGCGAAGGAAGATGACATAGCTGGTCTGTTAAAGAGAAACCATGCCAAGCTAAAAAAACTCTTCCTAACCGAGATCTTCAAGAAGAATATCAACAATTTCATCCAAGGTCTGCAAGATCTTATCTAATAGCGTCTAAATTGCAAAAGAAGATTAATCCAATTTAGAATCCCATCGAGTTTAGTGAACCTGTTTTAGAATGTCTCGTATCAGATTCCAATCTTACACAATGTCAATAAGTTTATTTTTTCCTTCATATTTCTCAACCTCTAATACCTTTGCTTTAGAAAGTGTTTTTTCTCTTCCATTGATGTCTAGATGAGAAACAAATTTTATCTACTCCATTATATTATCATTTCTTTTATGCATCTCTCTCACCAAATCCCTCATAAATTCAGTAGTGCATATAATCATTGTTGCCTGCTCCATGGAAAAGGTAATGTTGAAGTGGGTTCTTAAATAATTGATGCTCGACAGAATTACTTGAATACTACGTAAAATTTTTTAACAAGGATCCTACAATTTTGAATTAAAAATTCTCTTGCAAATTGCATTAAACTATTACAAATACAAATAAATTAATTGAAGGCCATTTAAACGTAAGAGGTGATTTTTTTTTTTTTCATTTTTATCTCACAACCAAGATGTATTGAAGACCTAGATGGAAATTGACTTTGCCTCTCACTTTTTGAGAAAGGTCCCGGGATTCAATCATACATGTACTCCCCCTGGATTATGTTGAGATAAAAATGAAAATTCAATGTTTTTATGTGTAAGAAGAAGAAAATCATTCATTTCATAAATTTCTGAGTTTAGTGGCTAGTTCTAGGTTCTAAACTGATTTAGAATCCATATCATATCAAAGCTTATTCTGCTTCATTATGACAGATGATAATTTATGATGAATTTTGACAATAAAATTCATCAATTAGCTGATAAAATCCTTTTGAAAAGAAAATACTGTAGGGAATCCAGAACAAATCTTATTTTCCAAAAGAAAATATATTAGGAAAACATAACACTCTGATCCTGCAAATACACACCAGACATGCAAATGTAGGAAACCCTGAAAAAATATAACAAATTTAACATATTATTACAGAAAAATTAGAGAGAAGAAAAATAATGAAAAACACATTATAGCTGAAAGTTAATATTATAGCATGAGACTGAATAATCAGGGTCTGTACAATTGTTGATAATTACATAGCCAACAAATTAATGATTGATGATTGGCTGTCTGTTAGATATCTGCAAGTTCATGTACAAAATACTCGACAGATATCAATTTAGTTATAGTAAACACATTAGTCATAAGACATCTGGGAGAGCTTCCTCCGATTGATTCTGCCACCATCAACCATTTTATGTAATTTATTTCTTTTGCTGGGTCAAGTCACCCCATGTTTTATATATCATTCTTGGACCCTGTGGCTAATGCCTCAGATTTGCAGATGGGGCATACATTCTTCACGAGCAGCCACTTCCTTAAGCAACCTGCATGATACTCGTGTCCACAATCAAGAGTTCCGATTTTCTCTTGGTTCTTATAATCCTCCTGTAAAATTACAAGAGAAATAGCAAATGCCATATGTTAGGAGTGAACAGTGACGCCATCAGCAAAAAGCATGCTTCAAACTCAAATAAAGAAAAAGATGTGCGCTTCAAGCTCTTCAACAAAGAATAACGCTAGCTAAGCTGTAAGCACTCTTGTCTTGATTACCTGGCAAATAATGCAAGAATCAGGTTCCTGGTCAATGGGTGCAGCCTCTTCCAGATTAATATTTGTTGCAAATGTTGAATAAGTTCTTGTTTTCAATTTACTTATAATAATTTCATCTGACAACCCAGTGTTCACATTGCCAATTCGCTCTCCCAGAGCAAGTAGCTCCTGTGGTCATTTGGAAAATTTCCAGTAAATGATCTGTAAAAATAAGGTCAAACCATGCAAGACAACATTTATCGAACTTCAACTTACCTCATAAGACATGTCCTCTATATCCAAGCGCATATCTCTGTGATGATCAATAAAATTCTCTACTTCTTCGTAAAATTCCGGGAACTCCAGTACAGCAACTCCCTGCACCAAACCAACTAAAAGATATCAGCATATTTATAAACCTAAAAATAACCAAAAAAGTTTGTTTATGAATTCTTTTCTACTAGTTTCAGAAAAGAAAACAAACAGAAATGATATTGCAGAAATGAAAGTCAGGAACTTACATCTGGTGGAAGAACTCTAAGGTGTGGAAGATTGCGGTGTCTCAGAGTTGTCTCATGTGCAGCACCACTCTCTCGGCCAGAATGATATATCCTAAAGCCAGTAGGTGGAACTGGTCCCATTTGCCTACGCCCCATATCCTGTGAAGGATTCATGATGCTCTGTGAGGCAAAACTTGCTGGAAAACGATAAGGAACTGCTGCTACTTGTGGATGAACGTTAATGCTGTGGCCTCTTACTCCTTCAATAGGTGGTGCAGGACGTTGGAAATTCTGGTTCCGAAGGTCACGGGGAGAAGAATGTGAAAAGTTTGAGGAAATTCTATGCCTGGTATCCATAGGTCCACCAACATTGCTACCTATACAAAAACAAATAAGTGAAGAGTCCAAGGCAATCAGTTTCAAGGTAAAAATACATGACCTCATTTACATGGAAGCTGCTTTCAATAAAAAAAAAAACTGTCTATGTAAAATTGAAAATTCTAACAGACAAACAATTACATTACATGGATAATAACAACCTCAGTAGGAAAAAATAGAAGGATGGAGAAACTACCATGCATATAAGGAACACCAGCAGCCTGAGTCCAAGCTGAGGCACCCCCATCTGTTATTGTTGGCTGAAAGGGCTGATCCATGTAATTTCCTTGAAAAAAATGGTTAGCACCATGCATCAAAACAGGATCCACTGCAGTTGCACCTAATCTGTTCCTCACACTTCTTTGAGATCCTGCTTCTCTAATTGGTGGAAGGCCATTTCCCCTATACTGAGGAATGGTGAAAGATGCAACATCCACCGTGCCAAGCCCATTAGGCCTAGTATTTAATGGTGCAACTAAGCAACTAGAGCTTGATGAGGCATTAAAATGCTGAAAATTTCCTGGGATCCCTTCAGAATTCTTTCTCTTATATGAGCCTCTAACATTATCCATGAAGTGACAATTCATTGCATATTCATCAGCAAAAACTCCAAGAAGACTATAGTTGCTTGAAGATGGCATCAGGTCTGTGGGTCCATGATTTACAGGAACACTGGACGAAGGATTAGCCACATAGGGAATGTAAATGTTGGATGCACTTCCAATACCAAGATCAAGATTTGGCGAATGATGATGATGCTGACCACCAGGGTACCGGGGCATCGCATAGAACATACTGCTGTCATAATGCTCTGGTAAGGGATGAGTATCAAGAGTAGTTGTGTTCAAAGGAGCTGTGACTGCCATCTGGATATCAGGTGGTGGATAGTTAGTTATGCTGCCCAAAAAGATGCAGGGCTCATGATGAAGATATCCCTGGCCTCGCTGATCCATTTCTAAATTAATCATCTGACTAGGGCATATCATATTTCTTTGGCCCATGCTGATCCAATAAATTGTTACTGCAATTTGTCCCTGCTTCATCGTCAAAAGAAAAAGAAAAAGAAATAACTCTGCTCAGTTCACACTGATAAACCATATTATAAGTTGACATTTAATATACTGAAGAAAAAAAAAAGTAAACTTGCCACCATGCATTTATCTATTTACTATAACATAAAAATAAAAATGTAACTTGAAAATATCAGCAAATCTATAAAATTTGAATTATCAGAAAAGAAAACGAGGAAATAAAAGTTGAGCACATATTCAACCTAAATATGAAAATAGGACTAGTATCTCATTTATCCAACTTAAGAGCTGAAATACAAGACATGCAAAGCATTACTTGCTAATAACACCTTCTCAACTATTTATTCGGAATTTGTAATAGATGCTCCTATTTCACCAGAAACATAAAGCATTTCCTTCCAGCAATGGAAAAGAACCATATATATAAAGAACATCAACAAATCCACCTTTTAAATTGCAGCACTTGCAAACCAAGAAAGGGTTAATATAGCATCCAGGAGAAAGGCACGGATCTCCTAAACCATATTAATCATAGTGCTCTCTTAGCTATTACATTGTCCACTAGTTTAAGCTAGCGTAAAAAGATTGCCAAAAGGAAGTATAAACTAATTTTCCACTACTGAAATAGAGACTTAAAAAGATTAAATTCAGCGGAAACAAGCATTCGCTTAAAACAAAACTTTCTTTTCACATCTTCCCAACTCTCAAAGTTCCGAATGCTAATCTTCCCACGCATACTATCATAGATCTCCTTCCTCACATCATCAACCAAACAAAAAATATATCATTACCACCATCTAGCCTTAAATTTTCCACCAAAAATAAATGTTAAAAAAAAAAAAAAAAACCCTTCTTCACTACCAAAATCGGCATTCAAAATAACAAGCCATCATCAAAAACTTTCAATCAACAGAATCGCCTACATCCAGCTACCAAGATGGAAAATTTTCAAATATTTACCCTCTTGTACAAGTATATTAAAGTCGTCGATAAAAAAAATTCATAATTATTGATTAATTTTCCAAAAAAAAAAAAGATTTCAACTTTTTGTTCATAATTATCCCCAATCCTAAAGAGCACCTCACAAATTATCCTACCAAGCTCCTCCTTTGATAAGAACTTCGAAAAACCAAAAAAAAAAAAAAAAAAGAAAGAAAGAAAGGGAAATTTTCAAACATATAACTTAAATTCACACAAATTTATCAACTTGTTAAATACAACTTATTTATTAACAGACTATCAACTCAAATTTGTTAATAGCATGCAAATTCAAAGAAAAAGAAGAAGAAGAAGAAGAAGAAGAAAGATGGGTCTTTTTTTCTTTGGCGCACCTTATAATCATCAACAAAACCGCAGCCAAGAAAGAGAACACCAGCTTATCTTAGAGAAACCCTGAAAGAACCTAAAGAAAAAAAATCAAACTTCTTGTTAGTTAAAGCCGCATTAATCAAAATTCAGACAATGTAGAACCCTAGGTATTCAAAGATTAATCGTACGGTTAAAAATCTTCAAAAAAAATAAAAAAAAAGGAGAGAAAAATAAGTGACTAACCGAATTGAAGCGAAATTAGGGAAAGAAAGAGAAAGGGAGATCGAGAGACCTGATAGACTTAATATTTTTAAGAAAAAAAATGAAAAGAGAGAGAAATTTGACAGAAAGAGAGAGAGAGAGAGAGAGAGAGAGAGAGAAGAAATAGGCAAAGTCATGCTAGTACCTCTAGTTTTATAAACAGAGTTCCCCGGTTTTCTTTTTTTTTTGGTCGGATCTTTGGTTTTTTTTTTTATTAAATGCAATAATAATAAAAATAATCCTATTTTATTCTGTCTGAATTTAAATTGGGTTTTTCTATTCTGGAAAATGGATTATTGACATTCAAAAAATTAGTTTTTGTGAATTTTGATTATAAATAAATTTATTTTTTATTACTTATTCCTTTTTTTTAGCTTATTATTTTTGAATTTGTAGAATAGTATAAATAAGAATTAATTAAATTATAAATAAAAAATTTTTTAAATTGATATTTACTTAAGAAATTGAAAGTTTTAAACTTTAATGTCATGTTTATTTAATAATACTATAATTAAGAAATTACTCCAATTTCAAAAGGAATTTTCAATTTTTCTTAGTAGGCTTCAATTAAACTTCAATCGTCGTTAATTAAATTTAAATATTAATTTTAGTTAGATTCATTTAATATAAATTATTTTTTAATTTTTTAATCATAATCACAATTAATTTTTTTCAATCACAATTATAATAATTTTTATTATTATTTTCAATTTCATCACAATCAATTTTATTATTCATCCAAATAAATTATTATTTTAAGGAAAAAAATTTGTACATATTCACCAATTCATTTCACTATTAGCAAAATATACATACATACATATATATATATATATTATAAAGGAGTTTTCAAGGGATATTTTATGTGTGAAATTTTTAATATCATTATAAATGCAACATAGAGATTTTTAAGGTAATTTATTGTGAAAAAGGTTGATTTTTAAAATCATTATAAAATCCATGTAAAACTATTTTCTTTTTATGCCATCTGTCCATCAAAGCGAAGGAAGTTTAGCTAATCATACGTGTATTCCCCACCATTTATTTTAATAAAGGTTGGTTGGTTGTAAAATTATCAATGTTAAATCCTAGTCTATGAGCTTAATTCGAATTTATTTATATAATTATTTTTAAAAATTATATTTAATAAATTTAAAGTTAAATTGTAACATTTTCAATCTTTTTTTATTCCGATTACAATTTTTTTAAAAAAATTATAATAATTGTATTCCTATTCAATAGATCCCATGCTCTAGCGTATGCCAAATTCAATTCATAAGATTTACTTATGATTTCTTTCTTTTTTTTTTTTTTTTGTCATTTAAGGGACAGAACCCTACATTAAAGGGAGGGAGAAGGCTGAGGTTCGAACACCAACCTTGATGTCTTCTTTAAGGTTGTTTTGATCACTAGGTCAAGCAGCTGAAGATTACTTTTGATTTCTTTTCTTAAGTAGGGGAAACTTTTTTTTTTTTTAGATATAACAATTTCATTCTTGTTATTCTACTTCCTATTATTATAATTTCAATTCACTTTGTAGAGTTAAAAAAAATTGACAATTTAAAATATGATACAGTGATATGATACGAAGATAATATAAATAAAAAATGTAAAATAACACGACTTAAATTTTAAAAAAATTATAAAAAAAATCTAATAAAACAAAAAAATTGTATTTTATATTTTCATGCCGATACAAATCGGTGACATGATTTTAGTATAAAACATAACATGAATATAATATTTTATACGATATGATGACACGAATTATCATATCTAAAAAATATCCAACTTTCCACCAAATTGCTTTTAACTTAACAAATACTATTATTTGTTCAATTTTAACTTAATTTTTAAGCAATATTCTTATTAAACACTAAAAAAAATGAAGCTTTAATTGTTGTAATTCTAATAATTGCAATATGAATTAGTTAAGCATCAATTGTTGTAATTTCAAAAAATTTTATCTAACTTTTTTTATAAAAAAATTGTAACTTTAAAATAAAAAATATATATTATAATTGTTAAAATTTAAAATTATTAAATACCACATCTTAAAAGTATTTATATAATTAAATATGAAATTTATTTTTATTTTTTTAGTAGAAGGTAGATCTGATAATTTCAAATATGACATGGTAACATGGTATAAAAAAATTCATATATGTTTTAAAAAACGTGTCTTGTGTTTGTTCATATTGACATGAATTTTGATATGACACAATTCGTATCTTATACGTGTTAACTAATCTAAACACATATAAAACACGAAAAATATATTTAAATAAAACTTATCACATAAATATATGTATAACATATGACACAACACAAAAAATATGTTTAATTTAATCTTCTTATGGGTACACATTTAACATGATTAACACTCTTAATATATTTTTATATTTATTTTAATTTATTATAAACATTTAAAGATTATTTTAATTTTAATTTTTTAATTATGATACCTTCTTAATTATTTAATATTATATAAAGATTATTTTAAATATTTAATTATAATACCCATTTAATAATTATTATAAAATTATTTTTATATTAACAATATAAATATAATATAAATAATAATACTAATCCAATACATCATTATTTTATCCTTTGATATTTAATAATTTATCATTTTAAATTTGACACTAAAAACTATATAATTACGTAATGCATATATTAAAATTTAAATACTTATTAAATGTATGTTAAATAGGTATAGAATTTTTTTTACACTTTTTAATACGCTAGACAATGGCGGACCACCAGTAGAGCTAGAGGGGGCTTTGTCCCACCCCAAAGTTTTAACATCCCTTTAACACATGCTCTATATAAATATATATATATATATATATGTATATATGTATGTATGTATGTATGTATGTATGTATATTATCTACTACTCATTATGTTTCAATTTATTTGATATGTATTGATTTTTATGGAGTTTAAAAAATTTTAATTTTAATGTATTTAATATTAAAATTAAAATTTTAAATATTATATATATGTATGTATGTATATTATTTATTACTCGCTCTGTCTCAATTTATTTGATATGTATCAATTTTTATGGAGTTTAAAAAAATTTAATTTTAATGTATTTAATATTAAAATTAAAATTTTTTTAATAAAATTAAAGTTTCTTGAATTTTAATGTTAAAAAGTAAAAAAAAAATCATAAAAATAATTTTAAAACAAAAAAAAGAGTTTTAATATTCAAAAAAAGAAATAGAATATAATTTTAGAACATCTCAAAAAAGAAAGATAAACAAAGAAAATAAAACAGAGGAAGTATAATTGTTGTATATATTTCTATTAAATTAAATTGGTTCTTCATTAAAATTGATATTTGTCAATTTTATTTTTAATCTTTAATCTAATTTTATGTATTGCAATTTAAGAAAAATTAATTATATTATTATTTGTCATTATTGTACCTATAATCATTATCAAATCCTTGAAAATAATAAATTTGTGATTAATATAAAATCACACTCATATATACTTAAAAAAAATTAACTTTCTTTTTTTTTCAATAAAATTTCAATCTTCAATCAAGTGCCAAAAGTGTTTTTTTTTAATCTATTGTACTTATCTTTGTTATATTTTTGTGACTGTTTTCAATTTTTTTGTTTGATAAAACCTTAAATAAATTATGTTAATTATTTAGATTTATTTTTTTAAATACCCGTATTCGATACATATACGATAAATGTGAGTATAGAAAATGAAAAATCCAAATATATGAAAAAATTTTAAAAAATAAGTATATCCGTTTTAAATACCTATATATATTTAACACTTATTTCATACTTTAAATAACATAATAAATAAAAAAATCTATATAATTTTAATTGAACCCTCAAAAGCAAATATCAAGATCTGCCATTGATGTTAGTATTTTTATATTATTAATATATCAAGTTTATTAAGTTATAAATGGTAGATAGTTTATAATTATTTATTATTTTTATCTTATTTTTATATATATTCATATTTATCATGTTTATTCGTATAAATTTATATTAGTCGTATTTATTTATATATAATTTTATTATTTATATTTATTTATGTCATGTTTAAATAAATTAATTATATATGTATTAATTGTATCATATTTTATGTAATACATATTATAATTATATCATATTTATATTTAAAATTTAAATATATTTTATAATTTATATTGTATTTATATTTTAATAATTCGTGTAAAAAAATACAAATTATCTGATCTAATAGAGGGAAAGCAGTTAAAATTCGACCAATGAATAAAAAGTGGAGTTGTGAATTACCAAATAAAGAAGTCCAAATTGCAGGTGATCTGATCCAACAAAGAGTCAAGTACATTGTTGTTGACCCAAAAGAAAGCCTATAAAAATTTTAACTCAAACAATGTTTTGAATATGTTTTTTTTTTTTTTTAGTAAAGTAATCATCTACTTTTGACTGTTTCAGTTTCTTATCTTTTTGTAACCAACATCATAAAACAAAATCCAAAAAGAAAAATCAAACTGCTAAACAATAAAAGCAAATGCTATTGGCCATCAGCTTTATTTTTAAAGGTGGTTTCTTGGGCAAAAGGGCATGGATTTGGCTGCCAAAAGAAGGTTGGGTTTGGGATAGAATTTGGCGTAGAGGGGAGGAAAAGGGGCCCTACAGAAAGGGTTTATTTTGGATTATTATCATAGATAAAAATACCAAAGGCATATTCTTCAATTCCAATGCGATTTTCAGCACAGTTTGGCATGTTGGCTCCTCTAGTTCCTAGGCAGCAATTAGGGTCGGTAAAAGATAAAGTCGGAACGAATTTTTATTCATTTTAAATTTGATTTAATTTTATAATCATAAAATTTATATTCGTATTTATATTTAATTTAAAATTTTTTTATATTTTATATTTAAATTTTATATTATATAAATCGTACTTGATCTGATCTATTTAATCTAAAATTAATAAAATATTATTTTTAAAAATATAAAATATTATTTTTAAAATATAAATATATATTAAAAATTAAAAAATATTTTTTTATATAATATCAAGTCAAATCAAATCGGATTTACCTAAAATTCGAACTTGATTCGATCTCGATTTTCTTTTAATAATACATAATTCGACTCAAAACCCGATTTTCAAAAACAAAAAATGTATTTCTATAGTTTGAAAGTTGAATTCAAAAACATTACTTATAAATAAATCCAATAATTTTAAATATAATACAGTAATACAATACGAAAATTAAATATAAAAATTATATATATATGTTTTAAAAGAACATATTTCATATTTACTTTCATCGACATGAAATTTGACACAATACTGTTTATATATTATATCTATTAATACGTCTAAATATGTAATACAATATAAATAATATATTTAATTTAATCTTATAATATAAATACACGTTTAACATATTTAATAGATTTTTTATATTTATTTTAATTTAATATAAACATGTAAAGATTATTTTAGTTTTTAATCTTTTAATTATGATGCTTAATTACCTATTTAATATCACATAAAAATTATTTTAAATATTTAATTATGATATTTATTTAATAATTATTATAAAATTATTTTTATATTAATAATATAAATACAATATAAATATTAATATTAGTTCTATATATTATTATTTTATTCTTTAATCTTTAGCAATTTATCATTTTGAATTTGATATTAAAAATTAATATAGTTATGTAATATTTATTAAAATATAAATATATATTAAATACATATTAAATGGGTATTAATTTTTTTTAATATGTAAGTACTTTTTTATATTATTAATATATTAAGTTTATTAAGTTGTAAATTATGGATAGATTATAGTTATTTATTATTTTAATCATATTTTTGTATATATTCATGCTAATCATGTCTATTCATGTATATCCGTTTTAGTTATATCTATTTGTATATATTTGTATTTATTCATGTCATGTTTAAATGGATTGATTGTACATATATTAATCATGTTATATCATATGTAACACTTATAATAAATTTATCGTATTTATGTTTAAAATTTAAATACATTTTATAATTCATATCATGTTCGTATTTTAATAATTCGTATAATTACACGTGTCAAACATGACACAAGACATGACAAGGAAACACAAATTGTCAAGTCCACTTACAAATATATGGAGTATTGTATATATCCAATTAAGGATATGTTTCGTATATAAAATTATGATAAGATAGGATAAAATGATATTATAAATATTATTAAATTAAATAATATCATCATAACTTATGTTTGATGTGCATAAAAATTAAAATAAGATAATTTATTTATTAATTAAAATTATATTTTAATAATTCATGTAATTACACGTGTTAAACATAACACAAGACACAACAAGGAAACACAAATTGCCAGGTCCACTTACAAATATATGGAGTATTGTATATATCAAATTAAGGATATGTTTTGTACATAAAATTATAATAAGATATGATAAAATGATATTATAAATAGCATTAAATTAAATAATGTCATCCTAACTTGTGTTGACGTGTATAAAGATTATGATAAGATAATTTATTTATTAGTCAAAATTATCTTTTCTTAAATTTTATATAATTTAAATTATTGATATAATTTTTAAAAGTATAATAAAATATGTAAATTTAATCCAATGAATTAAAAATAATCTTCTCCACTTTTGGGAGAATTGAGTTATTCTATATCAAGAATATGATTAATCTTCATTGTAATCATATTTCTTTTTTTAGATATAAACCAAACATACTATAAAATAGTTATTATACTATCCTATCCATCATCATATGTAACAAATATGATGTAAATATACTTCTTTATATAAACAACTAGCTGGCTACTTATGCGATATATTAATTATTTTTATTTTATTTAAATTTAAATAAAAATATAAATTAATATTTTTGAATTATTTACATATTCAAAATATATGTAACATATAAATAATATAATTAAAACATCAAATCATAATAAAGATAAGGTTTTCTTTTTAAATTGTGTTAAAGGTTATAAAGAATTCTCTGTTCCATAATTGTAAAGTTATCATAGGATTCATATCTTCTTTTTCGAGAATCTTAGTGAAAATTTTTTTATAGTTTTGAGGTTTTTTAAGCTAAGATATAAATGAACTTAAAATTAATACTACTGATAAGACTATCCCTAAATTATTTCTTTTCAATTTTATATTTTTTATGAAAAATAATCTCCTGATTTGAAATTTATTACATGTTTCACAACGGGGATATGAGTTGAGAAATTATTCACTCTTTGAATGTATAATTGACACATAAGTTTTTGTTTAGGGCATATAACTATATTATATCAATTAATCAAAGCATTAATTTTATTTTATACAAATGTGAAATATTGAATAAATAATCAGTTAAAAGATAAAATATACAACCTGATTTAGTGAAGAATTTACGAAAAAATAAAAGGTCAATAGTAAAAATATAAGAATATATGTGTTTTTATAATTTAAAAAAAATTATTATAGCGAAAAAAATATTACAGTTGATTTGAAAAAAAAAATCCTACATGATGGAGTGAATAGTATGTTTAATAAAATAATACCTATCATCGAAAAAAGCATGTTAGTTCCTATAATAAGAATAAATTAATAAAAAGAATTAATAGTAGGAAAAAATACATTTAACTCAGTGGCACATTGGAAAAGCTATATAACTAAAAACTACCAACAATGAGGGTTTTTTTAAAGTTGTTTTGGTATTTATATATATATATTTCACATTTTATTTGTGAAATATATTTAAAAACTAAAGATAATGTAAGAATTATTTATAAAAAAATTTAAAGATATTAAATAATTTTTTTAAAAATTGTGATATATTTAAGTACTTATGTTAACTGCATATAAAATGAAAAAGATAAATTACTGTAAAATTGGTTTTAAATTGAGATGAAATGATGTATAATATAAACTTTCTTAAAGTTGTTCTGGTATTTATATTTTTTTCACGTTTTCTATATGAAATATATTTAAAAGCTGAAGATAATGCAATGATTATTAATAAAAAAATATTAAAAATATTAAATAATATTTTTTAAAATTATGATAAATTTAAATACTCATGTTAACTCTAGATAAATTGAAAAAGATAAATTATTTTAAAATTAGTTTTAAATTGAGATGAGGTAATGTACATAAGAAAGAAATTTCATTAAAATTTAAATTGATTTTTGATTAAATTTTAAAATTTTAGATAATTTAATAATTTTTAAAATATATTTTTATAAATAATTTAAAATTAAAAAATATTTTATGTGTCATCATAATGAGAAGTTTTTAAAATTAAAAAATATTTAAAATTATCTTACATATAAAAAAAAAACTATTCACGTAAATATTTACGTCAATAATTATGTTTTGATAACTATATATCTTTTAATATATATATATATATATATGATTAGACATGATTTTTTAAAAAAATAAAATCATTCATTTCAAAAACTAGTATAAAGGAAAATAATACCAAAGAAATGGTTAGGGAGACAAATCATGAGAATCGATTGTGATATTTGTAACTTTTTATAGATTTAAGAAGATTTTGGGAATTTATACGGGGGAGAGTGAAAGGAGGCGCAAGGATAAAGGGTTTTATCCTAAACTAAGTTAATTGTACCTTTTTTAAAAAATTTATAATTTAATAAAATTTGTTCATATAATTTTTATTTTAACTAGACATAAGCCCGCATTTTATTGTGGAGTTATTTTTTTCATATGAAATTATTAAAATATAAAAAAAATTAATATATTATTAATAAGTAATATAAATAATTAAATATGATGTTGAATAGTTTTTTGGGCTGAATGTGGACGATCAATTATTTAAATTTTGTTATGAAAGTTAGTAACTTGGTATGGTGGGTCAAGATAATATTAAGCTTTTTTTTTATCTAAATATTTTTTATATTCGATAATTATTTTGAATTCTTATTAATTTGAAATCGAATCAAGTCGAACTTTATAAAAGGGATAAGTTCTTTAAGTATTTATCTTTTCTATTCACAAAATTTAAAATCGAGATCTTATTTAAAGAGAATCAAACTCTTTAATCATTTAGACCAACAAAAATTTGTAACTTTTTTTATTATAGTTTTTAACATTATGAGTTTAAAATTATATTAATAACCCTTCAATTATTTTTAATATTAAAGATGATTTGGTTTAAATTTGATTTTAAATTTAAAGAAAACGATAATTTTAATTGTATGTATAGATTTTAGAATAAAATTTTTTCATACAAAATTTGACAAAAAAAAAAAGAAGAGTCTCTTTCATAAAAAAAACCAAAAAAATAAAGGGGAGATACGCTATTATTATATGAAATAATCACGGCACATCAAATACATCAACTATGGGGCTAGCCACTTATCCTATATATGACCTAATGCATTGAATCATTAAGAGGGAGAAAAAGGGAAAATTATTGGACCACGAGTCACTAGCTAATTTGCTAAATTAATCTCAACTCCTTCATTAATAAAACTCAATAATTATTATTATTTTAAGATCGAAAGGTAGGCCATCTATATATATATATATGTTTAATTAGAATTTTCACATGACAAGAAAGATTTTTATACATGATCTTCACCTTTGTTTCTTAAAGTGTACCAAATTTCTTGTTCAACCCGATCCCACTATCAATTTCAATGGTTTCAATTTTCCTAAGTTATCTAATTTTCCAAGTTTTAGGAAATATATCATCTACCACAAGCAATAAAAAAAAATATTTATTTATTTATATAAATCCCATCATTCAAATGAACATGATTTTTCGATCTAAATCATATACGCATATTAATAGAAGTTTGAAAATTTTATTCAATAAAAAAAAATCTTGATATAATCTAATGAAAACAATATTCCAAAAAAATTTAGGTTTGCCATTTTAAACTTTTATATAGATCCTAAACTTGACATAATTTGTGCTTGAGATATAGGTATATATTCCTTTCCTGTTTTACTGATGAGAAAGGTGACAAGAAAGGTGACAAGGAGAATAAAAGAGGAAGAGAAATTCTTTGCATAAAGGCGTCCAGTTGAAAATGGACTAGTCCAATCAACAAGGTATCTTCATTCATTCTCCAGCGTGTAGTTTGCTTCAATGGGCAATCTCAGACAAGATTCTTTTACTTCCTTAATGCCAAAAAGGATTATTGTGCTGTCTTTTTGTCGATTTTCCAAGGCTACCTACACCATCATCTTCAACTTTCTCTATCCTTTTATTTTAAAAAATACCTTTTATTATGAGATTTGTTTTAATATTCCTTTATTTGGTAAGGATCAATGAACTCAAGCATTACCGGATTCCTCTTTGTAATCAACTTTGAAGACTCTCTCTTAAATATGTTTCAAGCCCCCTCCTAATAAGAGTTCGTCTTGCCGTCTTATGGTTTTTTATACGCGCATGTAAATGCACACATACATGTAGTAAAACTTTTACATATGCACATGCACATGCGCATATGTTAAAAATTTTATATACTTATGCACATATTTACTTACTAAAACTTTTAATCAACTTTCTTAATGAATTACTAAAATCAAGTTTATCGACAGAACATAAATGAATCAAAATCGACATGTTTCTTAAGTTTTAATATGCCATTCAATATCGTATGCTTAAGTTAATAAATGAGCTTAAACCAAACTTATTCACAAGCGATTCAATAAGCATACTTGTATGATTTTACCCCTTAAAAAGAAGAGGAAAGGACTAACAAGGAAGCTATGGAATAACATTTCTTTTCATTTCTTTTTTATTTTTTCTTCCTGCATGAGAAATTAATTGGAAGCTATGCACAGAGATTTTGCATATAACTTTGATCTCGTAATCCAAATTTTAAGTCAGCATCACTTAAAATCTGAGCTTTTAACTCCCAAACTAGCAGTCGTAATCCAGATGTTTGATGTTTGAACTTCAAACAACGGGCCGTGCAAGAATTACCAATGAAGTCTATGAACTCAAACGTGACAATTCGTATTTATATCTCGTCTATTATATTTTAATTCATGTCAACATATCAAATACAAAATGTAATCTTAATTTTTATTAAATTTATATATGATTTTTATTAAAATTTTAAAACATATTACTTTTGTATCTTTTTCATACTGTTTTCATATCATATTACCATTTCGTTTCATATTTAAAATTACGAGATCTACATGAACCCTCCTCACTTAGCATAAGATATCCCTTGCAAGCCAAATCTATGCTGTTGGTTCACACGTTTAGCATGTTTCAATGTAGGTACAAAAGAGTATCCTTCTTAAGAAACATGTAATTTGAGATGATCCAAAAGCAGCTATAAAGTACAACTAAGGTTAGAAAATTGATAGTATCAACCAGCTTCAAAACCTTTTTTATGCAGGATAAAAGCTTCAGTAAAGGTCAAATATAAAGATATAAGGAAACTGATGGTAAACTGATCATAATGATTCCTTACCCTGGTTATTTGCGAGCTTCAAATTTTTTCTGTTCTCTCGCTGTAGGAACAAGTAGAAATAATATCAGCTTCACCGGATATCGTAAATATGCTATAGGGCAGGTTTAACTCTGATTTTGGATCCAAAATCTGATGCTCATTCTCTATATGGGAAAGTTTGGAGCATTTAACTAACCAGAGAGGAAGCATCAAAAAGTGTGCATTATAATATAATGAGAATATGGGCGACAGGAACCATACCAACCTTCTCTTCTCTCTTCTTAGCAGCATCTGCCCTTTGTTGCCTTATCAGGGCTAAGCGCTCTGTGATAGAAATTAATTCAAAATCAGTAAAACGATATAATAATTGTACAGGGAGAGGGGAGTATATTTATTTACAATAAATAAATAAAAAAAAATCACTGCAATCATCAGGGAATACTCAAGATGAAAGAACACAGGAACAAGGGAGAAAAAGAAAACAAAAGAGTTCAGCAATTCGTCAAGTGCATAGCAGTGTCTATGAGACGTCAAGGTGATACCTTGATATTACACTAACATACTCAGTTGATAGGGAGTTTGTGACCACCAAATGGAAGAAACCAACTCAGTTGTGTTGTACACTAAACCAACATTATTCATCTCTTAACCTCTTCATTCTCAACAGCTCATGAAAGACTAATCAACTTGCTAAGTGGTAAAGGAAATATGCACCTAACATACAAGAGACTTTCCATCCTCGGTTTTTGTTTTGGCACAGCTTTCTATCATCATTAACAAAACATAATAGTTATACACAATTTAATACCTCGGAATATAACACTTATGGCAGGAGGAAAACAGTTTTAAAAAATCTGAGGAAATATCTTATATGTCTTTACACACGCGTTTCCCATAAATTCCTACCACATTTTAAAACCTCACATGTATAGTCTGCTAAGACAGCTACTGCATGCAATCAAATAGCAGTCTTTCATCAGCACCTCAACACCCAGATAACATTTGTAACCATTTAGGTCCATGGACAATGATTTTATAACAATGCTTAGACAAATCCAATTATCATTATTCATTTCTATCACACTTATATGGAGGATTGTTAATGTGCAACGTAAAGTACTACTCCCTATAATGAATCAAAAGGAGATAATATCATTATTTTCATCTCCCTTCCTCAGCACCTAGTCAACGAACATAATTTCAACCTTAGCTGTACATCTCCAAATTCAATTAACCATAAAGAAGCAAAAGAGTCTCACAGAGAGGATAGAAAAAGCCATGTTGAGTATAATAATATTTGCCAGGACTATCAGAAGTCCTTGGTAACTTAAACACTCAATTTAAGTTTTCATTACAGTATAAACCTGATAAAGGGGGACAAATATTGTTAATCATATTGTTGTCCACTAGTTACCTAAATCTTTTCTTGCTTGCTTAGTTTTCCCTTGTTCCTGCAACTTCATATATCGTTCATGTGCTTTTTGCTTTTCTATCTCCTCACTGCAGTCATAAATGGTAAAATAAGAGCACAATCCAAGCTGGTCTCAAAGGAAAGAATCAGCTCGACTATAGAATTACATGCTTAGTTTATCAACCACTGTTGCAAACAAAAATTGCATAATAAGAAATATATAGCTTCAATATACATAGTTTCAACTTTGGAGTAACAAATTTTAATCCCCACTGTTGGTAGAGTTACTGAGAAGGATTTAGGCATTTCATATCCACATCATATATCTTGTTGGTTGTAGAAGTTCTTTCTCTTACCAAAATAGAAATCAAATTTAATGTCCAAAAGCCTACTACCATTTCACCCTCAAAGTTATCCCAAAAACACAACTTAGCTAACCAAAAGCACTCTTATGTTATATTAATTTTAGATTCAACAGAAGGAGAAAGAGTTACAGTGCTTTATCAAACTAACACTGGACTAACAATGAGAAATATTTAACCATAAATGAACCAATAATGAGAATAGTAAAATATTATTTTTTTTGTAAGGTATAACAGAAAAAATAATACTTAAGCAAAACGGCAATTGTTAAGAACTATTAAATTATTTAAGAATAAAAAATTGCCCAGATGCACATGATTAAGCAGTGATCAGTCACATTTGATGAAGAAAGAGAATTACATACCTTTCACGCCTTGATAGTTCAGTCTTTTTTCCCCATCTGGAACATAAAATTTCAATTACTCAATACAATTACAAATTCATATATCTATTTATGATTAATACAGACTTTGTGCAGCAGAGGAGTATTTGTAGAACTTACATCAACATCTTTAGCTTTGACATTCTTTTGTTTAGCCAAATTTGGATTCTCAATCTCAATAAGCCCCTGGGTTCATTTTCGTTTCTGCCATATTAGCACCAATATCAAATATGAAGTATAAAAGGTAAATAAGACACTAAGAACTTATTGCAATCGGAACCAATGTCCTTTGCATTAGACAAAAAAAGTGCATAAAATAATGACCTCAGGCTCTTCTTCTACTTCCTCCTAGGGGTGTAATTGAGCCGAGTTGAGATGATACAGTGAAAAGCTCGAACTCAACTCCGAACTCACGACTCGATACTCAGCTCGAACTTGATCGAGTTTTATTTTCCTAGCTCGAGCTCGATTCGTGATTGAAATCGAGCTACTCGAACTTGCTCGATTAAACTCGATTAATGTGTAAAAATAAGCTTGATTTTTATACTCGACAAAAGCTCAATTATTTGTGCTCGAACTAGAGTTCGAGATCTTTTACAACTATTTTTTATCAAACCTAATAAATATTATATTTTCAAGATAATAACAATAATAATAACAATAATAATGTACACAACAACCAAATCCAAGCAAATAAAAGTCTCATCAAGTGATTTAAATACAATACACAAATAAAAGACATAATGAAACTTAGAAATTAAAGTCCTAATTGAAAGAAATTAAATATCCAAACAAATAAGTTCACAAATAAATTACAACAAACCAACAACAATATATATGCTGCTTTCACAATATTATGTCTTCAAATGAACATTGGGCCCATATTGTTTTTCAACAAACCTACACAAAAGAATAATTGCAAAACAAACAAATTATAATTAACAATAAGAATAATAATAGAAGCACTCGTGTAAAAAAAAGATTGTAATATTATTACAATGATCAATAATTTTAAATTTTTAACATTAGTATAAATAAGGATTGTATCTTGTCAATTGTCTTATAATCAAAGCAAAAAAATATAGACAGTGTTTTGTCAGTTGCCTTAACATAAGTTTCTGTCATTAGTTAACCTATGGTTCGTAAACTATAATGCAAAAAGCTCAATCTAGACTAACTACTATCTATATTCTTTAGTATTGTTGTGACAAATTAAAGGTATTTAATAATAATATTTTATACCTGTATAGAAGACACTAGATATCCTCACTTTAGGGGATTTTGAGTGCAATTTCAATTGATTTCTTCTCTTTTTATATAGATAAAATAAAGAAAAATAATAATTAAAAATTAGATTAAAGCAATGATAATCACTCAATAACAAAATAATAAAAAAAAAAACTCACTTTGTTCTTCTTTTTCACTCTATAAAGATTCCGACACCAATCTCCTCCACAAAGTAATGCTTGCACTGTGTCAGGAGCTAAAGAAGCATGATAAGTATTAATAACTCTACCTCCCGCACTAAAGGTAGCCTCTGAAGCCACTATAGTGATAGGAATAACAAGTATATCCTGAGCCATCTTGGATAAAATACGATACTTAGAAGTGCTCACTTTCTACCATTCAAAAGCATCAAACTTAGTGGAATCTCCTTTATAGATAAAGCAACCCTCGGCTAGGTAGACATCTAAATCAAATGTTGTGGTTGAGCAGTTTCAATTGATTTTACATAATTTGCAAATTCAAACCAACCAGAAGAAGAAGCTTCTATATTCATATCACTAATATCACTATCATGCACTTAAGTTTCAGCACTATGCTCATTGTCAAATTGATAATTACAAACATATTCCTCATAAATCTCATAAAGAACATCTCGAACTCTAGCAATATTTTCTCTTGCTTCTCTATCAGAGTACATTCGCGGAAAGCAAAACTCAACCACCCTCATTTTGCACATTGGATCCAAGATAGTTGCTATAACCATTAACAAATTACATTCTTCCCAATACTTATCAAATTTACTCTTCATCTTGCAAACCATTGCTTGAACAAAGTCATTTTCATCATTCATCCTTTTATCCAACAAGACTTTCACACGATAAACTTCATTTAGAAATAAGTTTGAAGTTGAATAGTCACTTCCAGAGATGATTTTAGTGACAGTATTAAAAACTTTTAAAATCTCACAAACTTTCTCCATGTTTTCCCAATCTTCATGACTTGGACAACATTCGTAATGAGATTCTCGTTCTTTGAGTCTTGAAAATACTTCTTTAAATTTGATTGCAATCGACAACATCTTGAATGTTGAATTCCAACATGTTTTACAATCGAGAATGAGTTTCCTATCAAGCAACTGTAATTGCTATACTATCTCAGAAAATGAGTTAAGTCTTGCTTCATTCTGATTAATAAAATTGACACTTTCATGAACATCACCAATCACATTCTTAATATCAGAAAGACCATCTTGAGCCATGAGATTTAAGATGTGTGCACAACACCGAACATGAAATAGTTTTCCTCCACAAAGCAACCTTCTATTTCTTGAAAAAGTATCTTTAAGAATTCTAATTGCCACATCATTGCTTAACGCATTGTCCACAGAAAGTGTAAACACTTTGTTTTCAATTCCCCATTCCTTTAGACACTTAAAAATGCAATCAGCAATCTCAACACTGCGACGAGGAGGAGGTATGTGAACAAAGTTAATAACGTGCTTTTGCAATCTCCAATTAGAATCTATAAAGTGTGCTGTAAGAACCATGTACTCAATATTTTGATTACTTAACTTCCAAAAATCTGTTGTCAAACTAATCTTGTTGACAGTCTTCAATAGTGCCTTTAATTTCTTCTTTTCTGCTTCATAAACTTGCATGCAATCCTTTTTAATAGTATTGCATAATATCTTTTCCCATTCAGGCATCCCACGTTTTTGCACCATATTAAAACCTTCCTCTTCCATAATCGAAAAAGGATACTCGTGCATAAGTATCCAATGTGCAGCTGCCTCTCTCATCTTTGCCATATCAAACTTGCCGTCTATGAGAGTAGGTAGTATCTGTACATCACCACATGTGTCTACTGGCTGGAAGTTGATCATTTGTTCTTGATTCTGAAAATTTTTTGCTTAACACAAGTTATCAAGTGCTTTTCAAATTGAGTTGTATTTTTACTTGCATTTATTGCTAGCTTCTTCTTGCAATGGACACACTTTCCTTTTTTACAATCATCAGGAAGACTAACCTCTTTGAACTCCAACCAAACAGCAGATGTCTTTTGCCTCTTTTTCTCATTACCTTCCTCACACTCTTCAGGGTTAGCATCATCACATTCTCTATCATTGGCATCAGTCACTGGTGTTTTATTTGAGCTACCATCAGTGGCATCTAAAGTTTCATTCATTGAATCATTATCATCATCTGACACAATTTGGCTAGCAAAAGAATTTGTTGTCGGCTGAAATGGTGCAGAAGAGATATCTAGTGTGGTTGATGACATGTTTAGTTCTCTATAACAAAAAAAAAAAAAAAGACAAATCAAAACAATAATTCAATTTTGGGATCAAACAATAATGCCAAACAAGTTGTTAGAGACATGCGGTAAATTCTTTTGCGAGAAGCATGCCAAACAAGTTGCTAGAAACAAGTTATTAGAAGAGTATGGAATTTAGCATTAAATGATAACGATCTATGGGAATTGCAAGCAATATACATAGTCTTTGCTAGATATGACAATTGATCAAGGACTAAAATGCAGTGGGGTGGTAGTAACTATGTAAATAAATAAAATCTAAATTGATCCTACACATGTAGTAACTAAAACAATAAATTAGAATTTGTGCTGACACAATAGGCAAATAGAGTTATAACCTTTTACATTTTTAATGGAGGTGATAAACTTTTAGGACTTTGGTTTTGTACCAATTTGATTTTTATCTTGTTTACATTTTGTTGATATGATGCCTTAATTGTTCAGAATCGAAATATGACTCTAGCTTGTTATTTAGTTGAGAAAATATCATATACTACAAATTGTTTAAAGTAGTTAATGTGTTTCTTCATAGTTCATTGTATTTTTCTTCAATTATAATCTACTGGAAATGTTTTTATTTTTTATTAATTATTTACTCAGGTAAAAAGAGAAAAAGTTACATATTTTGGGAAACAAACTTCTCAAGTTTAATGGCTGGATGTGCTTCACCATTTCTATGTCACAAACACTAAAAAGAAAGATATGAAAAAGATCTCACCAAACTCATTTATACAAATTTATAAACAATGTCAACATAAGTCGAGCATTTGTGTTAAAATGTATAAATATTAAAAAAAAAAAATAGAAAAATAGAGAGGGGGAAAACAAAGGGCACGAACCAATGAGGTTCTCTGCACTTTCTTCGACATGCAGCATTGGGCACAGCCTGAAACTGTTTCATTTTTACTCTGATTATCATTATTATAACTTAGTCACTCAGTTCATGGTGCACAGCCACCCAAAATTACAAAGTCTTTTCATAAATCTTCATTTTGAGAAAAGAAACCATATCTTATTTTAATTTCTGAATCAAACCAAGGAAAGGATCTTTGGGATGATGATTGTCCCTTACCTCGTTTGGGCAGAAGCTGTGTTTCTTTTTTAAAGTATTCCCCGGTCAAAGTGCAGAGTCTGGGATGATGAAGTCACTAATGAAAGCAGCAGTTAGAGCAGCGGGGGTAGCAGATCTGATCAGTCTCGTGATGAAGAGAAGTCAGCCAATGACATACAATTACCATTCCCACACTAAGAGATAATAAAAGATGGGGAAATTATTTTATGCTCGCATTCCTACATACACTCATAAAAGATTTTCTTTCACTCAATCATTCTATACATAGAAAATCATGTATGCCTTCTTTGAATCTAATGTGAGTTAATAGTATTGACTTTCATGAATCATTCTATTAATTTAACTAAACTAGGAGATGAAAAAGCATATAATACTATCATTCAAAATTTGAAAACTAGCACCCTTATTCACCATCTTTTACTGCTCATTGAACTGATATTCAACTATTACTAATTAGACTTAGAATCAAGCATCATCCTGATGATAATTGTTAATAATAAAAGATCTAAGCTAAAAAGATACTAGAATGCAAATTCACTGTCTATGGAAACATCTGACATAAGTAAATAAGAATGAAACTTTTCTAGTTCAGGATTACAGATAATAGTAAAGGTGTACCAGGTGCTCAAACTTAAATAGACAACTTGAAACCAAAAGATTCAAACAAAAGATGCAAATGACAATCGATGGCTAGTCTAGGAGTAAATCTAACATGTGATTTCAATTATAGACACAAACTTATGACGATGGGAAAGCAAAGACGGGATACTGAAGATAATTTTTTCTTGATTTAGGGAAATAAGAAACAAGTGAAAAGGAAAACCAGTCACCCTTATAAGTGACTATTAACATGAGTGCAACATATGTGAGGATGAATGCTCAAATCATTCTAAAAGGACAATCATGGTCAACGAGTGTAACTCACACTCGAAATTCAGATATCATAGCAAGTATTAATTTGGCCACATGTTGCAACAGCAAGGTATGTTAGATTGAGGCTTCAGAAAAGCATACATAGTCCACATTTCAAAGAAACCAAAAAAACAAAAAGATAATTGTAAGAAGAGAACAGATGTTGATTGTATATAGACTTCTACTGTATTAGCCAGGATAGATCATGCTACCAGTGCATACCATCACTGACAAAACCATAATAGGAGATTGTCATCCCAAAGTGAATAACACCAGTCTGAATCCACTCAACAGCAAAAACATCTGTAGCAGTAAGACCTCCCTGAAACGAACAAGAGAGAACCTAAATTGTAGGCAGCAAAAAGACCAGTAGGAATTTAATGTATCTACAACAAGAAACATGTGGTATTCTTAACACTCTTTTCCTTATTGTGGCAGTTATTAAAAAGAGCAAGTTTCCACCAATAGAAAAGCAACAGCATGAAGACATTTCTCCCAAACCTTTCACAGCAATGTGTTGGGGTCATCAACGTGTTATTAAGCAATTTGAGACCCATGTTTCAAAATGGTTTTGAAAATCAATCCATAAAAGGAGAAACAAAATAACCAGCAAGTAAAGCAAATCTCATATTGAATTTACAAAGCAACATTACCTTCACAATAGAAATCGCAGCAGAGACTGGATCTCTAACTCCAAGAACTGTCCAAACCAGAGAATTATTGGAACCTGCTGGTATAATTCCAATGGGAGCTTTGAAAGGATTGCAAGAGAGTGAGAGGAAAGGGCGCCGCAGATGGGTTTTTTGGTGAGATGAGAGAAATGGGGAGAAAGAGGGAAAGAAAAGAGGGAACGAAGAAAATGAAAATTTAGGGTTGTTTAGGTTAAGGGTAAGATAGTAATTTTATAAATAAAATAAAATATATATATAACAAAAAAGCTCAATTAGGCTAGCAAACTATTCAAGCCGGGTACTAATATGCTCAAACTTGGCTCGTTCGATCAGTCGAACTACTCGAGCTCGAGTTCGGCTCAACAATTATCGAATCAAATTCGAGTTTAATCGAATCGAATCCAAATTGCTTGCGAGTACTAATATATCATTTATACCCCTACTTCCTCCTCAGACTCTTCTTCTTCTTCTTCCTCCACTTCAGCTTCTTCCTAGAATGAGAGATGAAATACCATCTTCTTTAGCAAGTGAAATAAAGTATCAAAAACACGCACATGCACTTTCATAAGGGAAGAAAGAGAAGCATAGCAACAAAGATAATAGCAAGGCACATATTTAAGAAAATAAAATTAGTTTTTCCAATTAAACACTCAGCACAGCTGATTATGAAGGCAGAAAAAGAAACAAAAACAACCATCATCAAACTTAACTGATAATCCTCTTGTAATAAATCGTTATCCATTTATTTTCTATATGCCAAATTCATATTTTCTGACCATTACAAGCATCTAAATGGAACAATCAAAATATAAGTCTTAACACATATAAACTCCAATTCCAAACTAACATTCTCTTATAATAAATTCTAACAAAAGAGATGCAATACCCTAATTTAAAACCATCCAAATAGCCAAAATCCATGAAAATTACAACGTTCAAGTTGTCATCCACCCTGTATGAAAGACATCCAACATAACTTGCCCAAAATTCAAAGAAAGCATCAATTTTGGTTGGTCAAAGTAAACATTGAAGCATTTTCTTCTTCACAAAAATCAGTATCAAGATTAAAAATATACTTCTTTTCACGCGATATATAGCGAAAATACATGATAACAACAACCAAATTACCAGAAGAAAAAATAAACTATTAATAATCCAAAACTAATTTCACTATACATATTATTCTTCAAGTTTATAACCAAGTAAGTATAAAATCTTATCTTACCTTCTTAAAAGTATGGGGACCAGCAGATGTACCAGCAACTGCAACCATTAAAACATTTAAAGAGAATAACAAAAACAAAGTCAAGATTAAAAATGAAGTTACAAAACCACAAAACAAAAGCACAAAAATTTAAGTTGTTTTTTGTATTTTGTCTTCAAATTTGATTCAAAGTTAAAATTTTTAGTTTAACTAATTAAAAGAAAAAGATATTAAAATATAACAAATTATTCGAATCTAATAATTCATCACGCCAAAAAAAGAATCTAACAATTCATGCATTAAATACACAATCACTTCCAAGTTTATTCAAGGCCAAAACTAAAGTTTAAAAGTACAAAATTTTGAATTTTAAAGTTTAAATTTATCTATTTCCTATATTTAGCATCTAAAAATTCACAAAAAAAAAAAAAAACAAAATCAATACGCTAGAGCTACTGATCCAGAAACTGAATGCTTAGTTAGATCTGATACCAGCAAACCGTATGCAAATACGTATAAATATATGGATGTGAATAAAAAAAAAAAAATAAATACGCAGAAAAGGAACAGAGAGTGAGTGTACGGAACTCTTCGGGAGAAGAGAAATGGCAGTGACCGGTGGGCTTGCCCTTGAATTTTCCTCTTCCCCTTTTTTTTTTTTTTCTTTTCTGATTACAGAAAGAAATGAAGGAAGAAGCGGAAGCTCAAAGTGAGGCCTGAAGCTGCTAGTGAGGACTGCAAATTTTTTTATTTATCAGGAGCATTTTTGGGAAAGACTAAGTTGGGGGCGTTGAGTGCACGCGCCTTTTTTTTAAATATATTAAAATACATACGGATTCGGAAAATTTTTTTAAAATTATACTCCCCTCGTCCCTATTGATTCGGATGAAATTAATTTTTAGGAAATTAAAAAAATTAATTTTAATATATTTAATATGAAAATTAAAATTGTTGTGTACTAATAAAATTTCATAGTTTTTAATTTTAAAAAATAAAAAAATTATAAAAAATAATTTAATATATATTATATTACAACATACAAAGTTACATAATCAAAATTACTTATGTGAATGTTTAAGTGGATAATCTCTTTTATTAACACATAAGATAATATTTATATTATTTTATTTATTAAATAAAAAATTTTAATAAATATTTAAATTGAATATTTTAGATAATTATTTAAATTAAAATAAAAATCTAACTAAAATTAAAATTTTTACATAAGATTTGAATTAAAATATATTAAATCATAATTTATCTTTTCTTTTTAAATTTAATGATAGTTCCAAATATATATATTTAATAAAATTTATTTTCTATCAAATAATTATACCTAATAAATTATTTAAATTTAATATTGTTAGATAATTATTTAAATTCAAATCAAAATCTATAAAAAATTAAAAATTATTTAATAAATTATTTAAATTTAATATTTTAGATAAGTTAATAAATTATTGACTAGAAAACATGTATTTTTAAAATAATAAAAGCGTACATCTTTATATAAAAATATGAGATATTTGAATGTTGATAAAAAAATTAAATTAAAATATGTTTTTACTTTAAAAACAAATATCATATTTTATTTATGTTCTAATTCAAATATTTTTATATTATATATTTGGTTAGTTTATTTATTTCTCTTTAGTCCATAACTTATTTTAATTTTGCTTTATAATTAACTTTTTATATTATATATATTTTTTGTTTTATTAATTTCTTCAATATTTTTTTCAGTGTTAATTTATTAATATATTTACTTTTATTATTGTATATATTTAATCTTGACAAATTAAAATATAAATTTATATTATCTATTTTTTTTGTTGTACTTTTTATTATTAAATTTTTTTATCTATAATGGATAATATGAGAAGAATGATGATTACTATAATATCTGACTTATAAAAAATACTATTAATTATGTTAAAAATGATTAAAAATAAAAAAAATGTTTAAAAAAAAAGTTGTAAGCATAACATAAAGAATTATTGTTTCTCTTTTATGCATATATAAAAATAATTGTTAGCCCAATATATTTGTGTAATAATTAATTGAAGTATGTAAAAAATAAGAACTAATAAAAAGCAAAATGATTATAACAAAATTAATAATTATGATTTGTAATTCAATCAAATATATATATATATATATATACACACTATCCAATCAACATTATGATAAAAATAATTATTAATTTTAACTATTTAAATATTGATTCTTAATTTTGTATCAAACAAGAAAAAAAAGGGTAGCAAAATTTTTAAAATTTAGCAAATAAATTGAAGAAAATATTTTTAATGAAAAAAATGATTTTTATAGTTGTTAAAAATTTACAAAAATTTAAACTTCTTTTAGATGGATAATATCATTTATAATATATTATGTATAAATTATCATTTAATTGTAATTTAAACATTTATAAATAATAATTATATATTAAATAAATAATTAAAAAAATTTAAATTATAAAAATTTTAATAAAAAATTTTGTATATTGTACGGGTTTAAAATGCTAATTTTAAAATATAAAATAATAAGAATTTTACATATTAAAAAATATATAATTTTAGGATATAAAAAATGAAAAAATATTAAATTTGATTGTAAAATAACATATTTAACAAAGATTATAATTGATTTAAACATTAAGCTTAACTATAATGTTTCAAACAATTCAAATAAAATATTTTTTGAAATATCAAATAAAATATTTTTTTAAAATATCCAATAAAATACTTAACCATTCTACCTTTTAAGCAAATCATATTATTCTACCCATTAAGGAAATTATATTATTAATATATATTACATGATAATTTTAGATACAATGAAAAAAAATAAAAATATAAAATTGACATAATTTAAAATTAAGACGAAAATTTAAAATGTATATAATATTAGTATTAATATTCCCGAACATTAATTATAATTTGAAAAATTATTTGTAATATTAATCTAATAAAAATATATAATTAAAAAAATTATTTTAATATTTTTATCATATTCTTGTCGTTTTATTAGTAGTATGTTTAAAATTGTGGAAGAAATTTTTGCACTGTTCTTCTCCCCTTGGCCCGCGCCCTAAACTCACACCTAGTTTCTCTGTGGAAAACACTTCGGCGTCCGCCATAAACGAATTTTTATAAATAGAAGAAGCTGACACCCAGAACCAACCAAAAAAATGCGGGTTTTGAAATCTCGGAGCGTAAAACCCAGACCCATTTCGAAGTTGTTAATGAAAGTGGGTTCGAGTCGGTGCTACGTAAGTAGTTGTAGGGCGGTGTTGTTGCCTCGGTTCGGTGGACCTGAGGTGTTGGAGCTCCGATCCGATGTGCCTGTTCCTGATCTTAAGCCCAATGAGGTCCTTGTAAGAGCCCGAGCTGTCTCTATCAATCCCCTTGATACCAGAGTAAGTCCTTTTGTTTTCTTGTTTTGGGTCAATTTTTTTTCTTGTTTAATGTAATAGTAAAAGTATTTTGTTACTTAATTCTTGGAGTGCTTTGTTTGGTTCCTGAAAGTGCGAGACAAATGAAATGAGATGGAAACGAGTTCCTTCTTTTAGGTTTGATTTTCGTTGATTTCATAGCTATGCGAGTCAATCTCCTTGATGCATGTGAAGGGGTGAATTTTTTTTTTTTCATTGAATTCCTTGTTTAATTCGTTCTAATTCATTTAGTTTGCTTAATTCATTTATGAGGTGGTCATTTGGATGCAATGAACTGTGAGAACAAAATAAACGAATTTAAAATTAGTTTGGTGGAATTAATCTTTGGTTTCTGAATTTCTGTTTTTCAGATGAGATCAGGCTATGGTCGTTCTATATTCGAACCTCTTCTGCCTCTTATTTTGGGACGTGATGTAAGCGGCGAAGTTGCAGCTATTGCAGCTTCAGTGAAGTCATTGAAGGTAGGGCAGGAAGTTTTTGGTGCTCTGCATCCAACTGCTGTGAGGGGCACGTATGCTGACTATGCAATTCTTTCAGAAGACGAGCTTTCTCCAAAACCAGCATCAGTTACTCATGTGGTAACTATTCAATCTTTTAGTCATCCATTAGGTTATGAACAAATATATGTTTCGTCTGATTTTTTTCCCAATAATAGATTTATGTGACATACGATTTTTTTTTTTCATTCATTTTGGTTAGCTCTTGGTGATGGTGGATGATGACACTCTGCTTGAACCTTATCTGTTTATTTAGTATCTCTGTCTTTAACCATTCTGACAAACATTTTTATCATCAGTTGGTCTAGTTTGTGATTCCCTGACTTTTCTTTTGACTATATTTAAGTTCATAATTCCTAGAATATTGTGTTTTTACGTTTTAATTATATAACATGAATCTGAATCTTTTTTGGGTGTTGTAGGAAGCAAGTGCCATTCCTTTTGCTGCATTGACTGCATGGCGTGCCTTAAAAAGTACTGCTAGGATAGCAGAAGGGTACGTTTGTGTCTCTGGATTGTTGATTGTTTTCAGCAATGTTTTCATGTATTTCCTTAATTTTGACAAATTATAGTCAAATATTTTAGCTACATTAACAGTCTTTACTAACCATAAGTCCTATGTTCATGGAATTGTATGATCATATTTGATGTACATAATTTTCATCATTGTAGATCAGTGGGTTTAAAGGGCTTTACTAGATATGGCAAAAACTAATTCTCCCGCAAACATTGTTTTCCTGGAAGATAAATTCTAATTCATCCCATTTTCCTTATATATTGTGGATACTCTATGTCTTTGGCTTTAACTCATTCTGTTTCACTTTGTTTATCTATTTATTTTTGTAAAGATGAATCTCTTTTTATGCGTTGCAAATGAAAGTAACTACATATTGATATTGATAAAGTATGTTATCTCATTTCTCTGTCTCATCTTCAAATGTCATTTTGGTAGAGGCTACAACAATACAATTGTCCAACTGAAATTTACAATTACATATTCTGGGAACTGTTGCAATTTATCCCCCCATGATTGAATGCTCATTCAACAGGCAAAGACTGTTAGTAATAGGTGGTGGAGGAGCAGTAGGTTTTGCTGCAATTCAGCTTGCGGTAGCCGTGGGGTGCCATGTTTCAACTACTTGTGGAAATCGAAGTATAAATCGAGTAATGGCAGCAGGTGCAGAGCAGGCTATTGATTACACTGCTGAGGTGGTGAACTAATAATTTATTGAGTTATTAATTCGCTTATGGTAGCTGTTTGGAATGATACGCCTTATATTGATTACTAATTTGAGTTTAATGACATTTATTTACAGGACATTGAAGCAGTAATTAAGGGAAAATTTGATGCTGTTCTGGACACTATTGGTGTAGCAGAGACAGAAAGAATAGGCATCAATCTTTTGAATAGAGGTGGACACTATATGACACTTCAGGTAAGAGGGTGGAAGCTTGTAATTATTTTTGCTCTTGGAAGGGCACTTCCTTCACTTTTCTTTAAATCCCTTGTCTTGTTCAATGCCTGGAGTACATAATGGGAGTAAGAGCTCCTTCAACCCTTGGGCGTTGCCCGCAATTTTATCCTGGACCTGGTGCAAAACCTCAAAGAACTTATTCCAGTTTTATGAATGCTGGGAACCTCCATAGGGAATTTTATATGCATATTTGTCAATTCTGTGAGTTAATTATTGAATGTTTGGTTGTCTGTTACTTTATTGTTGTAGGGAGAGGCAGCAGCACTCAGTGACAGGTATGGGCTACCAATTGGGCTTCCTGTGGCTACAGCTCTTTTACTGAAGAAAAGGATTCAATACCTATATTCTTATGGAATAGGTACATATTTTATTTGTCATCTTATGCTTTATAAACATATTGTTTGTTAAAAATGATCGGTTCTGCGCTCCTTTCTCTATTAAAAGCTATACAACAGAAGGTCTAGGAAGGAATAATATGATCATATTTGAAAGTTCTTAGCTTGTTACTATCTCATTAATAACTTCCCATTTTTGTTGAGCTTTGCTGATGTATTATGTATGTCTAGCCCATGACCAAGGTTGATCTGCAAGCTGAAAATATTATAATAGGTCTGTTTTCTATATTTCCATAAAAGATTATCTGAGCCTCTAGTTTTATAGGTCTCTGCATCATCCTTTCTTTTCTTTTATACCAGGTTGTTGGAGCATTAATCATGAATATTCATGAAGGACTGTGTTCCCGTCTAGATTTTCTTCTTTCTTCAATATTTTGTTCTTACATACGTTTAATAGTTTGATGATTTCAATAAATCATTCCGTTGTGATGTTAATGATACATTGCTGAACCTTTTGATCACTACATCCTTCCCTAATGTTTTGGTGGTACAGAATATTCATGGACATACATGAGGGCTGACTCAGAAGGTTTACATGAGATACGACGATTAACAGAAGCCGGAAAGCTGAATATACCTGTAGAAAAAACATTTTCCATAAGTCAAGTAAGAGAGGCTCATGAAGCTAAAGACAAGAAGACAATCCTAGGTAAAGTAGTTCTGGAACTTGACTGAAGTAAATTCTACAAGCTCACAAAGAACTTCCCATTTTTCTAAATCGTTCTTTCATCATAAATTTGTTAGGATATAGTTTTCTTGGCTTGCCTCCTCTATACTAGGATGTTGCATATAATGTGGGAATTTTGCCGGTGCAAGCATTCAGTGTCGTGTCGGAATCTGTAAATTGCTTGAGCATAAATTTTTTCCTTCATTTTACTGAAAATTTATAGTTAAGCATTTTGAATAAAAAAAAAAAAGGGGAAATTCATTTGAAATTGATACTTGATTGAACCATCTATAACTGTTATCTTGCCCATGTTCCCAAGTATGACAAAAAGTAGTGAACTTTTGTGTCAATTGATTATTCCAAATCCTATAAACCCAGAATTTCTGTCAAACTGGGATATGCAATCAGAGCATTAGAAAGAAAAAAATGGGGTAATGTTGAAAAATATTAGATAGAAGAATTTTATCAAGTTTTCATAAGTCATGTTGATGGTAAGTTTAATTGAGCTTCATTTTCAATTCAATCTCTGACTCAAATATCATATGGTTAAATAAAAATTGAAAATACAAGACTGATGTATTTACAATTATATAAAATTGAAAAAAAAAAATAAAAGAAAAACTCAATTAAACGACCTAACAACTAAAATTTGAATTTGTCCTGAATAGCTCAAGTTATGTCTCTTAATTAGATACCGTAATATATGTTTTTATATTATATTTATTTTATATTAAATATATGTAAATAAAAATATAAATGATATATTAAGTAATTCAGATAATATTTGAATTCAATTAAATCATTATCGAGCCTAACAATTGAATTTATCTAGCTTCAATTAAATTCGAATATTCAAATATGAGATTTAAGTAATTCGTGTATATAATTGAGTTTTTATATTTTAATACATATTTTAATTATTTTAATTAAACAATTATTATTAATCTTTATATATATATCAATTTAAATTTAAATTTAAACACAAATAATTAAACTTAAATTTTAATTAAAGAATTGAGCTCGTTTTTATTTATTAAAAGAGATTAATCTAGTGAGCTCAAATAATTTGATATTTATCTCAAATTAAACTCGAATTTAAAAATTTAAATTCAATCAAGTTCAAATTGAATTTCAAATAATAAATTTCGAGTTAAATATAATTTAAGTTTTTTATTATGTAAACTCGATTATATTTTTTCATGTAAAATATAAAAGTTACTATATTATAATTTATACTAATATATTAAATACAAAACATATTCTTTTATTTTTTGAAATTTATAAATAATTTTTAACTAAAATTTTAAGTCCTATTTTTCACATTATTTACATATAAAAGTTTAAAATTTCCAAATTATCCTTACCTTCCAACCAGGTGGTCCAAGCTTAGACCTCCAAATCTTGTAACATATGGGAAAAGATCGATTTGACTTCCCACCTTACACTCCAAGATCTAATGATTTTGGATAAAAATCATTCTATGTCTCCCCCACACCTACTTTTGTGACATTACAGTTGGCTTAACCTTGAATTTGTGCTTGCTTTAGGATGCCAAATCATTCACTTTAATCCCATTTATTTGGTTAAAGAATCTTGAACTCTGTTTCTTTTGGTCAAGAAAAGAATCTTAATCTCTTTCTTTCCATAATTCCTTTGTCTTGTTATTGTGAAAATTTTCAGTCAAAACCCACACTCCTTTTCAAGTAGAATCCTCGACTCATTCATCATTTCCTTCATCATTCCCAGTATCAAGTTAAGGTGTTTTTTTTTCTTTGTTCTTTTTTAACTCGTTGGCAGCCTAGCTTGCTAAATAAATTAAGCTAAAATTACATGAGGGTAGGCAAATAGGCTAAGCATGATAATTAAAAAAAAGGTTGACGTGGCAGTTAATGATTGGTTACATGGTTGGAAACTAGCGTGGTCTTTCCGGCAGATTAGTAGCCATTGGTTGTTAAGTAAACTCACGCGCTGTTTAAATGCGATTCTCAATGTAACGCGTGGGTGCGGTCTCGGTCGCTCTCTGCCAAGCGACAACCAGGGAATGGCCTTTGCTTTTTTTGATTCTTTCAAGTATTCATGGTTTTCGACCTTTCATACCCACAATTTTTTATTGTTCTTTTGCCCACGCGCTTGCGAATAATAATAATTTATAACATGAAAAAATTGGAGAATTTTGGTTTAATTTGGCATGAATTACTTCTAACTTTTTCATAAAAAGATTCCAACTTTATTATTTGGACAAAGCCTGTTTGAAATTTGGACATGGGTGGGACAAGTAATTAGCTTAATGTTATATTGATTATTTTTAAATTTTACAAGTAGAGTTAAAAGAGTGATAATATATAATTATATATATATGTTTAAGGTATAAAAATAAAAATATAATATGTATCAATTTTTAAATATCACTTGTGAAATTAAAAATTTACATTGATAATATATCAAATACTAACTTAAAATATAGATTTTGATATGTAAAAATATCTCAATCGAGCTTTCAAAATTTAATAAAAGTTTTAATATTTGAGATTAATAATAATATTTTATTTATTGTGGAACGTAGGCATTTTAGAAAAAAAAGAAAAAAACCTAAAATCGGGATAGTATGTAACATTTTATCAACTCTCAAATAATTCATTTAGGTTTAGAACGATGAGAATCTCTCTTATCATTTTACACTACTATTTCAACGAGTTTTATTTTAAATAGATCTTTAGCATTAATTTTTTAGTGATTAAAAATAAAGTTTGATATATTCTCCAACAAATGGACACTTTCTTCAATCTATGATATAAGGGTAGAATCTTGACCCTCAATCTAGATTAGTAAAAGTATATTCTTGATTGCTAAATTGGATTTCATTATCAACTCTTTACTAAATTGCTTAAATGGGTTTAAGTAATTCTTATAAAATACTTCATATTGATAAATCTCTTTAATAATTATACATCAATGATTTATAATTCAATCTAATTAGTTTAAGCCTATTAACTCAACCTTACAACTAAGCAAAGTACTAAAATGGCTGCATGATATATAATGTATTTACCTACCATGATGATCAAGTAACAAGTACTATGTTCAATCTTGATTTTTGAAACTTTTATTTTGGTTTCCATGATCAAGTAACAATATCTTACCTAATGTTGATTTGTTAAACAAAAGTAATTAAATAGCTAAAGACCTATATTTGCAAAGTGAGGTTCATTAACATAAATTAAACATGAGTAAATTGGAGCTTTTTACACTAGATTATATATATATATATGGACAAGTAAATATAAATGGATAGACATAAAATTAGATAAAAGTTCGTAAACGATGAAATTTGAATTTAAAATTTTAAAATATTTTTTATGGTTGAGACAATAATTTGTTAGCAATAATAAATCTAAATAAAACAATTATTGCAAAGAAGTTGATTAAGGTGTGGGGAGCTAGGGTTGATGAAAGTTGTGCACAAACAACATGAACTCACGTAGGAGTGAAATATTTGTACATGAAATTATTAAAATTAAGAAAAACTTTACGTACACTTTTTATGGTTTATGACTTTTTCATGCACTCATCTTGTGAAAAATTTTATTTATTTATTTATAATTTTGTGATTCATTTCTGTTATTAGAAGAGATAATAAAATTAAAAATCAAGCAAAATTTAATGAAATTATAAAATTATTTTTATCATTGTTTTTTAACATCATTATCTATTTTAATAGTAGAAGTGAAGCACAAGATTGTAAATGAAAAAAAAATTTACAAAAAAATTATAAATAAAAAGAAGTTACAAATCACATAAGATGCATGTGAAATTTGCCCTAAAATTAATTGTCAAAACGGGAGAGTTTAATGCATGCATTGCCATTCCCATCATCATTCAACCCTATCTTTCAAAGTCAGGTCACGTGTACTCCTCTGGATTCTCTTCCACTCCCCCACGTGTTTCCCCATCAAAAACCCCAATTTCCTCCCACATAATTTCCACTATTGCCACTTTTTTGTTGTTTCGGCTTTTGCAAGAAAAAGATAATGAAGGCAACCGGATGGTGATTGATATTCCCAAGGCACTTTCCCCTCCCACCCCATAGGCTTTTTGTGGGGGATATAATTAATTTTAAATTAAATTAAATTATTATAATTAATTAAATCAAATTTATAAATTTTAAAAATTAACTATAGAATTTAATTTGATTAGTTTGATTAATTTATTTAATAATCAAATAATAAATATATTTAAATTAAATTATGTTTTAAATTTTAAATATTTTAAATTTTAAATAAATTAAATAAAATTATTTAATAAAATATTTAAATATTTTATTAAAAATTATAATAAATTATAAAATTAAATGATCTATTTTATATATTTTATTTTATATTTGAATTATATAATATTTCAATTAAAATTTCGATTAATTTAATTTTTAAATTAAATTAATCAAAAATTAAAATTTTTTAAAAATTATTTTTATTAATTGATTAATTAATTAAATTAAATTAACTTAATCCATTGAGTCGATTAAAATTGAATTACGATCACTTGTACTTTTATTAATCCTTGTCTTGTTTTTGTATTAAATTATTTTTTTAATCAATCAATTAATCAAATTAAATTAATTTAATCCATTAAATCGATTAAAATCGAATTAGGATCACTCATACTTTTGTCAATCCCTGTCTTGTTTCTGTTGTCCTCCATTTATTTGATTATCTGGCCACGTTTTGTGTGGTTTATTTTGTAACATGGCAGGGGAATTCTTCCCTTGGGATAACATTAGTCCTATTTTCATTCATTTTTTTTTTTAATCTCAAATGGGTGGTTTATTAGGTTTTTGAAAATTTTAAGATTTTGATCTATCATATTTTATGTATTTATAGTTATAAAAATTTGAATTATAATTATTAAAATTAAAATTTTAATATTTTATCCATATATCATATAGTTATTAACAGATTTTTCTATCTTGCATTGATACAATGACATAAGCAAACAAGAAAAATCTTTGCAATGAATCTTTTCTTGAATTGCAATTTTAAATATTTTAGTGCTTTTAATCCATAATTGAATCATAATTGAATTTCAACTCATGTTCTTATTTGTCAAATGTTTTTTTAGAAGAGGTGTGTGTGTCCTCCTAGCATCAAAATCATTCACATGGCTTGTAGTTGAATGGGGTACAACAAAAGATAAAGAACACTAAAAAAGGAATAAGAATGAATGATAAAACATTCTTTAATTAGGTGATAAAATAAACTTGATCTGAAATTGACCTGAATTTCCATATTCCCAAGAAAAATAAACCTTAATCTTAGTTAAATTTATGAAGAAGTTAACATGCACATGCTTATCCAAATAAAGGTGGAGCTAATTCAATACTTAACTATTTGTTCAAATAACAAAAGAATTATATTTAGATGAATGCTGTTAGACCTAATATTGGTGTAAGCTATGCTGTTAGTCCAAGATCAAACACGTTAGTGAGAAAGTAATTTAGATAAGTTCCAATGACACTATCGTAATGTTCTTTGTCTTGATCAGACCTTGTCTATAAGTAAAGAAGGTATTCATGTATTACACTTGAGCTGATTCATATAATTATGTCTTTAAGCTCTAAAAATAAGAGCTCCATGGTAAAAGATTATAAAACAAAACTAATCCCACTTTCTCCATGGCTATTATCCTCCCTATGTGCTTCTTCCTATTGACTTGAACGTTAGAATGGATATTAAAATTCGATGCTTCTTTCGTTCTTCTTTCTCTTTGGATAGTTTACACGAATTTTCTGTTCAAAATTTTCTACCAAACCTTGCACTATCAACCCAAAAATCTCTCAACAAATGCAAAACAACTTGCAAAATGCGAATGCTCATAAATATATTACTTATTACTTTCGTATCATTTATGAGCAGTCAAGTAATCAAAATGGGAGATGAAATGACATTAAGAAAACAGTATTGGATAAATTAAACGAAGTTGTATAAATTTTGCCGACTCTCATGAAATGTAGCGTCTATCAAGATTCTAACCACATCAAAATAAAGTCAAAATTTTCAGCTTTTTGCGAAATTAAAAAAAAATTATATATGAATGATTTTTAAATTATAATAAAATATTTAATATATTACTCGAATTTTAAAAATTTTTAATATAATATATGAATTATAAATTTATTAATTAGTATAATACTTAAAAGATTATTTGTTCATTATGTGTTTTCATTTGAAATTAATCACGTTAAAAAAAATAATATTATATTTATTAAGAGATTCATAATTCAAATATCATATTAAAAAATTTTAAAATTTAGATATAATAGTAAATATTTTACTATAATTGATTTAAAGGCAACTGATGATATTAACGCAACAAAAAATAAAAATATCCATTTAGGAATAACAATGGATAATAAATAAACAGATATTGATTATTAGGGTTGACAACAGGTCGGATTGGGACGAATTTTTACTCGCCTTGAATTTGACCCGATTTTACATTCATTAAACCTATAATCGTACCCGACCTAAAATTTTTTTTATTTTTTATATCCGTACCTGACTCAATGTTTTATAAATTATACCCGACTTGATTGAAATTAATAAAATATTATTTTTTAAATATAAAATATTTAAATATATAATTATATATATAAATAAAAAATTAAATAAACAATTAAAAATTATTTTTATATAATATTGGGTTGGGTCGAGTTTGTTTAAAACCGAAACCCGACCTAACTTGAAATCTGATTTAAAAAAAAAATTGATCCTATGAGATCGGATCGAAACCCTTCGAAGACGGGTTGGATTGTCTACTCTATTCATTATTATTCAATTCGTTTATGTTGAATTCAAATAGTTATAAACAGATAATTAATGAATTTAATAAAAAAATTTATTAACTATAACAAATTCAGATAAGATATAGATAATATCTTCAAAATATCTAATATCTGAATCAATTATTTATTTATATATATAAAATATATAAACTTTTATTCTTATAGACTATTTCAAATCTTAATAAATAATTTTTATTTATTATTAATTAAAAGTGAATTTAAATTTTAAATTTAATTTTTTAATATTTTGATAAAAAATAAAAAATTAAATATTTTAATGAATTTAAATATTTAAACAAATTTAAATTTAAATAATAATACTAAACTTAAATAAATATTATTAAATAAATTCAAATTCTGAAACTTAAAAAAAATAAACTCCATTGTCTTTTCTAGTACAACCATTTCTCCTTTTAAGTTTTAACTTGCCCTCTATTCTGTATATAAAAAAACATACTAACATCCATGGCCCATGTAACCAGAAAGAAAGAAATAAAGGCTTCAAATTTGCTAAAGACAAAACAACATTTCGTCTTCTTCCGTTAAACCCTCTCTTCTTTCCTTTCCTTCATTCTATTTGTTTTCTTTTCTCTCTCTCTTCCATTAACCTTTCTATCTGTAAACCTTTGCACCCCATCACTTTCAAATCCCACAAACAAAACCCATTATGTCTTGTGTTCTTGATAAAAAAATCTCTCAATTTTAACTTTTTTCTTTAGGGTTTTTCTTCCTTCTATTGAAAAGGTCATGTCACTGTAAACGAAAAAAACAAAAATAATGGATCCGGAGAGACCCCATCGAAGTGCCAGCATCAACGACAGCAGCAGTAGCAGTAACACAACAAGCACCACGAGCGAGCTCTTCATTTGTTTCACTTCACGCCTTTCTTCTTCCTCAATGAAAATCTCTTCAAAATCCTTTCTTAGTCCTGGTCGTACAAGGGAACCTTCACAAATCTCTCTTTCTTCATCCCTTAGTAGAAGATTGAGAAGTAATGGTAGCATGAAAGGTGGTCAAGCTTCACCAATGTTCCCTACAAATGGCAAAAAAAGAGGCTGTGCTTATGAAAACCCTGAGCCTTCTTCTCCTAAGGTTACTTGTATAGGTCAAGTTAGAGTCAAGACTAAGAAACAGGGCAAAAAGTTAAGAGCTTGCAGATCTAAAAGGAGAGGGGAAGTTAGTTTCACAAAAGTGGGTCATAACAATGCCAACAGTGGAAGCAACAGTCTTGATTCAAGTAATTGTCAGGATTACAACATGGGTCATTTCTTAAGCAATAACAGTCATCATCACCAGCAGCAACAGCAACAAGAATGCAAGAAATGGGTGCATTTGCGGTTGACTATTTGTGAAACATTGAGGGCATTTGGAGCTGAATTTAACTGCTTTTTGCCTTGCGGTTCTTCTTGTATGGCTAACCAAAGGGACAAAGAAGAGAAAACAGGAGCAGTACGTGCTGGGAATGATGGAAATGGAAATGGGAATTCTTCCTCTGGGGCTGTCTTTGGTAGGTGGCTTGTGGCAGTTAAAGAAGGGGAAGGGAAAGAGAGGGAGATTGACTTGGTTGTTGGTGGGGAAGATGATGAGCGAAGGAAAAGTAGTGAGATGATGAGAAGTAACCGAAGGAGACATGTTTTTGAGGATATTGAAATAAATGATTGTGGTAATGAAACTATGGGTGATGAAAAAGAAGCTAGGGTGAGTATTTGTATCCCACCTAAGAATGCTTTGTTGTTGATGAGGTGTAGATCTGATCCTGTTAAAATGGCTGCTCTCGCCAACAAGTGTTGGGAGACTCTAATGCCTAAACATGAAGAAGGAGAGGAAGAAGCTGAAAATGACAATGAAGAGAAAGAGGAAGAGCAAGAGGATGCTGTGGAAGTAGAAAGGGAAGAAAGGCAAGTAAAATTTGAGCAAGAAATTGAATATCAACAAGTGAGTGAAGTCAGTGAAATGTTTATTTCTTGTGAAGCAACTGATGAACAAGAAATCCCAGAAACTGAAGCTGAAACAGAGCCAGAATCTGTTTTGGTAGCGGATGAAAATGAAGTTGTAGAAGAAAGTTTGGAAAGGGCCTTAAAAGAAGAAACATTTATAAAATGTGGAGATCAAGAACAAGAAAATGAAGTAGATGAAGACCAGCAGGAATCAACAATAAAAGAAGCAATTTTGACAGAAGTTTTATTTGATCTTGACAAGCTACAGGGTGAAGAAAATGTACCACAAACAGAAGAAGAAAATGAAGATGGCCTTGAAGAAGAAGCTGAAGCTGAAGAGGAAAATGTTAGTGCTAAAGTAGAGGAAGACGAAGATCAAGCAGAAGAGGGTTCAACTTCAACAGTAGAGGAGCAAGGGACTGAGACAATCCAAGAAGGATCCGAACTTGAATGTCCGGAAACACGGGAATCAGACCGGGAAGTTGAGTCAAAGAAGAGTAAAAGTCAACAGAACTTATTGCCAGATTGTTCACCGTTAATGATGTGTGAGTCAAAGCTGTCAATGGAGGTATCCAAGGAGGCTTGGGTGTGTAGCACGGATTTCATCAGGTGGGTACCAGAGAAGAAAAAGCAGGCAGTGGTCAAACAAAAGGTCGGCGGAGATGAGACCAAACGAAGAATCAGGATTGACTCTAATCCTGCTCCAGTTTTGTTACAGCCACCTAGATCTTCTTGCTCTTTCCCGGCTGCTCCACCAATGGCTATGGCGGCTATTACAGCTAATGGAACTGGCGGCCGTCAGTGTATGGCTACCATGATTGAGCAGAAGCTTGTTGGTGGTAAAGGGAATGAGCCGCTCACGCGCTGCAAGTCAGAGCCTATGAGATCATTGGCTACGCTTGTGATGTAGGAGAAGTTTTCAATTTAAGTTCATTAATTTTATCTTAATTAACTTAAAAATTGTCTTAATTCCTTAGCAAAATCCTTTTTTTTTTTTTTCTGCTCGTAAATCATTTTTATTTGAAGCAATTCTTTCTGTTTTTTTTTTTTTTCCTTTTTTTAGATATAAAAAATGTGAATTTGATTTTGATCTGGTTCTTGCGTGGATGAATTTTGACAAGCCGGCGATGATGTTACCGATGGGCTAGGAAAGGGTCCACCAAAGCTCAATTCTGAGCCGTTGGATGGGCAGGATAATGAAAATAATTAAGGCTTTTGAATATTTAGTTTGGTTAAGGATGTTTTAAGTCTGTAAATAATGTAGATTTGGAGGATGATCTTGTCAAATTCTGGTCTTTCAAGGTCTCGCCCAATTGGTCTATTTTCTTGTGGATAAGATAGGACCAGGAGCCAAATATGAGACCAAATTCATTAAAGAATTGATACCATACGATTAATGTGTCAAAAATTGACATGAAAAGCAGGCTAAAAGAGAAGATATCCTTGAGAAAAAAAGCTTATTGAGTTGGGGCTTTCACAGTAACAAAAGGCTTTCCTCTTGATTATAGTTTTCTTTATTGTTCTGAAATTGAGCCAGTGAGTGGGGTCTTACTCTCGATCTGTATCCAACTCAATCCTGTTTCAACTTTAAAGCACCAAATAAATTAGCTAAATATTGTAAAACTCGTGTTTGAAAATTAGGCAAATAATTTTTTTTTTTTTGAGAATTGATATTTGAGCCCCTTAATTAATCGAATAATTAACTTTGATATAAGCTTGTAAACAAACATAACATTTGATGAATAATTTGTAAATATATTCAATTTTTATTTGTTTGTTAAATTTAATAAATAATCATGAATAATATTTTAAAATTTATTAAATAAATAAATTAATTAAAAATATAACAAAATTTGCTTATATCTAATTCGATTATAAAAATTAATAAAACATTCGATGAATAGTTCTTAAACAAGTTTAGTTTTTTTTTTTTTAATATTCATTTATTTAAATGAACAATATTTTTATGATTCGTTAATTAATCAAATAAGAACTTAATAAACTGTGATTGGAGTTAATGAAACACTTAATTTGAGCAGCCATCGAACAAAATTCCTGTCAAATTCTTGACCAGGTCATCGGTGTTATCTGAAAATCAGACCAGAACAGCAATATTCTTGTTTAACATGTGAAGAAATGTTTAGCTCATAAACTATAACTCATTACAGTCATAGTTCAGTATACAGTTTCGCTTTGATTATAGTTGATCACATTGTAGCATTGCACAAAGCAATTCTTAACCAACAAAACGTCTGTCGGATGAGATAATGCATAAGCACAAACAACTGAAAATTGCATCACATTATACGAATATATATTACATTTTGCGGTTGCTTAAAAATTCCCTAAGTTATATTCTTCAAAATTCATCATCATCACACGACATAAGACAAGATGAGACAGCAACAAAGCAGGGAAGAAAAAGCAACTTAGAAGAAATTCTATCCTAGGCAAGGCTAAATAAAAACATACTAAAAGAACGTCGAATAAAGGAGAAAATGGAAAATGCAAGAGGGTACCCAAAATGCCAACTCAATCTATAGAGAGGAAGAAGTAGACAGCAAATTTTTGCTCCTCCCTGCTTCTACCTCCGCATCGAAGAAGTCCTGAAGTGCAATCATGTTAATAGTGTGCGACTTCAAGCTCCTAATCGCCTCTGAACTTGCCAAGGCTCCATCAACAGTTGTTATTATAGGAACCTTGTAAGCAAGAGCCATTCTCCTCAACTGCCGGCCATCAATCTGATCAAGTGCATCACTGGAGCTTGTGATAACCATCAACTGGATCTGCCCATTAGCAATCATATCACCAGCATGTGGCCGCCCCTCGTGCATTTTCAGCACCCGTTCCACCAGGATACCTTTTAGTTCAAGAAAGTGCACTGTCCCAGATGTTGAAACAATCTGGAATCCCAGCGCCAAGAAAGCTTTTGCGATTCTTTCAAGATAGGGCTTTGTCAAGTCATTTAAGCTAAGGAAAACAGTACCAGAAAGTGGCAGCTTCTGCCCAGCAGCAATCTGAGCTTTTGCAAATGCTATTGCAAACTCAAAATCAATGCCCATTACCTCACCAGTGCTTTTCATTTCAGGACCTAATAACACATCACAGCCTTGGAACTTCTCAAATGGAAGAACAGCTTCCTTAACTGACACATGTTGTGGTGTCACCTCTTTTGTGAAACCTAGATCATTAAGTGACTTCCCTGACATAACAAGAGCAGCATATTTAGCCAGTGGGTGTCCAATTGCCTTGGAAACAAATGGTACAGTCCGAGAAGCACGGGGATTTGCCTCAAGTAAGAAAACATCCCCAGATGCTGTGATTGCATACTGACAGTTCATGAGCCCGCACACATTTAGCCTCTTAGCCAATTTTGTAGTCCATGACCTTATAGCATCTAAGCAAGAAGATGGGATGGTTTGCGTGGGAATTGAGCAGGCAGAGTCACCAGAATGGACCCCAGCCTGCTCAATGTGCTCCATTATCCCTCCAATCACCACATGACCATGTAAATCAGCAAGTGCATCTACATCAATTTCAATTGCATCAGATAAATACTTGTCAATCAGTACAGGCCGTTCTGGGTCCACCTCAACAGCATTCTCTAGATATGTCACAAGCTTGTCATCACTGTATACAATCTCCATCGCCCGGCCACCCAACACATAGGAAGGACGGACAACAACTGGGTAACCTATATCTGTTGCAATGGCAAGAGCATCATCTTCACTCTTGGCAATCCCTCCTTTCGGCTGCTCAATCTTTAACTCCTTAAGCATTGCATTGAACCTCTCTCTGTCCTCAGCTGCATCAATGGAATCTGGGGATGTACCCCATATGCGAACATGGCCAGCCCTGCTGGCACATAAAGGTCGGTGCTCATCTAAGTAATGCTGGATGGGTAGAGCCAGCTTAAGGGGCGTTTGACCTCCAAACTGGACAATGATGCCATCAGGTCTTTCTAAATCAATAACATTTAGAACATCTTCAACCGTCAGGGGTTCAAAGTAAAGACGATCACTGGTATCATAATCTGTGGATACAGTTTCAGGATTTGAATTCATCATGATTGTCTCAAATCCAGCTTTCTGCAAAGGGGAAAACACAAAAGAGATTTGACAGAAAAAGTTAGCAAATTTATGCAAAGGGTGAAAATGCAATATACAAGCAGCTTCACCTGATTAAACTTATGGACGCATGAACAGGAAGAAGATAACTCAAACCTGAAGGGCAAAAGATGTATGGCAACAGCAGTAGTCAAACTCAATCCCCTGACCAATACGATTTGGTCCTCCACCCAAAATCAAAATCTTCTTCTTTTCAGTAGGAGCTGATTCACACTCAAAATCATAGGAAGAGTACATATAAGGAGTATTGGCCTCAAACTCTGCAGCGCAGGTATCTACCCTCTTATATGCTGGCGTAACTCCCAAAGATATGCGCTTTTCCCTGACTTCTTTCTCTGATGACTTAGTTGCAAAGGCTATCTGCTTATCACTAAAGCCTCTCCTTTTGATTTCATAAAATTCATCCTTTGTCAGATCAGACAAACTTCGAGACAAAAGATATTGCTCCACATCTACTAATTCTTTAAGCTGAGTGAGGAACCATTTGTCAATGAAACTCAGCTCACATATATCGTCCACTTTCATCCCCTTCTTCATTGCAGCATATATAGCATGGATTCGATCTGGGCTGGGGACTCTGAGACTGTACTTCAATCGGTCCCAATCCCAGTCAAGTTCATTAACTTTTGCACAACCCCATCCAGAGTAGCCACATTCCAGAGATCGAACTGCCTTCTGAAATGACTCTTGAAATGTCCGACCTAGAGCCATGGATTCCCCAACAGATTTCATCTGAGTTGTCAATATTGGCTGAGAACCAGGGAATTTCTCAAATGCAAACCGTGGGATCTGCATAATTGGTGTAGTTAAATGATTTTAGAAAAATAAGAAACTCATAAGCTGATAACTTAAATTCTCATGCAATAAAAGAAAATAGTGAATGATATCTCAATCTTGGCAGAGCATTATTCATATCGAAAAGACAATTGAAACACTCAGATAGAGATTCTGGTGTATTGTTCCATCTATGAGATGAATCATCATGATGTAAATGATATTTTTAAGCATTAAATAAAGCACCACAATACCCTGAGTTGTTGTAGTTGATCAAAAAAAAAAAATCTAGTCCTTGCTTGGTCTTAACCACTCTGAATGCATAAAAAAAACATCCAAAGAAACAAGGTAGGTGCAAAGTTCCTACCTTAGTCACCACGTAATCAATAGAAGGCTCAAAACTGGCGGGGGTCTTCTTGGTAATATCATTAGGAATCTGATCCAACGAATATCCAACCGACAACTTAGCAGCCATTTTTGCAATAGGAAACCCTGTAGCTTTTGAAGCCAAAGCAGAACTCCTCGAAACCCTTGGATTCATCTCAATAACCATAACTTCACCATCAACAGGATTAACCGCAAATTGCACATTGGAACCTCCGCACTCGACACCAATCTCCCTAATGATCTTAACACTATAATCCCTCAACCTCTGATACTCCTTATCCGTCAAGGTCTGCGCCGGCGCTACAGTAATGGAATCCCCAGTATGCACTCCCATGGGATCAATATTCTCAATTGAGCAAATGATCACAACATTATCAGCCAAGTCCCTCATAACTTCCAACTCATATTCTTTCCATCCTAGCAATGATTTCTCAACTAAAACCTGCGAAGTCAAACTTGCAGCTAAACCCGCCTTACAAATAGCCTCAAACTCTTCCTTGTTATAAGCTATCCCGCCCCCGGTCCCTCCTAGAGTAAACGCTGGCCTAATGATCAATGGGAACTCCCCGATTTCATTAGCTATTTGGATACATTCATCTAATGTAGTCCCTATCCCTGAAGGCGGGGTTTTTATACCTATATTTTTCATAGCTTGCTTGAACAATTCACGGTCCTCAGCTTTTTTTATGGCGTCCAGCTTTGCTCCAATCAATTCAACGCCATATCTCTCTAAAACACCAGATTCTGCTAAAGCCACCGCGAGGTTTAAGGCTGTTTGGCCACCCATTGTGGGTAGTAGCGCGTCAGGACGTTCTTTTTCGAGGACTTGTTCGACTAACTCCGGTGACATCGGAGTTATGTATGTCCGGTCTGCCATATCCGGGTCAGTCATGATGGTTGCCGGATTGGAATTTATCAAAACGACCTCGTACCCTTCTTCTCTTAACGCTTTGCAAGCCTGGGTTCCCGAATAATCGAATTCACAAGCTTGGCCTATGACAATCGGACCGGCTCCGAGGATCATTATCTTTTTCAAATCCGTTCTTTTGCCTAACTTGGGACCCTTTTCTTCGGCGACGGCAGTGGAATTTGCTTGCATTGGGATGCGTTTGGCCGCCATGCAAGAGAGGCTGCGTTGCGCAGGCCATGAACGGAGGTGGAAAGATGTTTTGTTTGGAACAGGGTTGGAAGAAAAAGAGGAAAAAAGTTGGGAGTTGAACAATTTGGGAACGAAAGGTTTGGAGAAAGAAGAGAAATGGGTTGTGGAAGACGAAAAAGAAAAAGAGAAATTTTTGCTGCAGCTCATTGTTGGGGTTTTGTGTCTTTTTTGAGTTGAATGCTATTGTCTGGAATGAAGAACACGACAGAGAGGAGGCTTTTAGTGGGTATTATTTACTAGTGTTTTTCTAGGGCGCTGTTACAACGAGTTTTGTTTGTCTTCTTCCGACCTTTCCAACTGCTGTAACAATGGGCTTCTATTGGGCTTATCATTATAAGAATTTGGGTTTCCATTAATTGTTTTTGATTGAATTTAATACTTGGATTTAATTATGGTTCCAAATGGGTTGTTGAACACGTCTTCTTACCCTCTCTTTCTTCTTTATAGACGCCTCAGCTTCCCTCAACCACTGTCATTGGCTATGAAAACCACTTCAAGAAAGCTTGGGTTGAGAGAATGTTGCAGGTCAACTCCTCTTATTCAACCCCCAAAAGGCCAAAATATACACAAAATCCAGCTTAGATAATTGACTTTGTAATTTGAATGAAGAATGTTTTTTTTGCAGGTTGAGGAAAACGATACAACCAACTGCACACTTAAGCAGCAAACTTTGCTGGCAACAATATCTCTAGCTTTGAGTTCTCTCATCGGAGCATGGCTTGCAGACTTTCCTCATAATCTCTTCGGAAACGGTTTGGTTTATGGCATTAAGAGCTCATCCATCATTTCTGTCAAATACACCGGCCTTCTTATCTGTTTCCTGGTGGCTTTTGGTTCTTTTCTTCAATGTGTAAGGAACATTGTCCATGCCAAAAATAGATTGGCACAGGCTCATATGGTGCAAATTTCATATCCCAAAATGTACTGTCATTGCTTGGATGGCTATTCTCAATAGACTTCCTACCAAAGACAGGCTGACTTCATGGGGGATTCCAAATGATGGAGGCTGTGTTGTGTGGTCAGGAGACTGAAAGCAGGAAGTACATATTTTTCAGTTGCAACTATTTGAAAGCAGTGTGGAAGGGGGTCCTGAGACTTTGCAATTTGCACAAAGAGGTTGCTGGCAGGGAAGAGGAGTTTTGGTGGGCAGTGATGAAGTTTCGATGAAAGTCCTTATCGTCTATGGAGTTAAACTATATTTGATACAGAGAGAAAGGAATAGAAGGCAATCCTCTCTCGATAGGGAGCTTGGAATAACCCTTGTCATCGATCCATGAGCAAATTTCGATTTTCGGGTCAGATTGGGTATAGTTAGAGAATAATCGAGATCAGATCAGGTTCGGGTATACCTAAAACTCGATCCGATCCGATATTAAATAAAAATTATTTTTTAATTAATTAATTATATATATTTATATAATGATATTTTTAAATATTTATATTTAAAAAATAATATTTTATATTTTAAAAAATAATATTTTATTAATTTCGGGTCGGATCAAGTCAGATACGATTTACATAATGTCGAATCGGATCGGATCGAATCGGATACGATTTTCATAAAATGTCGGATCGAATCGAATTCGAGTATAAAAAAAATTCGGATAAGATTGAATTCAAATATACTAAAACATAAAATCAGATTGGATTCGGGGCGAGCAAAACCCGCTCCGAACCCCGACCCGCCATCCCTAAGCACAAGCACAATTAAGCAGTCGATAATCGGTTATAAAAATATTTTTCTCAGCTAACGATATAAGGGTGATGGTTCAATTTTCCATACCACATCAGGACTGCAGATCACACTAAAATCGCCATGGTATTTATATAATTGCATTTGTTTTATAACATCTTTATTTTAATGAGATTTTATAATAAAGAAAAATTGTTTCTAAATCATATTATTCATCGCAATTGAAGTTTTATTTCTTGAAGTTATATATTAAAAAATTAAAAAAATTAATGTAACAACAAAGGTTAATGCGATTATAATAAGTAATTAGTTTTTTTTTTTTAAATTACATTCATAATTAAATATTACATTCATATAATCAATTATTATATTATTAAATAATTTACTAATAAATTATAATTTAATTAAACAAACAAACTTATATACAATAAAACTTAAATCTAAAATCTTAAAAATTGTAAGACCTCCTCGTTAACACTAAGCTAAAACTTCATTGACATAAGTATTTAATGTTAGTCGCCAGTTTATGGCAATAAAAGCTCGTCCATCATTTCTGTCAAATACATCAGCCTTCTTGTCTGTTTCCTGGTGGCTTTCGGTTCTTTTCTTCAATGTGTAAGGAAATTTGTCCATGCCAGTTTCCTCTTCGGTATGCCAAATGCAGATATTCCAGTGAGTTTGGTCCAGAAGGAAGTGATAAGAGGAAGTGCTGTTGGTCAATCGGCTTAAGAGCAATTTACTATGCCGCTACTTTGCTGCTGTGGATTTGTGGTTCAATTCCAATGTTTGCTGTTTCAGTGATTATGGTGGTGATTTCGCATACGCTTGACAGAAATGTGATCCCCATTGCATAATTTTGAACCAGCTAACTCTCATAATTACCTGTTTACAAAGATCAATGAGGAGTTAACTCGCCAGCGTAACAAATCAGATGCGAATGAAGGCAAATCTTGAGGTGCTCTACGATAGTTGTTGCCTACTAGCATCTTAAGCAACAAAGCTAGTCAGATAGTAAGTTCAAAAGCAACAATCTGAAATGAAGCAGCAAACCATAATAAAAAAAAAGGTTGGTTTCTCCATTTTTCCACCTTGGATTGATTTCAGCTGAACTTCCAGCTTCAAATCACCATTCGTTCATATTTATGTTTCAAATTTGTATTGCTAAAATGAAATTTTAATAACCTTCAAAGCAGCTTCAAAACAAAGAAATAATTACTTTCAAGTTTTGTTAAAATGTATCATTCTTTTCTATGATTAAGAACATGAAACAAACAAAAAAATGAAAGAAAAGAAGACAAACAATCAAGAAGCCAGACAAGAACTAGAAAACCAACAGAACACAGCTCAACTCAAGTACAGTGCATTTCCAATTTATGCAGAGAAGACTATAAATTAATTAGTTGTTCAGGAATCTTTCTAGTTATTAGTCACCTTCCCTTTACTCCAATAGAGCCTTTGGTTCCCTTTTTACCAAATATAGTTTTACACTTATCTATGCAAGCAAGCCAAAACAGACTTGAGGGAACAGTTCCTCTTCTTCCAAAACTCCAACCACCAGCAGTCTTTGAAATCCAAAACTCCAAAACAGATTACTAATCTCCATGAAATCTAGAGTCGAAAAGTTTTACGAACAAACCAACCTAATGGCTGAACTTGAAATCCAGATTGTTGTACAAGCATGAATTATTGTGATTATCATCCATGTTAGTTTATCAACAGAGTCACAGACAACACAATATTGTTTACATAAAAATTTAAAGAACAATTAGACATGAACTTTCCTTTCATCTTTGCGTTTTGAACTTGCACACTGGAGAAAGAATCACCTCTTGCTCTTTTCAGAAAATGCTTATCAGTCCTAAATGAAAAAAAAAAAAAAATCTGGGGAATTGGAGTACTGAGATAGTAAAAGCTAATTTTAATGTCAAGTTTGGTAGAAATGGTTGATATTTAATGAATTTTCAGCACTCTGGTCAAACATTAGTTGCCACTGCTCTGACCCAGAACTTGAGTTGTGCCTTCTTATCTTCCGCTGAACTAGGTACACAATTTGGAATGGGAGGAAGGCTTTGTACATGCCATTCCTCAGACAAACAAGGCCTCATCTGATCATGTTCCACGTCCTCCATCTTATTTTATTGCAAGCCTGGGAATATGTTAATAACACCTGGGCTCAACTCTTCTTTGTCAAATGTGAATCCTAAATCTTTGAACCCTTGCTGTTCCTGGAATGCAATATAGCTATGGCTTTTTTGCAGTATCTTCTGATATGAATACCGGCGTCTCATTTCCTGAATCACATTGCTATTGGTTTCCAACTCTAGATTTCTTGGTGGTCTACACCTTTGCACGCTACAACTTTGTCCCATGGCTTGCAAATGCAATGTTTGAATATTAGATAATGAATAAAGACAGATGCATATACAATTCACCTTTCAATATCATTGAAGCCAATATATGAGAATTCAGCAGAACTTTGCTAGCTTTAGCTCATTACATGAGTTATATTGAACATATAAAGATCAAATGAATCAAATTCAAGTGCCAAGTTATGCTGTTTTATTTATTTACTTATGACTATTCATCCGCCAATGCCAAAACTCAGAAGTAACCAAAATGCGGAAACTATGCATTTTATCAGTACCTTATTAGGACTGTGCCTTGGGGGAAAGACGTTAGAAGAGTTAATCAATGCTTGTCGAATCAATTTGCTCATTCTAATATCACTGTCATTATCTTGAATTAACTTTTTCCTCCCTATAGAAGTTGGCAAGGAAGGTATCTTTAGCAAATTACTTGGGGATGATTGTCCACTCAATTTGCTTTTCCTATCGGTTTTCTTTTCTTGAATCTCATGTATCTTTGTGCAAGTAGCTTTTGATTCTTGCAACGATAATTGCCTATTCAGTTTTCTCCTCCCACCATTGCTCTTCCTTTCTTAAACGTTTTCCTCCCTACGCGAATCGAACTACAATGAACTGAACCTTTGTTCTGAATCTTCTTTGTTGATTCTGAGCTTTGGCTACATGAATCTTTTGCCAAAACCTCTTTGATGAAGTTTGATGAAGTACAAGGATCAGAATAACATCTTAACATCCTTCTTCTCCTATTGCACAAGTTCTCAAAAAACCAAGACTCCTCCAAAAGATCAAGAGCTTCCACTTTCTGATCAGCTACATCGAAAGAAGACTCACAAATATCATGATCACTTTTCTCTATTTCCGTATTCACAAACTTCTAACCCTAGCAAACTGATATGAAAAGACCCAAATAGAGGATTCTTTTCATCTTTTCATTCTGTCATCTATTAGCTGAAACTGAAACTGATTAGGAAAAACCATGTGGAGTAAGGGGTTAGAACTTGAAGGAAAAGGCTTGGTGGACAGATTTGATATGCTTAGAACAAGAAAAATGAGCTAGAATTTCAAGTGAAATGTCTGAAAATTAATATGAGAAATGTTAACCAATGTTGTCTGGTGCAGTGCTATGAGAGGTGCTCCTCACACTACGTGCAATGTTGCACTTTACACTTGCCTATATGGTTTATTTTTCAAACCTTTATTCCATTTAACCATAATTATCATAGACATCCAGGATTATCATGTAAAAAAAAAAAAAAAAAGTTCTGGGGGCTATGCTTTAATTAACGTTTCTTGGTTAAAATACATGTAATGCTGTAGGATATAGGATGCTTTATCTGTTTTGGGATTTGTAAGTTTTTTTTTTTTAATTTATTATTATTATTATTATTTTTTACAGATCCATCGGTGAAATTAATATCTCCTGTTTAGTAACCCATGTAGTTTGTGAATTTCATCACAACAATCATCAGACGGGTTTTATGAATTTCATGCGCAGGGATAAAGAGGTACTTTGCGCTTTTATATTATTTTTTCCTAACATAATAGATTCCTGAATGTGTAAATGGTAGAACAACATAGATTTTTAACACTTGATTTTGATGTTTAAATTTTGATATAAAAGTTGCAAAATGAGAATTTAAAATAATTATCAAATTTTCGTAATCCAATAAATAAAATAAAATAGGTATCATAGAATTTTTTGCTATTTTTAAAATAAAATAAATAAATAAATAAAAAATATCACTACTTTCTTATGTCCTTCCAATAATTCGACTTCATATTTTTGTTTCGTAATATTAATAGATAAAATATAAATAAAGTAGAGCATTCTTCATTTTTATCTTTGAATTTTTATATCATACTTTTAATAAATATTTTAAATTTATTTTTATCTTTATCTTTACGAATATTTAATAAATATGAATAATCTTCATATTTATAATTAAAAAAATAAAATCCAAAATTTGTTTTCTTAATTTTTTGTTTTTATCTTATATATTTAAATAATCTTTTATAAATATATATACATTAATATATATTTTTTCAATAAAAATATATTAATTCAAATTAATTTAAAATAATAATTTATATTATTTAATAAAAATTTATTTACTAAGTATATATAAATATATATGTAAGATATAAGTACTAAACATATATCATATTACATATTAATATCTTTATATCTAATAAAAATTTAAAATAATACATATCTCAATTTTCATGTTCACAATATAATATTTTTTTAATTTTTATTTGAATAAAATATTAATTTTTTTAAAAATATAAATAAAATTGACAACTTTATTTTTGTTAAAAAGAAAATAATCTATCTAACTAATATAAAGATTATATATCAATAAAGTTTTTGTAATATCTCATTTTTAATATACTTTTAAAAGCAAATACTTAGTGCATTATTGCATGTCTTTATTTGTCCAAATGATCAAATTATGCCAAAAGTTTTTGTATCATACAAAAATTTAAAATTTAATCTCTTTATATAATTCACATTAATTTAATCTTTATATTGTTTTAATTTAATAATTTAATTCCATCGTAACTTTATCTTATTTTTTCGGTAACTTTACTAATTAACATTTGATCATTGTTGACGAAAATGAGGTGGCATTTTCGTTGGTACGTCATATTAAATTTTAAGAATTTATTTACTTTTAAAAATATTAATAACTCATATTTAATTTTTAAACCTTTAAAAATAAAAACGAGTTTGAAGTCCATTAAAGAGCCAGCAACCATCAAACCCAGATTCCGGTGAGCGACTATCTCATCAGCCGGCATTGACCGCCGTATACCCGCAACGAAATGTCACAAAATCTATTTGGAAATTCCCCTTTATCTCCTCTACAGTCTCAGATTTCTCAAAAAACCATCTTTTTAACGAAAAACCAAAAAAATCCAATTCCTAAAAGCCTATCTGCCGCCATCGGCACCTCCGATGACCACCAAACTTACTCCGAACCTTCCCTTCACCCTCCCCTAGGTTTTCACACCGTTGAGATTTGAAAAATATTTCCTAAAACCCCTCGAAACAGGAATTACCAAATCCTAGCGTTCCCAAACTTTGTCTGAGGTTTCCACTCATAGCTTTCACTTTCACCATGCTTAAAAGGGCTTTTCATTACCGGCTGTAGAAAACTCCAAAAGGGCTTAACCATCTGCACCCTCCAATAAATAAAACAATCAAACGATCACAACCATCAAACAACCCTCTAATGTTTTAAGAAACCATCCTCCTATATCACCAACCAAAAAGTTGATCACCCTAATCGCAGACTCAAAACTAGTAAGACCAGCAAAGAAAGAGACACCTCAATTATTACACCTGTTTAGCATGCATTTGGAGATTTGGGGATTGTCGATTTGATTTCTTGGTTAGGGTTGACTACGGTTCCTTTTCGATCTTTTTTTTTTTTGACAAAGTTTGTTTTTTTAATTGGTTTAGTTAATTAAAATTAATTTTGAAAATAAAAGCAAAGTTAAAAAATTATTTTTAACGTTTATTGCTACGTGGATTAAAACTTATGCCACAGGTGTATGATTTTAATCCATGTCAACGACCTTTTAAATTTTAGCAAATTAAAATGTCATATAGTCAATGGACACATAAAATAATCAAATGCCACGTCAGGTTAATTAATATAAAAATAAATAAAATTATTAATTAATTAAAATATATTAAATTAAATTTATATAAATCAAAAAAAAAATTAAACTAAAATTTTATAAATTAAAGACTTAACTTGCATAATTTATATGTATTCAATATCGCGTGATATTCTTGTAGATATTCTTGTACGCCGGATAACAAGTTTTGTGATTAAAAAATAAGATGAGGTTGCTTTGTCTAAATTCGAGTGTTAAAATACGACCGCCAAAATAGCTGTGCATAGCATTCGTCGGATATCATTTTTATACACAACGGTAAATAGTACGATCAAGACTTTGATAATTGATATAATTTCAGTTTCAAGACTTTGATAATTGATATAATTTCAGTTTCGAATTTTTTGAGTGATAGAATTTTGATAATATTATTTGATATTATGATAATAACGTGTAAATCAATTAAATTTGATAATATAATATCAATCATAAGCTTTTCATATATTAAACATGAAATCTTTATTGCTTATTTAGACACGTGTCTGGTGCTGCTGTAGTGGCCGTGTCCTCGTCACGTGGCGCATTCAGTCACGTTCCTTCAAAATGATGCTTTTAGCCTCCATTATCGTGACACATGTAATAGTGTTTGGTTTGGTTATTTTCTTGGATATATAGGCATTTTTAAAATTTTAAAATTTAATTTGAATTTAAATTATTTTCTTAAAAAATTAAATTTATCTAAATTGAATTTTATTTATTTAATTTAATTTGATTCATTAATTTTAAAAATTATTTAAAATATATATCAAATGTGAAAATTTTAAACTTTGTATATTTAACTATCACGGTTAAAAAAAAAAGTGCGTACTCAATAAATTTTCAATTATAATATAGTTTATGATAAATTCTTTAAAAAATATTCATCTTTTTACAATCAAATTAATTTACAATTTTAATAAAAAATATTAAAAATTCAACTTTCTTTTTTTTTGGATCCGAGGATCAGGAACAACTGCAACTAACCATATCTAGCTAGTACAATTACAATTATAAATACTTGGTTTCAAAATTTAGATTGTAGAGCTGTACTTTTCCGCAAAAGATTTCGCTATTTAGTTAATTAGAGATCTGGTCAACAATTTTATCCTGAAATTTCGACTACTTTGATTTTCACATAGCCTTCGTCACCTATAGCCAGAAATCAAAGCAGAACCCTTGCTGCAGCATCACCAACAAAAAAAAAATGCCAGAAACCAACAGTTCGGACATTCACATCCTCATGTTTGCATGGTTTGCCTTTGGTCACATGACTCCATTTCTCCACCTTGCTAACAAGCTGGCTAAAAGGGGTCATAGGATAACTTTCGTATTACCGAAAAAAGCTGTGAACCAATTGGAACATTTGAACCACTATCCTGATTTAATCTCTTTCCATCCTGTTACTGTTCCTTCAGTCACTGGTCTCCCTCCTGGTACCGAGACTTGCTCTGATATCCCCATTTTCTTGACCCATTTCCTCTCCATTGCCATGGACCTTACCAGGGATCAAGTTGAAAGTGTCATGACTTCGATTAAACCGAAGCTGGTTTTTTATGATACTGCTCACTGGATTCCTGACATAGCCAAACCACTTGGGATCAAAACTATATGTTTCAAAGTTGTTTGTGCTGCATCACTAGCTATTGTTTTGGTTCCAGCACGAAATCTGACCAGCGAAAGGCCTATAACTGAGGCTGAATTGGCTGAGCCACCACCTGGTTACCCTTCTACTTCGGTAGTGTTGCGTGGCCGTGAAGTCCAGTCTTTGTTATTTGTATCAAACCCTTTTGGAGAAGGAATAACGTTTCACGAGAGAATCACCTTGGCATTGAAGAATTGTGATGCTATATCATTAAGGACTTGTCGTGAAGTTGAAGGGAAGTTTTGTGATTATCTTGGAAGTCAGTATGAGAAACCAGTTCTTTTAACAGGTCCAGTTTTGCCTGAAGAGTCCGAGTCTCCATTGGATGAACGATGGGGTAATTGGTTAGCCGGATTTGAACCAGGTTCAGTGGTGTATTGTTCCTTTGGGAGCCAGATCATTCTTGGAAAGACTCAGTTCCAGGAACTTATGTTAGGGTTTGAGCTAACAGGGCTTCCCTTTTTCGTCGCCTTAAAGCCACCGTTGGAGGCTGCAACAATTGAAGAAGCACTGCCTGAAGGGTTTGAAGAGAGGGTTAAAGGAAGAGGAGTGGTTTGGGGTGGATGGGTGCAGCAACCATTGATGTTGGCTCACCCATCAGTCGGATGTTTTGTTAGCCATTGTGGGTTTGGTTCAATGTGGGAGTCTTTGATGAGTGATTGCCAAATAGTGTTGGTTCCCCAATTGGGTGACCAAATCTTGAATGCTAGGCTAATGACTGCTGAGCTCAAGCTTGCTGTGGAGGTTAAAAGAGAAGAAAATGGATGGCTTTCAAAGGAGAATTTGAGCGAAGCGATCAAATCTGTGATGGATAAGGACAGTGAAGTGGGTAAGTCGGTGAAGGAGAATCATAAGAAGTGGAGAGATACATTAAACCCTGAATTGATGAATGGTTACATCGATAAGTTCGTCCAAGGCATGCATGAACTTGTAGAGTGAAGCACCATACGGAAGAGAATGCCCAAAAATATGGCCAGAGAACTTGGAAGCAGCACCCAAATGCCATGGATATCTGTCCCATAGCTTGCTTATCTTGTGTTATAATTCATGATCAACTGTTCTAGATGCTTTTTAGTTGCAGCTGTTTTATGAACTTGAAGGGGGGGGGGGGTGAGAGAAACAATTAGTTCAATAAATTCTTGTTTATTTATGGAGGAAAGATAAGATTTTTAAAAGGGGTTATCAAGAGAATTTTCCAATTAATTTTGCATTGAAACAAAGTTGTAACATGTTCCTTTAGAGCAGCATGAGAAATTTGCAATTAATTTAACATGTATTTTTTAATATATATATATAACTAAGGCTTCTCTCCGCTACTTTTAATATATTTTTAAATATCATTAATATGTGTAGGATCTGTTTATGAATTATAATTAAAAATATATTAAAAAATAATTGACCAAATACTAATAGAGGGAATTAAGCAAGATCCTATTGTATAACCCAAGTCCAATGGAAGTGATAATAGCACTTGAAGGCTTGATTTAATAATAGGTGCATGTATCACTTCATTTCTCTTACTACAAAAGTTGAGTTCAAAACTTGACAAGTTAAAAAAAAAATTGACGGGAAACGTTTTTCCTTTAAAAAATCCTTTGCCTACGAAAATTCCAAGCACAAATCACTAGTTAATTTTAGTAGAGGGAATGCAAACCACTTTTTGATGTGGATGGGATGCGATGAGATGATGATAAACTGGATTGTATGTTCCCTGAGGAGACTGCACGAGAAGTAAGAGCTATTCCTATTAGCTTGAGTGGCCAACAAGACGTCATGGTTTGGCATTACACCGAGCAGAGCTTTCACTGTGAGAAGCGGATATCACATGCGGGTATCAAGAGAATTTCGCACAAGTCGGTGAAGCGGATACTGGAAGTACATGAAACAACGTCATGGGCTCATTCTGGAAACGGGCATGGCATTTGCCGATACCAACTAAAATGAGAATGTTTGAGTTACTACCATTGCACGAAAAGCTACAAGGGAGAAGCATTATGGAACACTCGAGATGCAGCTGAGGTAGAGGAAACCGTTATGGATGCTATCAGAGACACTGCATGCAAAGGAGATCTAGAGTCTTGCGCGACAAAATGGTGATTGGCAGAATAATCAGGTAGATAACGTCAAACAGTGGTTGTCTTGGGCGGCTGAAAGTTTGAACAAGGAGGATTTTGGTAAATTTGCTATGTTATGCTGGGCAGTCTAGGAAGCCAGGAACAAAATAGCTAAAAATAATATGACAAGAACTGCTCATGCTACGATGACATTCGTGCAACAGTACTTGGAAAAACTATCACAGGGCTCAGGAACGGAATGAGGTGACAAAAAAAAAAAAAGAATACCAGATAAATGGCAGGCACCAACGAAGGATTGCTGAAAAATAGCTTCGATATGGCTCTAGAAAGGGAGGAAAATCGAGCAAGCATCGGGGTTATTACAAGAACCACTAGGGTGAGGTGCGAGGAGCTTTTGTATGACTGTAAATGGCATAAAAAATCCAGAAATTATTTAAGGAATGGCAATGGTAAGAGCAGCAAAGTTTGCATGGAGCATGGGAGTTCATAAAGTAGTTTTAGAGGGAGATGCACTTACAATCACCTCACAGATCACTCAAGTTAAGGGAACCAATCTCTCTAGAATAGGGAATCTCATGGAAGTCACCAGAATGGAACTGATAAAGCTGGCAGAATGGAAAATTTCTCATAAACATCGAGAAGCAAATGGGGTGGCTCACAGTTAGCAAAGATGGCATTGGTTAGGAAGGAAAATCTAATCTGGCAGGATGGATTTCCAGATGAAATTTATGATATTGTACTACAGGAAAGTTGTACTTCAAGTTAATGAATCCATGTTTCTTTCTTTCTTTCAAAAAAAATGCTATTCCAACATACTAAGAATGAGAAGAGGAATGAGCATCATGGGAGAGGAAAAATAACATTAACTATTCTTGTTCCCTCTTTATTGCATGCAATGAAGAAGAAAAGCTTAAATATTTGAATTATGAAGATAATAAGCATGAATTGATTACAGGGTCAAGTTGCCGAGAGAACAAGCATTTCTGATCTACTTTCAAGTGTCAAGCAGGAGTGCATCAAGATTTCGTTTTCCCTCGGGTCCCTTTGAGTACCATGATGATACGTAGTCTCCATAAACAATCGAAGAGTAGTGAGGTGGGGAAGACTGACTCACTAGATCAGAGGCAGGGGATACTCTCACTTCCTTGGCTGGGTCATGAAAACAGGCAACAGAGAGACGGGCTTTGCTTGCATTTGTTACAGCACGATGCACAGAGCTTCTGTATTTCCCATTAGTTATAATCTGCGGGCAAGGCAATTTCCAATACATCAAATATTTATGATCCTCAACATTCATTATTAATGGTATGATGCATTAATACTTAATAGATTATTAAAAAGATCAGTAACACCTCAGTTTGGTCAGCCAGAAGAACAAGGATGGCATCAGGCAAAGGCTGGACAGTGAGCCACTCTCCATCCTTGAGCACCTGAAGACCACCCACATCGTCCTGTATTAGAAGGGTGATGGAACCCATATCAGAATGTGATTGGAGGCCCAACGTCAGCTCTGGCTGGGGACAAGGAGGGTAATAACTGGCTGTTATGTTCTGATAGAATTCCCCAACTGCGTCTTCTATGCAGGATGCCCTCAGTCCTAAACTCTCAGATATCAACCTCAACAGTCTCCGAGCCAACACTATCATCTCATCACTATAATCAGCCACCAATGTTCTAGAGAAACATGAATTAAGTTAAGAACACCTAAAGAATATTAATAAATGTCATTGGCTTTAGAAAATGAAACAATCAACGTACCTGTATTCAGGAGGAAAATGGGGCCAAAAAGAGGGATTGCGGCGTGAAAGAGGAAGGGTATGGTGATCAAAATAGTCCCTCCAATCCAACACAGTGTCATTTTGAGAGCTTACTAGCATACGGCTACCATAACCCTGGGAGGCAGCAGAATTAGGCTGGCAAGCATATTTAAGTTTGTCCTCCATTGGGAAATCATTGAAAAAAGAAAGACAGACTCTCCTCAAATCATCCATCAGTTTTGTAGGTACCCCGTGGTTGATAACATGAAAAGCTCCCCATTCCCTGCAAGCCTCTCGAATGTCTGCTATGACAGACTCCTTTTCATGAGATAGATCAATGGCAGGGACATTGCTGCAGCTCAAACTAGTTAAAATATTAGAAATAGGTGTAAGCCGGTTCTCGGGAGGTTGGATGTACTGTGATGGAACCTCTGAAATGCCCGCTTGCGAAAGAATTTGCACCCTTACTGCCCCTTCCATTTTCCTCGAAGAATGATAATGAAAAACAATGGTGGTGGCTTCAGCCTCGAATTCCTTTTCTTCGACTTCTTGGTTATTTATAGGCCTATATAGCCAAAACCCTGTCCAGGTCAGATAATCTGGCAATCCCAACATATCATGTATATATTTTACCATAATTGTAAAAACAAAACACACGGAAACCAGATTCATAGTTAAAACCTGTATGATATTTTAAACACACTTCCATAATAGATGCCAACAACATAGACAACTCTGCCCAGAAATCAATTGTATTAAATTTGTTTGATTAGTTTTGGCAGGAAAAAAGTTTTTGGAATCTGGGTAAAATAATCCTGTCATATCAAAGAAATTGAACTACAAACAGAATATATCAAACAGACTGACCTGCAGCAAACTTCGAATAAAGATTGGTGAACACGGAGAGACCAGCCTCTAAGAAATCATCGAACACTAAGAAGCTGGTACGAGCACAAATGGACGGAAGATAAGCCCAAGCTTTTTATATTAATTTTTCCTTTTCTGATTGTGGGTTGGCCTGTTTGGTCAACTGGGCTAAGTTTTAATTTTTTAATTAATAATTTTAATAATAATAATAATAATCTATTATTGTTTTTAATAATAATAATATCCTTTTGCACATTTTTTTTTCTTCTGATAAACCCTTGGTTTTCTTTTTCAAAACGTCTTGGTATTTTTTTTTTTTTCAAAATTTGTTGGTATGTATTTCTGTCAATCATTCCTTAATTTTTTTCACTTTGATATCTTCTCATCCATTGTGAATAAAATTTTTAAATTCCATCAACTTAATTAAAAGGGTAAAATATCTCCTTTTAAAATATATCAAGAAATAAAAACCAAAACAATATAAAAATATATATTATCAATCTCTTAATTTTACTTAGTAAAATTCTATTAACATTGTATTAAAAATGAACCATTTATTTTTTATATAAGCTTATTTCCCACCCAGCACCCAAAAAGGGAAAGCTTTGGTTTAGAGTTTAAGGGCTTAAATATTATTTTCCATAAGACATCTTTATTGTTGTAGATGACTTTGATATGTAAAAGTTTCATGCCAATGTGAAGGTGGCTGAAAAAAAGAACTAATAGCAAATAATCAGCACTTGAAAGACAGCTACCCAATCGCCAACAAAACATGCTTCAATCATGAAGCAGCTTTGATGAACCTAGTCCGGAACAATGCTGCAATATATTTATCCAGCATCGGCATCCATGAACATGCAAGGAATTTTCTATTGCTCTGACAGGCAAGGCAAGGCAAAAGCATTGAAAAATGGTTCAATCCGATAGCTAAAGCACCCCCCCCCCCCCCCCAACTGAAACGTCACCATATGCATAAATATCACGTTCAGGGATTGCAAGGAACCTAAACGGTAAGCACATTTGCAGATGCAATGACTACAATATTGAAAGAAAAAAAACTTGAGCCAGAAAATTACAGCAGTTAGGGCTTACCTTTCGTCGAAATCAACAGATATCAATGGATAACTTGCAGAAAGCAAAAGAATGCAATAAGACGACAAACACCAGAATGACAAACCTTCATTGGAATATATTATCATGTGATGGCCATAAGAGAACATACTTACAGTACTCGGAGGTGCAGTAACTAGGATGATATTTACATGGTATATAGGTTAGCTTCCACCCTGGAGAAATAAAATTTGGGGAAGCAGTTTGTTTAGGAAGAAAGTAAGACCATTCTAGTATGCCTCATGGAAGAAGATATGATAACAATGCTGTCTTAAGGAAATGCTCAGCCAACAAAATTTGATTATAATCTCCATAGAAACTCACCTTGCCACAGCTAGACAAATCCGTTGTAAAAGCCAAAATCAATCAAAAGGCTGCTTTGTCATTAATATAGACTCTATAAGGGAACAAAGGCACAATGTATCGAATTTACAGTGAAATGAAACTTCTTTGTTAGAATCTATAGGAACCATCACTTCATCTCTGTAAACAAATTTTGGATCAAAGCCAACTTGGATGTTTGGAGAGGTGGTGCCTACAGAGTGACAGTTACATTGTGTTGGAATAACTAAACTATTTTCTGAGCTTTTGCAAAGACATGTGCCCCACTCTGGACGGTTAGATAACTTTCCATGAATTTCATTTCTCAGGTTCTCATCCAATTTATTGCTGCTACATCCAGCAGCATAAACTTTCATAACTGTTGAAAGAAGATCCACAGACAATAACGCAACTGTATCATGAACATCATCTACCGTCCAATGGCACCCATCTGATTTCCATTCTTTAAGCAAAATTTTTTGCATCAAGCTAAGGAGGGTATGTAGGCAGTCAGAGCAGCAATGATAAAAGCAAATAACCCCAGATTCAGCTGGAAGAGCAGTTTCACTTAAAGGGAAATTTGGATCTTCTTTGTATTCATGATCTTCAGGCTTGCCATCTTCAGATGTGATAGTAATCTCTGTTTCAGAAGCATTAATCTGGTTGCAAGTTTTCCCAGAGCCAGAGAACTTTGCACCAACCAGTTCATCTGAACTACAGAATCCATTCGCAAAAAGAACAGATTCTCGAGGTGCAAATCTATTAGATTGTTTTGATGACCCAAGATCTCCCTCAAGCATAGGATTTCTAGTACTTACTGACCCACTCGGTCCAGGCTTTGTCCCATTCTGCTTGTCTACAAGAACTGGATCACTGGCCACAGAAACGTTATGGTGCTCCACTGAAGTAGTATTACCACTGAGGCTTATTATATTTTCTACAATTTCTTCCACAGGACCAATTTTTCCCTCATGACTAAAAGCACAATCATCATCCATCTTGTTCAAGTCAATGCAGTCTATATTTTGCACAGTTAATTCTCCCTCAACCATAGGATTCCTAGAACTTTCTGACCCACATAGTCCAGGATTTCTCCCATTCTGCTCATCTACATGAACAATCAGTTGGTTGGCCAGAGAAGAATTAAGATGCTCCTCTGAAGTAGTATTACCAATGGGGCCTATCCCCTGTGGAGCTTCTTCAAAAAATTTAACTTTTCCCGTGTGATTAGGAGCACAATAGTCATCCTTTTTGTTTAAGTCAATGAAATCAGTATTTTGCATGGTGAATTCCTTAGTATTTGCACCCAGACCTTCTGATTCATAGCAGCTTCTGGGCCCATATTCCTTAATTTGATCTGCATCATTCACACATGTAAAATGATTATCTGGAGATCCCGAAGCATATGGTTTGGGGCTTTGTGCTTTTATTTGGACATCCTGATCTAAACTGCAAATGAATCAAGTTTCTTGTTAGATGAAAATCAATACACATATATGAACCAACAAGTAAATAAGCAATTTGAAAAAAGGTACCTCTGCAGTGAATACACCCAGCTGTTAACCATATCTTCCAGATAAGCAACTTGAGACAAAATACGAACATATTGATATCGGTCTTTTCCAGTGTTAACTTTAACATTAATCCACCTAACTAGGAGCTCAAGAACCTTCCGTACCTCAGAGGAAACTTCTCTAAGTGACATGTACAAGCCTCTGTATGCTGATAAACCAACAGCAACCAGACCTCTGACTAAACCAAACTTCTCTTTGCTTTTAATGCTGCTGGACCCACAAGCAACACCTGTCTCGTCTAATGAATTGGTGGGACGAATAATACAAGAGTTGAATGGCCAGCCCTTCCAGGGACCAACTATGTCTGCAAAAGGACCTTCTTTAAGTTTTGATGTCACCCAGCAAAGCTCTGCAAAATGAGGATATCGCAAAATTTGATAGCCAAATGAAGATATTGCCAGAATCAGGCTTGATTTACCCTTCAAATTTCTACTGCTGATTGGTGGTGCTGGCACTGTAACAGACAAATCACCACAAGATTGTGATTCAAACCCGGCCAAACCATGAGAGGTGTTGTCATTTTCTGCAAGTGCATAGGTTTGGACAAAATTTTTTGTTTTAGAATCTTCATGGACGTGTGATCTTTGATGAATTAAATGAACAAACGTTTGAAGGATATCCCTTGATAACTCTGCAGCAGATAGTTTGATAACCATATCATGGTTGAAATTCCTGCCAACATACACAGTGAATCTGGGTACCGTGCACTCTAATGTAGTTTTCTGACTGCAATTTTGTAGATCACTCTTAAAAAATTCCCTTATTCTATCAGGGAGTTCCAGATGTGGAACTTCTGAAGTAGCCTGTTGGGAGATAAGAAGCATTAAGACTTAGGCATGCTTGCAAGAAGATGTCAAACCAGTAAGTGAAGGAGTTAGGGGGATGGGGGCTCGTATCTTAAAGAGAGAAAATTCTGATTGAATAAGTGACCAGACTGAAATACTAACACGTTTATAAAAACAGGCTTCACAATGTCCTAAATGCAGTAAAATGACCACAGCATGAAGTTTTAAGCAGCATGTTTCAAGTTTGTATTTTAGTTTGATGAGTCAATCTACTTTATGTCATGTTCCCAGAAAAGAAGCTCTACTGTAGAGCTTTCTCAAACGCAGGTAAGTCAACTCTCCAATTCTACCTGAATCATTCAGCTACAACAAGCTGCTAATCAGTAACTATCAAACTAACATAAACTGTAAAACGGAAGAAATTTTATAAGATAGTGATACATGTCTAAGCACTTAGATCTAAACAAAGTCAACCAAGTGCTGATATGCCCCATCTAACACTAGCCAAATCAAAGCAACCCAAGAAACTGTTGAAGACAATAGAAATAGAAATAAGATATCCAGGTTATTTAAAAAAAACTACTTTCATTTCTAATCTCTGCAAGTAAAGCCTAGCTACTCAAGCAACAAAATAAACTATTAGATCATGAAATGCAAATAAATAAATGAAAATAATTCATACCAGAATTATCAAGGATGTAGACACACAAATAGATTCCACTTGCTCAACAAATAAGCTCCAGGCATGAGAGACGCTCTGAACAGTAGCAGTAGCCACCACTGTGTCTGCCAACTCAGATTGCTGCAGAGAGGATCCATTTTCCTTTTCAACAAGTTGAGGATCTTCCTCCATGGGTGCTTGATGGAATGTTGAAGATGAAATGCTCTCCTCAGCAACTTGATTAATGGTTTCCACAGCCCACAAATCTATTCCTGGCATAAAAAGTACACTTGATCCCATACTTGCACATTTCACTGCCATGGAAATTGAATAGCTTGTAAGGCTTTTTCAGATGAATTCGATATAGTAACATTTAGTCTAACATTCACACAACAAATTTCTTTTGAGCTTAAAACACATGGTGTGAAAAGGATGGAATAAATGCTTAAAACATGATCCACGAAGCCTAGTCATTTTCATACATGCTCGCTGAACCCCTTACACACCATTAAGCTACCGGCTACAAGAGGATAAAGAATGACAAAAGAATATTCCTACATTATAGAAGCACCAAACAGCCTAAAACATGATTGAAGAAGCATAGATGGCAAAAAGCAGGTCGGGAAACACATGAGAAAGGGTAGAAGTCTGCAACACAATAATCTATCTCGTGTTATTTAAAAGTAAATAGGAATTACCAAAGAACTAGTGCTACCTACAACAAAATGATAAAGTACGTGGAACATACTCAAAATTTGAGTTACTCCATGAATAAAGTCACCACTTCCTTCTTGTACAATTGTAGCTAAATCAACTTTCTGTATTTCAACATTCCCAATGAAACAGTGAAGAAGACAAGAAGCAAGATGCTTTTGGCCGGACCTGGGACTTCCAGCAATTAATATTCTAAACCCCATTTTCCTTGTTGAAGTAAAATAGGTATTTTGTGTCAAACTAGAGCACGTGCTACCATTACGCACTATTGAAGGTTCAAACTTGGCAACACAATCACTAATATCACCTATGAAAGCATCATAATCAGCAAAGCTAGTCTCTCCAGTTAACATTCCAGCACATGATAGCCTTCTCTCTATCTCCTTAATAACTTCTCCTTCTTGAAGAAGATCATGAACATGGGACCACCAATGATCCTTGGGCAGTCTTTTGTCATGCAATGTGGAAAAAATCACACTCTCAATCACAGCACCACCTTTAGAAAGAAGAGGTGGCAACCAGAGGCGTTCATCCAAATGGAGTGAAACAAGCAAGGTGGATAATGGTTCTAAGAGACAAGGAGTGAGATGCGTAGGAAGAGGTGAGGCAACTAAATCATTAGCAGCCATTCCTGCTTCCCTGACGTGAGCAAGGAGGTGGAGAACAAGACAAACCTTCCAACCAATCCCTTTCCTCAACTGTGACAGTAGGAAGAGGAACACGTTTAGCACTGGGAGTTTTCTCTTCAGCAGCAGATAAAATTTCTTGCAAAGGAAAATTCCTCTTCAAAGCAATAACAGCTGCTTGAGTACAAAGAGCCTGCAAATCTGCACCAGCAAAGCCTACTGTCTTTCTTGCAACCCATTTGAGCAAAGATCCAGTAACTGGTTTTGGCCATTTTTTAGTATGAAGTTCAAGGATTGCAACCCTGTCCTCCAATGATGGCAGTGGAAAATAAATCTCTCGATCAAATCTCCCCGGCCTCCTCAATGCAGGATCAACAGCATCAGGGCGATTAGTTGCACCTATCACCACAACTGAACCTCGGGACTTTAAACCATCCAACAGAGCAAGCAATGTGGAGACAACTGAACTATGTGTTTGATCTTGCTGCCTAGTCCGTCGAGGTGCTAAGCCATCTATCTCATCAAAGAATATTATAGAAGGTTGACATCTCTCAGCAATCTGGAACAAGAGCCTCAGCTGACGTTCAGCATCACCAACATATTTTCCTAAGCAGTCAGCACCTTTGCGGGCAAAATATGCAATCCGTTTATCCCCACGAGCACAAGAACCAATCAGTGCTCGCACTACAAGAGTTTTACCTGTTCCAGGATAGCCATGCAAAAGAACACCTCTGGGTGGTGTAAGCCCCAGATTGTCAAAGAACTCGGGATACAACAGTGGTAAGATGACAACTTCCTTCATGCATTGGATAACATCCTGCAAGCCAGCAACAGATTCCCAACCCTCAAAAGATTTCATGCCATCAGACTCTGAGCCTCCAATATAAACAGGTGCTATTCTTAACAAATCTCGATGAAGTCTCTTGCTCTCACGTTTCAGGAACTCTTCATCCTCACCACAATGCTCCAACCATTTTTCTTCAGCTTCAATATCCTTTCGCCATGCATCATTTGATACCTTCCTCATTTCCAACTTCATTTTCTTACCTTTCATTTTCTTTATCTGGGCTAAATATTGAATACCATGTGGTTGGAAGAGATGCCTATGATCAGTGCAGGCTATGAGAAATTTGCGATGATCAAAGATACAGCCATTTGCTCTTGCACAAGGCTGTAAAAAATAGAATGTCATCAATTAGAAAGTAACATGAACATCTTGCTTTTTCTCAAACAAAAATTGAAGCAGCAGGGAAGGGGAGTATGCATTGACGGAGATTTCTTTAGACAATAGATATCAAGAAACAAACCAAGTGATATGTTCTAGGACACCGATCAACACGACATCCAATTGTTGCTCCTGGCCTCCCGCATCTGCTGCATTTTAATGCTCTTCCTCTACAAAGTGCTGCCCTAACATTTTTTAAGCAGCCCAAGCCAGCAAAATAAACCTAAAGAAAAGAACATAAATAAAAGGGGATATACAGCGGAATAATGATAAGTTAAAGGAGAAATTAATGGGTGATAGAGATTGTAGACTTCCAGAACCAATTCCTTAATTGCCTAAAATCATAAGGGATTAAAACTAAGAGAATGGTTGGCATATAGAAAAGTGAATGTTGTTAAAAGGGGAAAATTTTAGAAGGAAACTATAAATGGTTAAGAAGTTATGGTAAAAAACAAGGGTGCATCAAAAGTGCAAAACAAGCTACAGTAACAACAGTGGACATCCACAATACTTAAAGATCCTATAGCTGTCAGAGGAAGAAATAATAGTTGATAAAATCAGCATGAATATATGTATAATGAATGCATACACATACATGCAGTAAAGAGGCAATTAATAAGTTAAGAATTTGGAAAAAAAAGAACTTCACCTCAGGACTCCATACTGCACAGTTTTGATGAACCCAGATTCCAGCAATACCATAACGATCATTTATAGGACCCAGGAGATGACCAAGCCACCCAGGTTCATCACCAAACCCATCCCAAATATCATAGTTTGGTTCCTCTGAAGCTGAAGAGCTGTATGCTTCATTTTCACTATCACCTGCATTATGGGCCAGCTTCTTTGGGGGTTTGCCGTCAGTCCAACCACCGCACAAACCACACCTTCTCCCTTGTTTGATACGTCGCTTGCCAGTTGTATCAGCAGCTGCTTGATTTGACTCTTCTACCTTCATATCATTCTGATGTTCTAAAGGTTTTTCAGCAACCTTCACCAATCCATCATCTTTTGCATCCTGAACACCACCATCCTCAACTTCCTCTAGAACATTATCTACTTCTACAACATCCTCTTCATTTGCTCTTTCATTCTGACATTCTAACTGTTGAACTTGTTCTTCACTCAGCTCCACTCTTTCAATTGTTTCAGTTACCTCAACATTTTCATGGCCAATGCACCCCTCCTCTGATTGTATACAATTTGATACTTCTCTATCGTCTTCTTTAACCACCTCAACCACATTGCCATGCAACCACGTGTCATTTCCAAGACTCAGTTCACTCTTTAAAACTACTGGACCCTCCACAACCTCATCCCTCCTATCATTTCCATGACTCATTTCACTTTCTAAAACAGGTGCACCCTCCACCACTACATCACCTTTAATTTCTTCTGTTTTTACCCCCCTTTTGTGTTCCACTTGACAAATCTCCACCGCTTCTTCACTCCCTGAACTACTCACCGCCTTAATCCTCCACGGCCTCTTGGATTTCACTACCATCATTTCCCCCACATCCAGTTCACCCTCCTCCTGCTCCTCCTGCTCCTCCTCACTCCCACCTATATGCTCAAAAAGCTTTCTCCTACTCGGAAAAACTCTCTCCTCTGCCTTCACTTTGACACTCACATTCCTTGCCCTTGTCCTCAACCTTGACCTCCAACTCCCCAGTGTCTGCACATCCCTCGTCTCCTCCTCCCCCTCCTCCTCCTTCACACTCCCTAACCTCCTCCTGTCCGGACCAAACCTCCCATTCTTCCCAATCTTCCGCCTTTTCTTTGGAGGTGGAGGTGACACATCCAAAATAACTGGCGCTCTCCTAACCCTTGAGCTCCTACGGAGCTCCAAATCCACACTCTCCGACCCACCAACACCATTCCCCTCATTCCCCTCTCCATGATTTCTATTATACTCTTTCTCACATATTGCATCTAATCTTTTATGCTTTGTTTGAATCCTAGTACCCGATTTTTGGCCAAAATCCTTCCGTTTCGATGAAGAAATCGAGGTCGATGATAATTGCATGACCAAAACCCCACAAAATATATAAAAACCTCTATTTTGTAAATCAAATTACAGCGAAACTTCCATATATATATTATATCATATAACATTAATTTAAAAGATTTAGGTAAATGGGCATTCAACTAATGATCCATGTTTCAGTTTTCTCAATTGGATGCTTCAATAAAGCAATGATTTTAGAAGATAGATAAAACCGATCGAACTCAATACTTAACTCACCGGGGGAGACGCTGAGTTGGATCGTTCCGAATAGGAAATCGAAAATGAAGAGAATCCCTTGAAGTAAAGCCGCATAGAAATCAATTTAGGAGAAAAAATTTTGGGTTTTGATTCGCTTCTAGTTTTGGTTTCTTTTTTTTTATTTTCTTTCAGATGAAAAAGGAGACTATACGGCGTTCAGAGAACGGAAAATACTGACATTTTAGATTAATAATTTCTGTTCATCTTCACGCGCGTTGAAGGACGTGATTTGTATGATTGTGTGGGGACTAGGTGGGGTTAGGGGCTGGATTAGAGGTTGTTAGGATGGCATTGTTCATTAAATTATAGGAGTGGAAAGGACGAGCTTAATTGAGGAGTGGGGATATTTGTAAAATAAGTGAATTTTCATATTTTTTCCTACCAAAAGGCATAAGTTGCCGCCAAATTTGTTAAATTTGGTTTTGATGAAAATATCGAAATGTTGGGAAAAAGGTTATGTTATCGCGGAGTGTGTTGGGGATAGGGTTTGAAGGTACAACGGCTCCTTGTGTTGGTATGAGAGAGAGAGAGAGAGAGATGTCTTCCATGGTGTTTTTTGCAAGGCTTTTTCAATGGGAGCCACTTCCTTGTTCTCTAATGGTTATTGCATCAAATATTTTTTGACAAATGTCTTTTAGCCTTCAGCGTAAAAACCATACTTAGCAATTTTAAACAAATAAAAAAAATAATATGATTTAAAATTTTAATAAAAATATATATGAATTTGATAAAAATAAAATATCTATTTTATATTTAATATATCGATACAAATTTAATACAATAAATTTTCATATTTTACACATGTTTAATACAATACTATACAAATGTATAAATTGATAAATCTAACCAAAACGGCATCCAACTCTTTTAATATATGTATTTGAAAATCTTTTATGTATGCTCTCATAAAACTTTTTCTTCCTTTGGGTTAGCTTGGCAGCTTAACCCCAGTCCAAGATAAACTCTTAGAAGCAAAACCTTCTCAAAAGTTAACCCCATATTGATCATGAACTGAATTTAGAACGATTCAGTAAAATATAGGAATATGAGTATCCGAGTTTCAAAAAGAAGTAAATGGGTTCAAAAATCTGAAGGAGAAAGAAGAAAGATATTACAGTAAGAATGCTGCATAATTGCACTTCTAATTATATGCATTAAGACCATACAAAGGAAATCTAATCAGCTAGGGGAGGCCATTGTGACTCAAAACCGTGATATCAAACAGGGAATGCATAACTGTTTCTTAATATTTCTCTTCGTACCGGTCATTACAATATCCTCCTGCTCTTCACCTAGCATTGGCTGACTAGCATGATGGACATTCTGAGCAAGATTTAAGAACACTGAATATGTAAGAAATCCCGCTTGAATGATCACCCACAATAATTAAAATCATGTTACCAACAAATATAAAAGCTTAAAGGTGAAGATCATTGGTAAATATTAAGGCACATAATATCTATTGGCATCCAGTATTCACCAATTCTTGCATGAAAGAGAGAGACAGAAACTGAAAACATATTTCTCTCAATTAACAAGTATAACAGCTGTGAGCCAGGGCCTCGTAAATTTAGTGCCAGCAGATTGCCCACCAACTGCTCACCAATACTGAGGACTCTTATTGAGAGTAAATGCCGCTGAGCAGAAGCCCTGAGCATAATCTCATATGCAATGTATTTATTCAGCTCAAAATCCATCTCCACACTTGTCCCTCAACTGTTGCTTTCATTAGTGAGTAAAACTTCTTATTGGAACCGCATCTAGTAACTCAAGCTTTTAGTTCAGTGGTTCTTGGCAACCTCTTTCGCCAAGATATAGATTCTTATCCTAGCTCCCTCATTGTCCAAAAAAAAAAAATATCCTAGCCGCCTCTATTCTGATTGAGATTAAATTTTAGCACAAGCTATTTTATGAGCATATGCTTTGTTCACACTTTCATTCTAGTCGATTTGTGCAGGAGGGATAGTTAATAAACCAGGCAACACAACATCATCGTATATTTTAGAAGATCAGTGATCCATTATTGCCTATCCATCAAAACTCAGAACATGTGACGAAACTTGTTGTCTTTTCCTAGGTAGTACATTTGTTATTTCAAATTCCTATTGAAGATTAAGGCGTGACATTCCAACAAAAACCATATCCAGTACTAAGACTAGATGAAAACCAAAGGTCAATATTATATCAATAAGACTCTGTTACTTGACATGCTTGTTTTGGTCATCATGCAGGATGCATCTACAAATTCTATAATATTTTCTTTGAGTACATAACCAAAGCCATAATGAGCTTAACCCTTCAGAACAAGAGGCAACCACTGGCCAGGAGAAAACATTTGTGAACAAATTCTCAACTTGCTAGGCATTATATAATTTTCTTTCATTCATTTTGATAGTTGTCAGGTTCTTACTCTTTACTTCTATCTCCCTCCCTTCCCTTGTCAGTCTTCTAAGATAAACCAGACATCAATTTCAAACATGAATATACATGCAGAAGGAAATGGTGCATATAAATGCATGCATAATACGAAGGCTATAATTTTTCAGAAGCAAAAGCCAAGGGAAACAATGATCCCAAATACCGAATAAGATTAAAAGTATAAGAAGATTAAACATACCCAGACAGCTTGTCAGAACTGATGTATCAGAGGATGATTCTGTGGACCTGAGGATGAACTAGCCTTGACCTTTTCAAACTCAGTATCAAGCAACTTCTTAAAACCAGTTAACTATAGTTAAAACATGCAAGCAACAGATGGTATTAATTCAGTAAGTGTTAGCAAATCTATATAACAGATTGAATCGCTGATGAATAATATAGGCAGTTTTCATGAGCTTCTACTGGTTCGGCAACAGCATCTTCTAGCTGCTTCACCTAAAAATGAACTGTCATCAATATTCAACTGTATCAAACAGGATTTTAAATTCCGAGTATCTTTAAACTTTTGGCTTTCAAGTCAACATATATCTAAAGCATCAAATATTGGTTACGCATTTATTTCATTTATTCTTCAACATTAGTTGATAGAAATGAGTAGCGTGAAAAGATTCAAAACTACAATTTAACATGATTCCTTTTTTGGCCTTTCATACAGCTGACCCAGAGTTATAGGATATAAGGCTTTGTTTGTTCTTGCTGTTGTTGTATTAGTTTGACCCTCTTTCTAGAACAGGGTAATCTGCAATCTAGAAACTGTAGTGGTAAGGACAGAGATTAGAAGATACAAACCATTCTGGAAAGCTACAAGTCAAATGCAACATTACTTCCAAAACCTCAAAAATCATGATAAACCAGAGACCTAACACAACAGAATAGTTACAATGCTATAACTAAAAACCAAACAAAAAAAAAAAAAACCATTATTATATATTTCACCGCCTTATCCATCAACATTATTAGTCAATCAAAAGGGAAAATTTGAAAACTCAAAACTTAATTTAGTTGGTTCATGCAGTCATCTTTAACCATTCTTAAGAGTGTCATCCAATAGGTCGAGGATTCAAACTCACAACCCTTTACTTTATCCTCAGACTGCTGCCTCACAAAAAAAAAGAGGGGGGGTTCAGAAGAAATTTATATAATCACTGGTTAAACAATGGTTAAAAGTTTTAATTCTTTTTTTTTTAAATTTTCATAGGCTTATCAAGAGACCCAAATCAGAAACAACTTTTAAAAAATAAATTTATTTAATATTAGCATATTTCCAGTAGCTAAACAGGGGAAAAAAAGATAAATTTATTATTTAAAAAGTAAAATTATCATATATAAAGTAAATATAAAGTACCATCTCAGATTGATTATCTCTCTCTAAATCCACAGCGATTTCCTTCATCAAATTCAAAGCTTTTCTTATATCCAGAAAGCAAAAATACAAATTCTCAAAATTACTTTGTGAGATAGACCAAAAAAATTGAAACTTTAATGAAAAAAAAAACTTACAGTGACATGCGTTTGAATCTCGGAGTAGAGATTGAAAGCAGCACGTCTGATTCTGCCAATGACACCGTCGGAGCGAGATGCCGACGTCCTCTCCATTTAGGATTCTGGATCGGATCGGGTCGGGTCGTATTACGGGTTCCACAAACTACTGGGGTTCTTGGAGTACTGATTTGGAGGGAGGGGGAAGAAGAAGGTATAATTCTAGCCAGAAAACGCTGCGTTTTAGTTGCCATTAAACGCACCGTTTCTTTGTCTATTTGTATTTTTATTATTAATTATCAAAAAAGTTTTATTTGTTAGATCATCTTTCCTTCTTTATGATACAATATATATGGTAGTATTTGAACATACAATCGATGAAACTTACTAACTTTTAAAATTAAAAAATACTTTGGAATTTTGAGATATTAACTCAATTTGTTTAGTTTTTTTTTTATTTTTTTTTTGGTCTAAATCTCTCGATATCTCTTAAAGTCACTTTAAGCGTCGACTAATTTAGAGTCAAGATAGCTAAGATCCATAAGGGGGATAAGCTCTCCTAAGCCTATTTTTTATATTCATAAGATTCAAAATCGAGGTCTTACTTAAAAAGAATATAGCTCTTTGTCATTTGGATCAACAAGCATAAGTTTAAGTTTTTCTTTTTTTCTATTAAGTAGACATGTGAATGTATACATATATATATATATATATAATTACTCCAAATAAAATTTAGGATAAAAAATTATTAATTTAATGAGTAAAATTTATAATCATTTTTTATTTTATATTTAACCATTAAATTAATAAATTTTCGTTCTTATTTCCTTTCCATCTTTTCCTACCAAACAAATCCTAAAAGTTTAACTTAAAATGATACTAATTCTCCTACCCTTTAATTCTATCTTCAATAAGGATGACATAACAATGAATTTAGAGAAAAATTCCAAGTTTTGGAAATGAGATGATATAGAAAGTGATCAATTACTAAAGAATGATGGATGAATGATGAAGTAATTATAATTCTGTCATAGACAAAATGCCACTTGCATTTGAGCATTAATCAAGTAGAATTGAAACAAGCATCATTACTCGGATTATATGTAACAAACATCTAAGCATTTTGTTCAATGATAAATACATATATTTGTTTTATTTTGAAAGTTTGGGTTCTAATGTAACATAGAAACATTAGTAATAACAATTTTCTTCTTTTGATGTAAGACATTACATTATCTTTTTGATGATATAACATGGTTCAACAAAATCAACACTAAAGACTCCAACTAAAGCTATGTTTGACAAGAAGGATAAAAGATTAGATAGGGAAGTTTTTTAGTCCAACAGCTTTTGCATAACTTTTCCTCCTACTGACCAAACACAGGCTAAAAAAGTCATAACCCTTTAATTTCTACTATTTTCTTACAAAGACACCCAACAAGAAACTTGTTATTGCCCAATTAATATACAATAAAGGAACAAACTCTCCCACAACCACCTTAGCTCCAAGTTGACCTATCAGCACCAACCAAACAAGCATAGAGTTCATCAATTTGCAAAATTTCATGATCATGGACAGTATTTTCATGAAAGCTAGAGCTTCCTCCTTCACTAGACCCTGTTGAATTGCAAGAAACAAAATTAGGAGGGTGATGGTGTTGATGATATTGATGATGATGATGATTATCTCTTTGGTTATTCATAGCAAACATCATCCATTGAGCTTTCCTTAACTCTTCTTGAAGATACTTAACATCTTTCTCCAGCCTCCTTTTTTCGGACAGTGCATTCTCTAGTTTCACTTGGAGTGTGTTGTAGTCAAGTTCCAAGCTTTGTGTCTTCCACCGGGCTCGCTTGTTTTGGTACCAAATTGCTACTTGTCTTGGAGGAACTCCAAGCTGGTTAGCAAGGTGAAGCTTGAGCTCAGGTTCCAGCTTCTTGTTGGCACTGAAACTTTTCTCTAGCAACCTCACTTGCTCTTGGTTCAGCCTCCTTTTATTGTGTTTAGCGGAACATAGTTTTTGGCTTTGGAAATCCATAATTTTGGAAGGTTTTTTCTAGTTGTTTAAGAGAAGAAGGAAAGTGATTTTGGGTTGGGAATTTCTTGGTGGGTTGATAATCTTATATATATACTCTTATGAGGTTTTGATTAAGTAATTGAAGAAGAAAAAGAGAGATACTAGCTTGGCGGCTTGCATAGCATTCAAGTCATGCACAAAGGATGGTCTTCACGTCGGTTGGTCCTACTCATGCAAATACATATAATATGTTATCTTATAGTAATGATTAGGTAATGATCAATCAATCAAAATTAAAATTGATGATTTGGTTTTTTAATTTTGATTCTTTCCAAAACTTATCTACAATAAATCCAATTATATGTATATATCTGATCTCCAATATACCTTTGTTATTTAAAAAATTAGTGAAAAAGTGAGAAAATAAATAAAAATATAATTTCCCAAACAATAAATGACGAATTTGATTAACAGTTTGAGGGATAAATTAATGTTTTCTAAAAACATATATATTCTTGTAATCCTTTCTTGATATAGGATAATTTTATTTATTAAATTACTTGAAAATTATTCCTATTATTAATGATGCTTTTGATCATCTTAATTATTAGATTTTCATACTCTTCAAGGTCATCTCTTCTGAAGAAAAAAAAAGTTTCATCTTTTAGGGGTTGGGGATGCAACTTGTAACATTATAGGGATTAAGTTTTAAGCAGTATTTTTTTTTTTTTTTTACGTTTAACGATATTTATAAACGTTACTATATGATTTACGTCGTTTGTCAAAACCGTCACTAAAGTGCAATTTATATCTACGTCGAAAAAAATAATGACGTTTTCAAATAAAAACTTAACAAATTTAGAGTTATTTTCAGATAAAAACATTGTTATATTTTGTAAGAGATTATTTAAGGTATTTTTTAGTTAAAAATACTTTGAATAATCCCAAAAAATGAAAGAGAATTATTGAAAGCATTTTTGACAAAAAACGTCTTAAATAATCTCCTCTGAAAAGAGATTATTCTTAGTTTAAATAATACCTTTTAATTATAAAAATACTAAAATAGCTTAATTGGTTAGAGCATACAGTTGTTAACTATAAAATCATTGGTTTAATATTTTCCTCTAGTATTTTTTTGAGTTTTTTAAGAGATTATTTCAAGTGTTTAGGTCAATAAATGTCATAAAAATATATTTTTAATAGCATTTTTAAATCTAAACGTCGCTATATAAGAATTTATTAGTGTTTTATAAAAAAACGTCATTAACCTTATAAAAACATAAAATTTTGTGACATTTATTTAAAATTATCGCTAAAAAACAGCCACTAATTTTTTTTTTTTTTTGTAATGTAAGTAACGTGAGAGATTGGAAACATATATGGCATCAACATTACAACGAAAGCTTGCATAAGCAAATTCTCTCAAAACTCAGATCCTTTCACTTTGTCAAACAAGAAAGAAAAGGCAATAAACAAAACAAAGTCTTACATATCCACTTGCTTCATTTCGAAAAAAATATTATACAAAAAGTTTGACAGAACTAAGGTCTTCGCAGTTGTTGATATTTGACTGTCTGACTCCCAATTATTTTGGAATATAAGGGAAGTTTTTAGTGGGGAAACCCAAAAAAAAAAAAATTATGAAAAGTAGTACTATATATAGAGAGGGAGAATCTTAGATTTGTTTTACCGAAAATGGAGATAATCTTAGGTTTAACATACATTAATAAATGATAGAGCGATCTTTTAATCAATTGATATGACATTAAAGTTGATGTTTAAAAATTATGGATTTAAAAGAGTTTATGCATGTAAATTTTTTTTAAATCAAGTAAATATAGAAGTAGAGGTTCAAAAATAAATTAAAAATTAAAAAAAAATGTACATTAATAAATTATGACTTTTAAAGGTAATTTTAACAATAATCCGGACCAACAATGCAACATAATTTTGTTGCTTTTATTTCATTAATCTTATAATAATTATATCCTCAAAAGCTTATTTTGTAACTTTTATAATTCGAATATTTGAATCTTTATAATTCATATAAATAGATAAATTATGTTTTAAATATTTTAATTGATTAAATTTTATTTTTTATTAATAAATATAATTTCGACTAAAATTTTGTAATAATAATGAAATAACGTTAAACTTTCTTGATATCAAATCAAGAAAAAAAAAAGATGAAAATCTTGAAAAAAAAAATTGTCAAGATCCCTATTGCCTTGGGGTTACATCAAATTGAAAATTGTGTTGTTTTGGAGGGCAACAGGGTTCCCCACATTTGGATGCTTTGGTGGTTGAAGGCTCCATTCATGCACCCCTGAATTGTGATGTTAGCCTCTGGGGCCTTTTCTTTCTTGAAGCTCCTAAGACCAAATTTCCTTTGTCAAGTTTTTGGTGAATTTTTCAATGCTTTCACTGTGCTTGTGTATTCAAAGGTTTTGATTGCTTCTTCCCATCCACCCCCATGCATAAATGAGAAAGCTAGATAGCTAACTTAGTCAACTAAAAAAATTTATTGGTGAAAGGATCGATAATCATTTAAGTTTTTTGATATCTTATTATAATTAATTAAATTTTAATATTTTATTATAATAAATCAAATCTTAAATTTTTTATTTTTGAATCAATTTAATTTTTAAATATTTTATTTAATTATTCGAATTTATCTTCGAATTTAACGGAAATAAATGTTGACAGTTAATTAATTTTTGCCTAATAAAAACTCAATTAATAAAAATAATTATTTGAGAGTTTAATTAATTACAATAAAAAAATAAAAGCTTAGATAATTATGGAATTTTTGTTGAAAGGTAATTTTTTTTTACCTGTCACCAAATTTATTTTATTGAATTATTCCGCTGTAAGACATTAAATCTCTTTAACTTAGAATTTTGATGCCTTTGTCTCAAAGAAATGGCAGAATTTAATGGATTTACATTTGAACGAATATTTTAGGAGAAATTTGCTTCATTGGTTCTGACTTTTTTATATTAAATTTTTAATTACTTCGGTAATTTATATATTTTTATTTGTTTATTTTATTTTAAACAAATATAAAATACAAAAATTATCTTATCAATTTATTAAGCACGTCAAATATGAAATAATTTTTTTTATTTTTGTCAAATTCATATATAATTTTTGTTAAAATTTTAAATAATTTTATTTTTATATAGTTGTAATATTATTTTCATATCGTATTATCGTATTATATTTATAATTACCTTATTTATTTTTAACTTGTATGTCAGATACTGAAAATTTCTTCCTTCCTATTTGTGGATTAATGTACTCAACTAGATATTCATGTCCAACATGAAAAAGTTAAAATTATTTTCGTAAGTTTTTTTTTTTTTTTCTATTGTTATGAATGGGTTCATAACTGACATAAATTGAAGCCAAATGGGACAACAATTTGATAGGGATGGACTAAGAAAAACGAGAGTTAATGAAATGTTGCGTATAGATGGACCAAGTTGATCCACTGTCGCCATTGCGTCCCTTGTCGATGACAAAAGACTTGTCCAAAATTAAAGAGTAGTGCAATTTTCCCTATGAAATGAAAGACAATCCCTGCCCACAAAAATGCCCATTCCAAATTCTTGAGCTGTCAAAGTTCTTTTTCTCCTTTGGAATATCAACTTGATTTTTTTTTCTTTTTATAATGTCCAATTTGACCCATAAATTATTGTAATATGTTGGATTTGGTATTTAAACAAAAAAAAAAAAAATTCTAATCAAGTACCTAAAATACATTTTGGTGTATTAATTTATCCCAACAATTAACACTGTTAATCTTAAAGACTAACGTGACATTAATATCTAATAAAATGTTGATAAGTATTAAAAAAATTCACTCAATGCCACATCATCAATGTCATGTCAATATTAAAAGAAATTTTTTAAAAAATATAAAAAATTCAAAAAATTCTATAAAACACAAGTTTTTTTTTTTTTCAATTCATTTAAACATTTTCTCTAAAAAAAAACTTCAAACACTCTTAATCCTTAAGAACACTAATCATTCTCAAACTCAGAAATCGATGGATCACCACCATATTGGCTGCCATCTTCGTCATCGCTTGCCAATCGCTAGTACCGATTTAAGCCTAGATTTCACTTGTCAATTCTTTTCGACCTTTTCTTTCATATTTTAACCTTAATTTTTTTCAAAAAATAACTTTTAAAAACTTAGATCTGACATCAAAGATTTGGCAAAAATTTTCTTTTCATCGATTCTCATTTCTCCAATGGCCCTTATCTCTTTGTTGTTTCTCTCCTTCAAGCCTGCATACTCTCTAAAGATATAGCCTAAAACCATTCCAAACACCTAATCTTGAATCTCAATTTCAATGTTAAATTTTTTTTGTCCAACTGTTGTTTTGTGGTTCCCCTTTTAGGGATGCAGTTTTTTTTTTTTTTTTTGTGTTTTTTTATAGGTCTGGATAAAGTGTTGATAGACAGGGGTTTAGGCGTTGGGAGTAGCATTTGTTGACCTTTTGTTTTCGTTGTGAAGGAGACTGACAATCTTGATGGTTGATGGCTATCTGTGTTGTATGCAATGGTGGTGACTATAGGTTTTCATTTTTGGGTTATTTGGTTGATTCGGTTGTTGAGATGGGGTCTCGGCAAGGGAAAGCTTTTGTAGGAGAAGTGGGGTTATGATGGATGGTGATAATCAATTGGTTTGTTTGCCGTTAATTTCGTGAAGGTACCAATTTTGATTTCACAAGCTTGCAGCTTCAAATTCACAAGTTTCTATTTTGTTAAAATTTCAAAGAGTTCTTTCAATTTGGGGTGGATGGTGACATGAATTTAGGGTGCATGGTTTGAGGGAGAGTTAATTTTTTTTTCATAATATATGACCACATAAGCATGACATATAAATAACAACTTCGTAAGCATGACATATAAACAATAACTTAAGTTGAAATGTCATTTTATGTGGTTTTTTATTGGCTAAAATAGCTAAGTCAACAACTCTTCTAATGAAGTTAACTTTTAAACCAATTGATATACGATTTGAGAGTTTAGATACTTATTTAGCAATTTTTTTAATTTATATACTAAATTCAACAAATTACAATAGTTAAGAGGTCAAATATGATATTAGCCTTTTTTTGTTAAGAGATGCATTAGATTTGGCTAAAATAATAAAAAATTGAAACTTTATCATTTTTTAAAATAAATTTTTATATTTTTATTATACTTAAATAAGTTCTTAACCTTTATTTTATATTCAAATAAATTTTTAATTTTTAATTTAAACTTAAATAAACTTTTAATATAAATTAGTCTTTTATTTAAAGTACAGGCTTAAATGAATACAAGTGAAAGGATGATGATTTATTTAAATATAATAAAAGTATAAAATTTATTTAAATAAAATTGAATAGTTGAAAGGTTTTTTTTACTATTTTAACTAATGGATTTTCATGACTCCTCCTATTCTCTAATTTGAAGAGTAGTGGATTTCTTCATTTCTTTTTTTTTTTTTGGGGGTTTTAATTTCAGGCCCAAGACAATGAATTTTATTATTTACGCCCAATTTTTTATTATGATTGCCAATGAAATAATGGAATTCATTTTTTTTTAATAAGAAGCTGTAGAGCAGTGGAGGTGTTAATGGGTCATTCGGACTCTGGAAATCCAAGACCCGATCAGGTTTGTCGAGTTTAAGAAATTAAAAAATTTTAAAAATATTAATTATATTTTTAAAATTAAAATTAAATAAAAATATTTTTATTTATTAAATAATGTCTCGAGTCTAGCTGAGTTCAAGCTTCAAATACTTATAAATATAATACATATTTTTCACTTAATTATTGAAACATTAGGAGTCTAGCTGAGTTCTTTCTTTCATATTGATTATTAGGAACATTAGGAGTCTTGAATGGAAAGTTGGATGAATTTCTCCTTTTTTTTATTTGAAAAAAATAAAAATTCAAATCTTAATCTTCGAGTATCGAATATAAAAGTTTTTATTATAAATTGTAATGTCAAATATCAAAGTCATATAGAAATAGGAACTCTAAATAATTCTTTTTATATTTGATGATAAATTTTGTACAACGAGAGATAATCTTGTATTCTCTAATTTTTGTTTAAATAAAGCAATTGGTGAAGATAAGATTTGATCTCAATTAAGTCCAAGATATGACATGGAATTCGGTTTTTTTGGATTAGATTGGAACAAAGGCGAAAATGGTGGGGCAAAATCTGTTTTCCCCAATATATATATATATGAACAAACACAAATTGGTCAGATGCCCAAGATTGTGCCAATTTCGTTCATATTAATTATTGTCACCATAAACAAAGTAAAATCGAGTTCTTTGCTTACTTTGAAAAATCACTTTTGAACATATAAATTCATCCATGATTAGGTCGATAAATAAGATATAAGAAGATAGAGTATGATTCATTTTTATTTATGAATTTTTATATTATATTCATTTTCGTATTCATATTCAATAGATGTTTTAAATTTATCATCATCTTTATTCCTGTGAATATTTAATGGATATAGGTAATTCTCGTATCTTTAACTTTTAAAAAAATAAAAAACTAATTTTTTTAATTTTATTTTGTATATTTAGATAATTTTTTTATAAAATATATTAATATGTATTTTTCAATAAAAATATATTAATTTTAATTAATCTAAAATAATAATTTCACAAATAAATTAATAAAGTAATACATACCTTTTATGTATATTTTAAAAAATAAAAATTAATTAAAAATATATATCATTCTTTTAATTGTACTTGTAAAACTAAAAAATATACTAATAATATATTAAATATTAAGTCTTTTTTATTTGTCATTTCAAGTTTTACTATAAAAATAATTTCTTTTGGTTTCCAAATGTTTTTTATACTTCTCTCTTTTGTTGATCCGGTTTTTTAGTTTGAATTCAAAATGTTCTCACAACTTTATACAATTAAATAAGACTTAGGAACACATGTATTCATTAAATTTTAAATCAAATATCCCTTTGATCCTTATATTGTCTAATATCACTTGTTGATCCCAAACTCATAAACTCATAACATTTTGGTCTATTCCTTAATCTTAATGTCAATTCAGACATTAAGTGTTAATTGGGTAATAATGATTCGAATCGAATCAGATTTAGTTTGATTTTTCAGATAATATATAATATTATGAATTTTTAAAATTCGATCCAAATCTAAATCAACTTTTTCTTCAAATCGATTTAAATCGGTGGAATTCAGCTTAATTTGGTTCATCAATTTTTAAAATTTAAAATTTTTTTATATGCTATGTTAATAAGATTCTTAATATATTTAAATAGATTTATATATAAAATAATTTTTTTATTTTATAAAAATTTAAAATATATATAAATTAATAAAAATATATAATTCAGTTCGATTTGATTTTTTTGAGTTTTTCATATCTCGATCCGAAATACTCTCCAAATTTAATATATACATTTAATATACAAACTTGATTTGAACCTAATATTACTATTTCAAATCGGTTTTCAATTTTTTTTTTAATTTTTTTTATTACCCCAAGTGCTAAATCTTGCACTTTCGAAATGGATGATGGGAATATTTTTTCATTTAACAAAAATAAAAATAATTTTCAAATTAAAAAAACACAATTTAAAAATAAACCATTGATAAAAAAGCTTTAATTTTTTTTATCATTTTCAATTTCCCACTCTCGACTTCATTCCTTCATGAACCCTTAAATCCAACAATTCTAAAACCCAATTTTTGACGGTATACTTTTGTCTTTACCGTTATTTGCCATCACTGACCTTTGTTTTCGATGCTAGATGTTTTTCAAAAAATTGTCCCGAATCCTTTTGATCTACTCTTTACTTTTGTCAACTTGATTTTCTCTAATAAAAAACTTATAAACTCATAAATCTAGCTTCAAACCTAAAACTAAAACACTTAGATTTAGCCATTGATTTAAATATTGAATTATAAACACTACCAAATGATTGGAGAATTTCATAATAGATTTTCAAAAAATAATTTTTAATCTATCAAATGATTAGAAAATTTATATTTTTCAGTTAAATCTTACTAAATTATTATAAAATTTAATGAAAAATTCTTAAAAAATTTTCGTAAATAGGTTTTTGAATAAAATCCCACAAAACGATTGAGGGATATGCATCAAAATAAAATCTTACTAAATGATTGAAAGTTTTTATTGATTGTTTTCAAAAATAATGTATTGAAAAATATGTTAATGAATCTAACGATATAGCCATTTTAGAGTGAAATACGAGTCTTTATGAATACTTATGATATGATAAAATTATCTTAAATCACTACTAAATAATTGAAGTAATTTTAATATCATTTTTCAATAATTAAATTTACTTGTTAAAAATTTAAAAATATTTTAAGACATAGATAATATGAAATCAAACTGGTATTATTATTTGATGGGTATTATGAAAATATTATAACATTTCTCATAAGTAACCATACTCCTAGACTTAGATCTAATTTCTTGAATTAGAATCTATCATTTAAAGATGCTTAAATCAAGGTTAAAATATTTTTTCAAAATGGGACAAATTCGATTAGGTGGCTAATCGTAACTAAAAAAAAAATAGTGGTGACTCCTTTAATTGTGTCTAGTGATAGATTCATAAATTTAGATGTTAAGAAATTATCAATGCCACATCACAATAAAAAGAGAAAATTTTTATTTTTTTTAAATTAAAAAAATATTTTAAAAATATATAATTTTTTAAAAATTTTCTAAAAATTCTAAAAATTTAAAATTTAAAAAACTTAAAAAATTGTAAAAAATAATAAAACAACTTTAAAAACTTTAAAAAATTCAAAACAATTCTAAAATATTCTAAAAAAATTTATAAAATTTCAAAAAAATCCCAAAAAAATAAAAAATCTAAAAATTTTTTAAAAGTTTTTAAAAATTATAAAAAAAAAATTTTAGATTTCAAAAGATTCTAAGAACTTCAAAGCAATTCTAAAAAATTCTAAGAATTTTTTAAACAGTCAAAAAATTTTAAAATTTTATAAAAATTAAAAATATAAAATAATTTTATAAATTACAAAAATTATCATAATTTCAAAATTTTAAAAATCTAAAAAATTTAATGAAAATAAAAAAACATTATAAAAAAACATTAAAATTTCTTCAAATTAAAAACATCACAAAAGCTTAAAAAACTGAAAATAAAAAAAATCTAAAAATTTTTAAAAATTAAATAATTTCAAACTTTTGAAACTTTCTTTAAAGCTAAAAAAATAAAATTCAAAAAAAGAAAACATAAAAATTTAATAAAATTCAAAAAATTCAAAAAATATATAAAAATTGAAATTGTAAGATGAAAAAAAGTAAGAAACAATTGCAGAATTTTTTATATTTTATATATCTTTTATTTCTTTGCTTTAAATATTTTTAAGTTATTTTGAATTTTTTTTGAATTTTGACAAATTTTTTTATTAAAATCATCATTTTTGTATCTTTTATTTTTTCTGAAATTTTTTTTATTTTTAAAAATTTTATGATTTTTGAAAATTTTTGGGTTTCCTTAATTCTTTTAGAAAATTTTAAAATATTTTGGAATTTTTTTAAAAAAATTTAGAATTATTTAGAATTCATTAAATTTTTTTTACAATTGTTAGAGTTTCTAAAAAATTTTTCAAAATAATTTTTAATTTTTAATTTTTTGAAGTTTCTAAAAATGTTTTGAAAATTATTGAATGTTTAAGATATTTAGAATTTTTTAGAATTTTCTTTTTAATTTTTTAATTTTTTAGAATTTTCTAAAAAATTTTTAAATTATTTAAAATTGTTAAAAATATAAAAATTTTTGAAAGTTTTAATTTTTTTTGAATTTTTTTATAATTTTCAAAATTTTTAGAATTTGTTTGAAATTTTCTTTAGATAATGATGTGAGACTAATTACATTTTTTATGCTTGTTCGCATCCTATTAGATGTTCAGGTAAATAAAATTAACAACGGCATTAGTTGCAAGTACCATTGTGATAATTGATTAAAAGTTTAGGTATCAATGTGGTAATTATAATTTTTTAGGTATCAATATCATAGAAAATATAAAGTTTACAGACTAAATGTGTATTTAACCAAAAAAATCTATAATCGATGGATTTTTATCTATCCCGGTCTAATAATGGCAATTCTTTTAAATTGGAGGTTGGATCCAAAACGGGTTTTATGGTACCGCACCCCACTCCGTCTAAAGATATATATATATATATATATATATATATATATAAAGTATATATTTTATTACTTATTTAATTTTATATTATATATGTATATATTATTAATAAAATTTTAATTTAAAATATTAATTTAATAAAATTATTATATTTATATATAATTAATGTATAATTTATATTAAAAATAATATTTTTATAAATATAATACTAAATTAAAATCATTAAATTTATTTTGATTAAAAACCACCCAATCCCAATAGGTTGTTATCCATAGTTTTGGTTGGGTAAGGATTGAAGATTTTTGGCTTTTTGGTTGCATGAGGAAGAGAGAGGGAAGACGAAGATAAAGGAAAGAATAAAAGAAAAGAATGAATGAAATAAATATTTTTAAAAAAATAAAAAGTGGACTTTTTTTTTTTTCAAAATTTAATATAATTTTAAAAATTTTTATAATTTATATATATATATCTATATAATATCATTCAATTCATACATGTCTATTGAAATCACGTGTTATACATGTGATGTTACCTAATGCTTAATGTAAGAATTAACACTTAAATTGATGGAAGAATCAAAATTTTAAAGAAAAACAAAGAGAAATGGGGCACCCATTTCTCAAAGACTACCTAATCCAATAGTACAACATATAGAAATTAACTAAGAAATGAAAGTTTTGGCTCAAAAACCAAGAAATAAAATCTCAACAAGGAATTTGTTCAATAAACCATTGAATTATTTTTACAGGAAGCTTCACAATGCTCATTGCCATTTCAGCTATTGGAACACAACATGCGCAGCAGGGGCATAGACAACCCAATATAGACCTGTCAATAATTTACAATAAAATATTAGCAAACTTACATAAATAATTAATCCTCAAAAAGAGAATTAATTGAAAAGTTTTTCCAAGTTTAATTTGAATATTCCAATCTCATACTCCATTTACAAAAGCAAGAGGAATCATAAAGAAAATGTGAATAATAAGGAGGGAAATTGATTCGATCTCTAAGCCAATAAATTAAGTTTATGATCATAAAGAAAAAAAATTAATAAATTAACTTTGTTAGTTCGATTTTCAAGTTCGTAAAAAATTACGACAAAAACAAACATTTAAAGAAAAAATAAAAATAGATTAAGAGAAGAAATTTGATCACTTGTATCTTTTTTTTTAAATTTTTTTATTTTCAGATTACGATCATTTTCGTAAAAAGATAAAATTGAAAATTAACTTACCCAACAATCCCAATGATAATGCCGATAAGAGAAAAAATCAAACTAAGAAGTGCAAAGGGCAACCCTAGCAGAAACCCTAGCGGCCTGCAACTTGCCATAACTACTCCTATCTAAGCTTCCTCAAGATCTCCTTAGTCTTGTTGAGATGAATCATGAGTTCCATGGCTAAGAGAAATTTTAAGTCCTTAAAGTTTGGTATCTATATGGTATAGGAAGAAGTTATGACCAGTTTTTGTGTTCGGGCAAAGTTTGCAATAATATACTAATCTAGGACACATTTTTTTCTTGATTTGGTTCTCAATTTGGTTTAGGATCTAAACTAGATGGATTCTAATTTTGCTGTTTATTCTAGTATTGGTGGTTGATTTCTTCATCATACAACGCAAAGTCTTTAGTCTTCGGCCTTAATTTTTTCTTTTTGTTACCGGAAGACTAGCCTGAAAAATTGAGTTTTCTTCGTTGTAATTTGAGCACTCCAAGCCAAGAGTGGTTAGGAATGTTATAAGTGGAGGACGATGGGCGCTATCACTTGAATTTAAGTTATGTTTGGATAAATATTAATAAAAAAATAAAAATAATATTAAGATATTTAATTCAATATTCATGAAAAATAATAGGATGTTATTGTCGAACTATGTTTCATGACAAAAAAAATGAAAGATTTAAATTCAATTAGATGAATTAATTAATTTAATTTGACATTTTTCATCTTAATTTGCTATAGCTAATATAGGATTAAAATTTCTTAAATTCTTCTTTCAATTATACATGGCATATTATCGGTGTTTCAAAATCACACCTATATTTGTATTATATAATTTTTAGTAAAAAATTAATTTAACATGCGAACAATCTTGGAATATATTAGCGAATTGATAAAGATTTAAAATTTGATAATCTCAATTAAAAAAAAAGTAATTTAACACTAATCACATGAAATTAAGTGATTCAATCAAAGAGAATTGGTTAACTAAAGTTCCAATTCTACTCATGCATTAGTTGCACTTCATACTTCATTGAAGATGAATAGCATAACTTGATATTTTTCACTTATTTTAATTTTAAATTGAATTTCATAATTACTTATCATTAGTATTATTTTTTGTCTTTTATTGTTAATAAAAACTATATATAACTGATTAATTTTTAGAAAATATGCATTAATTATACTAGTTCCAAAAATAACAATTATTTCATAATATAAGCAATTATTTCAATATACAATTAGCCATATCGAATTCAAAACTTAATCAATTAATTCATACAATTATTTTTAGAAGGTAACGTTTAATAAATCTAAAGTTCCAACCTCTTCTTCTATTCATGAAAAAAAAATACAGCTAGCTATATTAATTTCTATACATGTTTTTATGTTATGGTCTTTTTGCTATTGCCTTAAATGAAAACAAAAAAAAAAGGGAAAAAAAATATAGTTCTTAGATTCATAGAAGGAAACCCAGCAAAAACTTAAGCAAACCTAGCAATATATAAGTTCTATCAGACAAGAATCTTTTCATTCACAAAGTCACAAAACAAAGGCAAAGTTGTAGCTAGGGTAGCAGTAACAATGACGAATTTCAGGCTTTGCCTCTTCACTTTCTCCCTCATTATCATAACCTTCACTTTGCAACCCTTTCAAGTAACCTCTGATGAATCAACGATCATCAATGTCTGCAACAAAACACCAGACCCTATTCTCTGCAAGACATGTCGTCACAGTGATCCGAAGAGCCAGACGGCAGATGTTAGGGGCCTAGCATCGATATCAATTGCTTGTGGTACACGAGATGCGGATAAACTATATACTGATACCAATAACCTGTACTCCGACACAAAGAACCCTGCACTTCATAACCTTCTGGATTCATGCTGGTAGAGGTTTCTGGCTGCACACGATGGTATCGATGGTGCCGGACGTGTTCTTAGCGATAAAGGCTCCGATGCTGCCAAGCTTACTATTACTCGCGATGTTATTCCTTTCATTAGTTTCTGCTCCGACCTTTTCAAGAAGAACCCTCGGGTTGTTGTGCCCAAGAATATCCTAGATGAAATGACTGTTGTTAGTAAAGACTGCCAGATTATATTAGGGATTTTGAGTAATTTGAGGAGTTGTTTATGGAGATTGGAGGGAAGCATTTCTCCTACTAATATTTTTACTTCAATTCTACAATTGTTCTGCTATAATTTAAAATTATATAAGAATTTATCATTTATAAACATGAGATTCATTGAAATTTTGAATGAATTTCAAATAATTTTAAGTTGTGATTGATTAATTAAAAATCAATAATTGTATATGATATATTCCAAATTGAAAAGTACATGTTAAAATACGCAATTGATGATTTGAAAGCAATTAAAACAATCATAGGCTTTTAATTTTTATTTTGTTTTGCTTTAAGTAATTTGTGAAAATAATAATAAAAAATAGGTTGCATAATTAGAAATTTTATATGAAAAATTATTTCATCCAAATTCTTCTACAATCATCAAATGCTAATTTTTTTTTTCTTCGTTTTTCATGATTCGAATGAAGAATTCAGTTTAAAAGCCATATGAATTATTTTTGTCACTATTTTTACTTTTATTTTCTTAATCGGAAGTTTGATTCTCAGTAAAGTTATGCTTTAGCAACAAAAGTTAATTGCAGCTATGGCAACTATGCCAAGAAATGAAAAGAGAGGTTCAATAAAATTATGAAACAACTAATGGGTGAAAATTAAAACCCATTGGCACCCATATTCTGAAGAATAGATTCACTATTTCCTCCATTTATCAGCATTAAAACAAAATTAATCTGACTCGAAACCAAGAAACACTTAAACAATGAAACCAACATGTCTTTTTCACTGCAAAAATTGAAAAAATTTCAATGTTAATCCCATTTTGATTAATCACCTCAATAGATGATTTCAGGCAGAGCAATTGACTAACAGGATACTACCAAAATAAATTATGTTTCATAGATGAAAAGATTGAGAATTAGAATTAAGAGCATGAAAATTTAAACCAGCAAAAAATAAAAATACCATTAACATTTTCATACTTCCAACAAAAGCAAAGCCCCCAGCTGTTTCTGCCAATACATAACAAATCCTACTTCATAGTAGTCATATTAAACAAAACAGACTGCATTACTTCTGATTTGAGTGATACGGATACCTGTTAATCACCCAATCTACATATACATTCACAGCATTTGAAAATTTTGAACAATAGTCACATATACAATAAAGTCACTTGATAAAACAATGAGGTCTTTAATTAGAACACACAAAACAAATCCATGGAACAACAAACACACTAATCTCATGTCAACAACACAACTTTACATTAATATCTGATTCCAAATCAGGGACAGTTCTACAGTATTGGAACAACTATATTCAGAAGTCGCTCCAATGGTGAAGAGCAAAATATTAGTGCCTTCTTTACCTGAAAAAAATAAAAGCAAATGAAATTCTCTATTTAAGATCCCAACAATGGAAATTTGTTTTGGTTATGAAATAACTTAGAATTAGATGAAAAGCTAGCCATGCATGATGGAGAGCAGAAAGAAAACATTATCTATTTTTATATTGATCAGAATTTGCATCTGCTCATGAAAGTGCCCCAATTACACCTTATTGAAAAACACTATCATGCCCTCTAAATTCAAATAAAAATGTCCTCTATTGTCAATAGCATGAAAACCACAGAGGAAGATAGAACAAGAAGTGCATACTTGTTTTTACCTACCCAAAAAACATGCAGTGAGATAGAAGCAGCTAAAACATTAGTCTGGTCCCAATTTTTCAATGAAGATTTAACCTTTTAGCTTATTGGTGTACTTAGTTAATCTGAACATCAAACTGGGAAATAGAGTATCAATTTCACAAAAAATAGAATTTAAATATGCAAAACAGTCATAACACAAGAACAAGTTTAGAATATTGTAAAGTTACCTGGCAACGATCATAATTACTAGGACGACCAGTTTTGAACTATGATAGAAGGAACATGTTGGACTTTGTAGAAATCTTCTCCTCCTTCCACCAATGTATCTTTGAAGGCTTTTGGCATTGATTTAATCTTCAATTCTTTGAGGGTTGTAATGAACCTCAATTCGTCTGGAAGCTTCTTCAGACTTGGGCACTCTGCGATCCTCAAATATCGTAGATTAGGCATGGCTCCTTTATTCACCTTCCACTCCTCCAAATTGGAAAGCCATGTCAAGGCTTAGAGATTCAAGTTTAGGAAAACATTGTGCAGAGCAAACCATTTCTTTCCCCGTGAAAGCTTCGGATTGTAACTCGAGAATCCTTAAGTTAGGCAGCTTCTCTAATGTTGGCATTGGATCTTCCTCAAGGTCAGACTTACGCAAGTGTATATAAGCAATATCTGCAGAGAAGTGGTGGTACTCTGGTAACTTCCCTATCTTTACCCTTAAACTCAACTCACAAATATTAAGACAGCTTGAAAGGAGGTGTGCTAAATGTCTTGGATCTATTCCTTGACGAAAATCATTACTCCTAATGGATAAGGATCGAAGGCATTTGCTTGCCAAGATTCGCGGATTCATTTCCAAATCCACCTTAAAATCTTTAATATCGAAAGGCAAACAAATCTCCAACTCGCTAAGATTTGTCATGTTGAGAAGATCTTCTACATAACAACTCCTCGTGCTGAAATTCACAAGTGTTTGAAGTTTTCTCAACGTACCCAACTTCAACTTTGTTTTACGATCAAATTCCTGAGGGAGATACAAATGTCTTAGTTGTTCCATCCTCCATATCACATTAGGTACATGAATAGGTTTTGAATTTGAAATTTTCAACTCTTAAATCCAAGGTTTGCAAGCACCTTAGATTGCCTAGAGATGATGGCAACTTTGAGCTATAGAAGACAAGACGCCGTAAACACAAGAATCTCAAATGGATGAGATTACCTATATCAGTGGGAAGCTTGCATCCTGCTGGGCTCTCTTGTCCTTCAAAGTTTAGGACTCTAAGCAATTTGAAATTGTTCAAAATGTATGTCCAAATTCCCCCCATTTTAGATAAATATAATATGAACACCAAAGGTTCCACAATGGGAAGCAGTTCAAAGCAAGAATTATCGCACCACTTATCATCGCAATTTTCCAGTATTCTCAGGGGCACAGAGCTTGAAAAAAGTGACTCCAGTGGAAAGAACTCATTAAAAATCAAAAGTGATCGAAGGTGGGGACATTTAATGCGCTTTATCAGAAAAAAATGATGTGCAGCAACTCTGCGGATAAATGGCAAAACATTAGGGCCATGCGAATGCATAAATGATTCATCCATTATGAAGAGAAAATTTTCCTGTTTTGCCTTTGACAAGCAAAGATCTCTCATGAGATCATGCATGTGAAGCGTTTTGATTTTGAAGGTTGCGTCCCTTTCTTCAACTTGAATCATGCACCTTTCTACAAGCTCAATTAAGTAACGTTCTGCCACATGTTCAATCATTTCCCCTTCATTTCCTTCTTCTTGCTTTGATGAAACAATACCTTCAGCAACCCATAACTGAATCAATCTTTTTGCATGTATCTCATAATCCTCTGGAAAATGACTCAAATAAAGGAAACATGGTCTTAAATGGGGTGGCAAATCATCATAACTTAAGGCTAACACCTCCTCCGTACTTTGACCTTTGCCTCTGTTCAAGTGAAACTTAACATTGTTAAACACCATTCGCCATTCAGCGAATGTATTCTTTGTAGCCAAAATTCCTCCCAACACAATGATGGCTAATGGTAACCCTGCACAATGTTTAACCATGCTTTTCCCTAACTCATTCTTTCGTTCATCAACTCTATAATCTGTATAATAAGAACACCAAGTAAGAATTCAATTCAACCACCATGGACAGCCTTTCATTATTTACAGGTTCCTAGTTAATATTTCCTTGTGTACAATAATAGAATGCAATATCTTGATTCCAAGTTGTTTTTTAAATTTTTTCTAAAGGAAAGATATGAAGAGTGGAGAAAGGGAAACTGAAAAATTCAAACAAAAAAAAATTGTAGGGAGCTAAATCAAGTATCCACGAATATTAAAAATTTGCAAAAATTCAAATCATTATCCAAAAAATTTCCTTTTTCACCTAAATTCAAAATCCGAGTACTTAAAAAATTCAAATTGAATTAAATAATTATATTGATTTTATTATTACTATTATTATTATCTTTTATAGGAACTATTATTATTATTTATAATAGTGTTCAAATTAAGATTATTTATTTATAAATAATTTTTTAAAAAAGAATCCACGCATAGAAGGATGTCATTCAAACAACAAGTAAGAGAATAAGATCAACTAAATAACATTGGGATTCATTTCTCTAAATTAGCGGAATGAATAGGTAATCCAATCTCATTGCAGTATAAAACCCCTTTTTGTTTTACATACAAAGGCAGAATATTAGCCATTGAAATATTATTTTTGGATTCTCCTTTGTAATATTATTTACAAAAGCAGAGGCAACTAATACTTTCATTTTTCATTAGTTCCATTCATCCCATCACAGGATTCAACTCAACTTCCAAGTTTTTCAAATGTTGGAGTATTAAATTTTAACCTAAGGTGCCCCTAGGTATCTAAATATTTAAGTTTTTCACAAAACCCAATAATGCAATCATAGCACTTGTGTTCCACCTTTATTGGATGTTTTTGGACATATCACCGTTTAACCAATAGAGTTAGACAATAGGGCTAGAGTTAGACAATAGTGCTACTTAATTTCAACTATTTTTTTCTACAGAAGCCAAAATTAACCATTTCATCATCGTTTAAGTTTGAATATATATTTAACCCTAGGGACATCTTTTTGTTTATAAGATTGATGTTCCATGATTTTTGATGTCAGAAACTTAAAAATAATTTACAAATGTTGATTCAGTAAGACGTTACCTGTAGGATCTGTTTCAGGAAATGCTATCTTTTGAAATAATTCCCAGCTTTCTTCATCATTTAAGCATTGCAATTCATGCAAGTAACCTCTGCTATCTGCATGTGAAGCTACTTCTTTGTTGCGAGAGGTGAGCAATAACTTGCTACTCGTCTCCCTTTCTGGAAAAGCAGGTCGTAGATTATCCCAAGCCTGGATGCTCCAAATATCATCAAGTACAACCAAACATTTGTGATCCTTCATGAAGTTAGACAACTTCTCTGCTAATTCTTCATCACTCTGCTTGCTACCTCTCTCATTGATGGAGGTAAGGCTGGATAAAATGTCTTCCCACACTTTTCTTTTATGGCACTGTTGAGAAACATATACCCAAGCCAAGCGACTGAAATGACCAATAACCTGGCTATGACGGTATATTTTCTTAGCAAGAGTGGTCTTCCCCAGACCACCCATTCCCCATATGGAAACAACCCTGAAACGGCTTTCCTCATCAACAAGAACTGACACCAATTTCTTGATATCCTCGTCCAATCCAACAATATTATCATCAATAATATGAGGATAAGGCCGCCTTGACTCCAGCCTTTCTTTTGAAGAACTTGACGCTCCTTCATCCCCTGATTTTTTAACATCATATGTCTGTAGTCGTTGTTTCCGTTTTGTGATTTTGGCTGTGATTTTCTCTATCTCTGACTTCGTTTGGCAGAGCAACCATCCCTCCTTCAGGATACAAACAGCCCTTTTTATGACATATTTCCTTTGGGGTGCAACTTTGAGAGCGAAAGTCTCAATGATATCTTCAGCATCATAGGCCAGCCCTCTGATTTCAGCAACACTGGTGCGTACCACCTCATTATCAGCAGCTTTTCTTGCATCTGACTCTTTTAAGAAGCTTTGCATCCATATCAGCTCCCTTTGCAAATCCTCAACTTGATCCTTCACGCCCCACAAGGATGTCACTTCCTGAGTTAGCAGCCCGCCAATCGTCTGGACAACAGAGGAAATAGCTGACAAATCCATGATTGCACAAATTTGTAGAATATTTGCTTTCTGATAACAAAACCATGATTACCCTTACTATATTGCTCAAAGTTTTAACTGTATAATTCTTGCTTGTGCAACAGGTTTAATTGATTCCCATGACAGAGTACTGCACACGGAAAGTTGGATTCTTACCACATTGTTGAGGCAAGTGATTCTGAAGAAAAAGCCAAAGAATAACAAATAAACGATCGAATCCTTTCTTTTTCTTTAACCATTCCTTGCGGCAAGCAAAGAACAAAAGGGTAGACAATAAATTTTTGTTCACCAAAGAAGATTTAATTGCTAAAACAGTCCCGATTTTAACCCGATTTCTATTAGATTGCGTTGGACCATCTTCTTATAATAAATTAATATGTTTGAATCGTCCAATAGTGATTTGGGATTCAATTTTTGCTACCTTTGGATGTAAAAACTCTACAGGGAATGCATAGTAAGAAGTTCAGGGCTTCTCTTGGGCTCTTAGGCCAGTGTTTTATATATTGGACTTGGAGATGGAGACTATCCATCGTATCAAAGTCCATGCTGATTCTTTTGTTTTTTTACTTTTATTAGGAAAAGGGCCAACAGACCAAAGTCCATATGTCACGAATCTAAGAAAGAATCTTGAATCTCATATCGAACATAATAAGAATGTTACTGGGTATAAAAGGATTCACGTAATCTCAACCTTGTGAGACGTCTTTGTAAAATAAAATCGTAAAGTTAGGGGGGCCAGAGCGGACAATATCTCACAAGGGTGTGAACCGTGACGGTCAGGCTGATCTAAGACGTCAAAATGATAAATATTTGGGTCCCGAAGTCGTGTGAATTCGAACCTTAAATCTCGACCCATGACAAGTGGTATCAGAGCCAGCCTTAAACCGTTCGATCCATGTCGAACCCCTCAAGGGAGGTAGGTAGGATGGCCAGCCTTCGTGACAAGGACGTCACGAGGTTAGATGCGAAAAAATGTCATGAACCTAAAGACGAGTCCTGAATCTTATATCGAATATAATAGGAGGATCACTAGGGTATAAAAGGGTTCACACCGTTTCAACATTGTGAAGTACTTTTTGTAGGACAAAATCGTGAGGTCAGAAGAGTCAGAGCGGACAATACCTCACAAGGATGTAAACCGTAACAAAAAGATTGATCTGAGAGACCAAAAAGATGAATATCCAGATCTCAAAATCACGCGAATTTAAAACTTAAATCTTAACCCGTGACACATGCATTAAGTTCCAACCTTGTAACCTTGCGATGAACTCTGAAAAATTTATACACGTTCTGTCTTCCAAAATCCAATTCAACCCAATTTTCCTCGAGTAATTATAGTAGTTACTGGAAGGGTTTCACTTTTCTAGCTCCTGTTTAATATTGGGTTTGATTTGAAAGCCGTCTTACGATTTATGTCAAAAATTGAGAATTGGTTATTGGTAGTTATTTCTTTACCAAAAAAATACGAGATTAAGAGAAACCAAAACTTTTAATACCACTGGATATAACCCAACTTCAACTATTTCACTTTAGATATGATCCCGTCAAACTTTTCAGCCAAGGGACATATCACTGGGAAGCTTGCATCCTGCTTTGGTCTGCCGTCCTTCAAAGTCTAGGAATACGAGCAATTTGATAAAATTTTTCCATTAGTAACAGCATTATTGACGGAATTTATTGATAAAATTTTTCATTATCGATAAATTTTATTAGTAATCCATCGGTAATTTATTGATATTATTTATTTTTTAATTATATTTAATATATTATATATAATTTTTGTTATTTTGTTTCATTTTTTTAATTTATTTTTAAAGTAATTACATTAATACTAAATATACATAAATAAAAAACATAAATAAACAAAATGCTCTATTTTATTTATAAAAGAATGTAAAATATTTTACAAAATTATTAATAAATTCTATTAAATAAAAATACAAAAAATACATATAAATTACAAATTCGTGCAAACATAATAAATGTAAGTCAAATAAATAAGTACTTCTAATATTCAATAATAGAAGTACCTACAAGACATGTGAATGTTGACGGCCCTTATCCTAATCTCCACCTTGAAATAACACAAATAAAATATAAAAGTTAGGAGTTTATTTAAGGAAAAAAGTTGTCTAGAAAAAGTTATAGTAACACAACCTAATGAAAAATTTGTGCAAGCATATATTTGTTCATATGTATATCTCATATAAATTCTACATCTAAATGCAAAGAAGTAAAAGTGTAGCATATAAATATGAAGAATAATTTTTTATAAAAGAAATAATAAATATCACACTTTATAATCAACACGAAGTTCTTAAACATTTATATGCAAAAAACAAGAAAATGATCAATAAAATAAAGAAAAAAAACAAAAAAGTTCAAAAATTAAAATTTTAGCCTTTTTTTCATAAATCTTTTTTATTGACAAAACGTTCCATTGATAACAAAAAAAGCAAAATTAAAAAATTCCATTGATAATCAACAATTATTTTTTTTATAAATCTTTTTTATTAACAAAATGTTCTGTAAGTAATTTTCGCAATAAATCACATCATTTTTTACTTGCATACGAAATTATATCTATCGATAAGTTCTATCAATAATAGTTAAATTTTTTTTACAAATACATTCTATCAATATTCTATCGATGGTGTCAATAGTTTTAGTAATGTAATCGTACACTGAGAACACAAAGTTAGAACTCAATTCGACCACCATGGAATTAAGAATTTATTGAGTTCTAACTTTGTGTTCTCAGTGTACGGTTACATTACTAAAAATATTGACACCATCGATAGAACATTGATAGAATGTATTTGTAAAAAAAATTTAACTATTATTGATAGAATTTATCGATAGATATAATTTCGTATGCAAGTAAAAAATGATGTGATTTATTGCGAAAATTACTATTGTACAAATAATATAATGTAAATTCCATGGACAGCTTTTCATTATTTACAGGTTCTAAATTCAAATTTCCTATTGTACAATAATATAATGTAATATCTTGATATCAAGTTATGTTTTAAAATTTTTCTAAAGATATGAAGAGTGGAGAAAGAGAAATTGACAATTTCAAAAAAATATATATATATGAAGGAAATTAAATCAAATATCCACGAATCTATTACTTATGGTAAAAGGAGTCCTCGACTCCAATTTCCAGCACAAGTATTCAATGTCTAAAAAAAAAAACGAGAAAAGGACAGATTTGGGCATTCAGCTGTTTGCTTTAACCGACCCTCAACAAGAAGTTTTTAGAGGGAGTCTTTTCCATTCTTGATTCATGTTTCCTCTTTGGGTCGGCAATGGACATTCACCCTGTAACAACATACCCGCAATTAGGAAAGAAAGCAAAATCAAGAGAATATGAGTTTGGGCTATAAATAAGATATGAGAAGCGAATAGGACAAGTCCTTTTCGTTAAGGTTCCAGAAGGTCGCTTCTCTGATATTCATTTTGTGATATGTTTTTGCATGATTTGATTTTTTTTTTCTTTGATTATGTTATGGTGATTTAATGAGCTTGTATCTTTAATCAAATTTAGTCTTTTGTTTGCCCATCAATTACCACCGAAAGTGGAAATTCAATACATCCGTTCTGCTCAACTGTCTGTTTTTGGATCAAAGCCGGCCACTATTTAATAACCTCTCTGAAATTGAATTCTCTGCAAATGGGTCATTTTTCTTTCACCTTTTTTATTTTCTTTGCATGTTTTATATACTCTTTTTGTTTTATTTTGCACGTAATTCTTATAAGAAAAATAATCGGTTTTCCAAGCATTGATTGTACAAAACCAAAATAATTGATTGACAGCTCCATGGACTTTGTTGGTTTAAATCAGATACGTCGAGTTTAGTTTCTCATGCAGCAGATAGTGCGGAAGAAGGTCATTTTGATAAAGCAAGATTCAGAAAATTGGGTTTTTCTGTTGGCTTTCCAAATTTAGAATTGAAAAAATGTATTCTACATTGTGATCTGAAGTCTAACTTGCCTCAACCATTATTCTAGGAGTTGGATTTTGAGTCTATTGCAGCTGGATTGCTTCATGACACTGTGGAAGATACAAATGTTGTTACATTTGAAAGAATAGAAGAGGAGTTTGGTCTTACCGTACACCGCATTGTAGAAGGAGAGACTAAGGTGCTTTATTGATACTTCTACAAATATTATTAATGTCTTCGTCTAGCTTGAATATCATATCAAACAAAACTCTAGATAGTTTCGGCTCATGTTGGCTTCTTTTATTTTCCTAGAACAGGTATCCAAGTCGGGAAAATTGAAGTATAAGAATGAAAATGATTCAGTAAAAGATGTGAAAGCTGACGACCTGCGGCAGATGTTTCTAGCCATTAGGGCTGAGCAAATTTGGGTAAAACTGAAAAAACAAAAAAATCAAAAATCAAATTTTAAGGGGAAATCGGATCAGATAATTTGGGTTATATAAGTATTTCGATTATTATTTTGATTAAAATGATTAAAACGATCGGTTTTCGGTTTTAAAATACTTAAATTGAATAAATCGAAATATCCAACTTAATACAAAATAAATAATTAAAAATATATATATATAATATAAGTATACCTAATAATAAAATAGAAGTATACTTAATGCAAGAAATAAAAACTAAAACAGATTAACCCAAGAAAACATATTGAAATCTAAAAGGGGAGGATTTTTAATGAGTTTAATTTCGTTTTATTGGATTTGACTTAGTATTATACATTCGTTATGTACTAATATATAATTTATATAAAATTTTCTTATAAAAATTTATATTTTATTATTATCATATATCATATATAAATATATAAAAATATCATATGTAAATATATAAAAAAATTTTATTATTACATTATTATATATAAATATATAAAATACATTTTTTAATTTATTTATATATATCGGTTGGTTCAATTTTTATAATAAATTAAATTCATTAAGTCAGTTATTCGAATTTAATGAACTGAATTGACTGTTTGCTAAGCCCTACTAGTCATGACAGAGGAGGTGAGATTTTATTTTTTATTTTTTATTATGTCTTTATGAAAAGTAAGGCGCTAACAAAATGCTTTGCTGTTTAGGTTAGTGTCATCATTGTCAAATTAGTTAACAGATTGCATAATATCCGCATTCGTTCACAGATGCCTCTACATAAACAGATGGAGACATTGCACATCTTTGCTCCTTTGGCAAAATTGTCGGGGATGTATCAAATCAAGGTTTATCCTTATGCTTCCTTTTGGAAATACAATTTCCATTTTATGCTCATGAATTCAAGATAATATCTGGTGTAAACACATAATCTGCTTATATTTTGCAGTCTGAACTTGAAAATTTATCCTTCATGTACACAAATCCTGAAGATTATACCCAAGTGAAGAGAAGAGTTGCAGACCTCTACAAAGAACATGAAAAAAAGCTCGTGGAGGTAAAAGTTTTCCTCTTTTGCTTAACAATAATTTAGGTAGATCTCTAAAAATATTATCTATTTGACAATTGACATAGTAGTTTAATGTTGAAAGTCCACTTTATGAATTGTCACTGATAATGTATGTACTTAGTTATGATTATCATTTTTCTTTGGTACTAAACTTATTAATACATAATTTTATTTTAACAAATCGATTCTGATTTGAACTCTCTTGATCTCACATGAAACAGAAAGGTAAAAAAAAAAAAAGGAGAGCAAAGAATGGTGATGAAATAGAAATTTTAATATTCAATTCCACAATTATTAAAGGTTATAAAATTATCTGTCTCCATTGTAGGATTTGTATAATGAATACCAAGCAAAGTTCATGTAGAGCAGTATATATTGGCTAACATGAACAATATTTACTTGTAAAGGTTGACTAAAAATAAATAATGCAATATTCTTCTATTTTTGCAAAAAAGATAACATGGTTCCACAAAAACTGTGGAGATACACTACAGCAGAAAAGTTGACAGGTTAATTTGCAAGTGCTATGACACTAGTAAATTAATCACAGCAATTTTGTCAATTGACAACGAAAAATTATGGCATTTCATTCTTCATGTGTTCAGATATTTGCGTGCTAACGGATATGGAAGCCATAAACTTTTGATACTCACAAGGCTGAAAACTCAACTTCTTGAGTACAAGGCCGATATGCAACAAATGTGTTATCTTCTGAGAAGGAACCCCTATTGAAGCAAGTAATTTCGGTGTATTTGAATGCCTTCTGCTCACTTGTATCTCCTATAATGATCTGCACGGAAAGGTGATGGAGTAAACAATATCAGATCTTTGTTGTCAATATGAATTGTAAAAGCAGGGATGAATCTGATCTTCCAATTGAATCCATCATAAACTAGTTCAGCTTTTAAAATATTTGATTACCATACGCATCCTATGCATAATGCTCTGTACAGTTAGGCGAGCTAATAAATGCCGACCTAGGGTAGTTTCTAGATATGACGACAAACACATACAATGTTTTAAAATACCTGCACCACGAGCCAAAACCGCAGCTTCTCATTACAGGCTTCATCACCACTATCAGATAACTTGGCCTGCAGAAATTCAACAATTGAGAACATGTAAATAATATGATATGAAACACCAAAAGAATAAATTTTTATGTAACTCCTATCACAAGTCAACTGACTTACAAGATCACTATTTTATCTAATTAAGTTCCATGCACACATGCAGCAAAAGTTAGGCATTAACGACAATAACATTTGTGATTCAAACTAGCATAGCTTTATCATAGCAAATGAATTAGTTTGTAGATTCTTCAGCATCAAACAATCTGATATTCTGATATGCTCATGGAATGAACTGAGTTAACATCTTTTGGCCAAGATGAAATCATAACAAACCTATTGGATTTTGGCCAAAATGAAGTCATAACAATCTTATTGGATGACCAGCAACATGAATAGAAACAATAGAGCGGTTACAATTTCCATGATCAAACTTTGACATCCCCAACAGGTAAGTTACCTGAATCATAGGCATCAAATTAGGAAGAATTTCATCTCCAAACACGTTTGATAGAACATCGAGAGTTGCTGCACTGCATTTCGAATCCCATATATTGTATGAGTCATCATCCTGTACCAAAATTATTGTTTAGGAAAAAGTTCCACTAGAAAACATATTTTTCTAAAACTAACAGACACATAGAATTTAGCTATGTTAGTTGGCTCTGATTGACTGGCAAAGACAAAATAAACACTTACATCATCTTCTGTATCATCAGAACCATGAAATTGCAATGTATGAGATAATTGGTGAAGGGTTACAACCTTTTTTGATCTGCTCAAATAGATCCACCACTTCTATCTCAATGTGTCCCAAGACCTTGGGGAAAATGACCAACCCATATATGGCTAGAGCAGATACATTCATTCCCTGATCATCATCTGGATGCTTGATAATGAAATTTTAGAGGACCCTCCATGAAATACCTTTATGATCACCTTTTTTTCAAATGTATGAATCTATAGTCTCATTTCCTACCTCTAGCATTTGACTCAGCTTCCTGTGACTCCCTGATTTGTGTTTCTTCATGTATATTCTATCTGGATACAATAGATGCATACCCATCAGAGTTAAGTACTCCTCAATTGTTGGTACTAAATCAACCTCATTAAAGATGAAAGACTTGTAGATGGGATCCTAAAATTGTACCATCGCCCTGATAAGTGAGTAATCCACCTCTACTAACAAGAGATATGCTATACGTCTAAACTTCTCATAAAAAGCCTCCCGCATTGAAGGGTTCATACCATTCCATGTGTTTGATAAGCTTTTCAAGTTATTGTGCTTGAGGAGTAGGTGGACTTCTCCTAATAGTGTAGGGACATGACCAGGTGGCAAATAATCTCCTTCTTCTAGTTGCCTTTTTTTTTAGTCAATCCTCACCTCTATAGGATAATCACATTTGAATAGCATAGATGAGGCACAAACCTGACGTTCTATGAAATTCATGAAGACTTTTGTTGAAATAGTTTTGAGGCAAGAATACTATGTAATTTGTGAACATGTTCATGAATGTTCGCAAAAAGAAATAAAAGAAGGCGAAGAAATTAGTTAGTCATTTCAATGAAATATAGGGAAAACATAACAGTTAAGATAACAACATGACCTAGAATCTTGGATTATCTATGAAGGGTAAGAAAATAAGGCTCTATCTATGGTTGGGCTTCTAAAGTCAACTATATGTGGTTTGGATCATTTCTAAAAGGTTCTCAAATTGTTCCCTATAGCATGGTCCATTACAAACTAGTAAGGCACCCTAATCTTTACCCATCATAGGTTTCAAGTGAAAAAAGTTCAATTTGAGTGGGAATGTTTCGCAAACCCATGCGGACATATGAAATCTCACGAGGACATAAGTACTTCACTCTCTCCTAAAGGTAAAGCTCGGGTGGAAGCCTTATGTTATGCACATGTAAATGAATAACAGATATAATAAACAGATATTTGAGCAAATATAAATAATTAATAATGGGGCAGACAAATAATAATAAAGCAGATATAAGCAATGAAAAGAGGTAATTTCAAATTTGTTAGACAAGGCCTGGATAATAAGAAAATTTTTAACTGGCTTGACTCCTTTAATATTTCCCCAGCGGAGTCGCCAAGCTATCACAACGTATAGATCCGTAGACATATAGCTAGACTTGGAATGAAAAGGAGTCGTTACCAATCTTTTTTGGTTAGGTGTGATTGATCACTTGATTAAAGCTGAGTTGCAAAACAAAGATTAGATTCGAAAGTCGATTGCGCATGGGAAAGATTGTAGCACCTCCAAAACGCCCATTCAAGGGATGATACCAGTTTGATTTCGAATTATCCAAATCTTGCTCATTTTTATAATTTACCCAATAATTTAATAATGAATTATTGATTTTTTTTTGTTTTTTTAGAAAGAGCCTCATTCTTCTTAAGAAATGACAAAACATTTTTTTTTGTTTTTTACTTTTTTAAAAAAATCAAAAAATAAAAATATAACTGAAATTAAAATAAAATAAAATAAAATAAAAATCAAAAAATAAAAAGAAAATGAAAAACCTGCAGTTGGGTCAAGTCAGAACGCGGGTCAACCCATGGGTCTTCTGGTCGATGTGCGGATCCGAACTTACCAAAACAGTGCATTCCAAATGGCTATATAAGCCAATTCTAATGCCTTTGCTTCAGAATTCCTTATGTCCTTTTTTTTCTAGACTGAGAAGCTCTACCTTTTTTCTAAAAATCTCCATCAAAAACTTCAATCGGGATCGAAAAACCCATCAATTTTTTAAAAAGTTACTGAAAAATTCAACCGATCATCAAAAACTTTATTAAAAAATTCATACTTCGTCAGAAAATTCAATCAAACACAAAAATTTTTTTAAAAATTTTAAAAAAAATCCAAAAAAATTCTCTGATAGTTTTAAGCCTTTCTCAACCTTCTACAATCCTAAATTCACCTCCCAAAACCTGAATTCACTCCCAAAACCATAAATTAACTCTAAAAATCCCCAGGATCGAATTTCAGCACCCTTTCTGCCTGAAAATTTTTCAAACCTACTTTTAGTGATTTTTTTTTATTTTTCTCTGTCTCTCTGTGTGTTCTTGCTCTACAAAATAGGTCCAATTTATAGGCAACTTAGGATCAATTCGGGAAACGGACATAATCAATCCTAGGCTTGATTCCTAGGATTGTATTTTGTACAAAAAAGATTTTAGGTCCAAAATTTCAACAGTATTAATTTAATTCTATGTTGACCCAAAAATATTGTGATTCTGATCTTCATTCATATGCAGATTGAGCAGAAAAAGAAATAAAAAAATAAATAATAATAATAATAACAATAAAAGAATTCAATTGGACCAAAACGGGCTGTAATGGGGCTAATTGGGCTTGACCAAAATGAGCCTAATTGGGTCGGACAAAATGGGCCCAGACCAAAATGAGCCCCATTGGCCCCGGACCAAAATGGGTTTTTACACCTAATAACTTTATACCAGTTGGTTGAATATTGATATTCCTAGTCAAATTTCAATGATGCTTCTTTCAAATTGATAGATCTGGATTCAACTTTTGCAATTGTTCTACTTTAACTTTAAACCTGTAAAATCCAATCACCATTCTGCTTACCAACTCACATCATAGATTTGGAATCACTTTCCATCAAACCTCAAGCACTATAACATGTTGAAATTAATAGATTCAGTCAAAAATATATGTATAGCATTGAATTACGATTTGGCTCATTGTACATCCTATAATTAGTAAAATTAAAAAATTTTATTGGTCAAAATAATTTAATCCAAAACTCTTTATATGATTATCAACCACAAATTTCATATTTCTATTAGAAACCATTTAAAAAACACTAACAACAAATACAAACTACCGAAACTAACCCATTTCTATTAGTAATCCTAGAAATGCACTAAAAAAATCAAGAACAAAAAGCAAAACCCAAAAATTTAAAAACCAATGAAACTTACCAAAAACCAGTAAAAGAAACCACCATCAAAATCTTTTAAGTTTTTATGATATGCAAAGACAAAAATGAAATAAAAATCTATAAATACAAAAGAAACAATCATCACAATTATTTTTTCATCCATATTGCTTATGCATAGGAGGCAACAGCACAACAATGACCTAATTGAAATCCCAAAAAAAAAAATCATCAACATAAAATCAAAATATATAAGAAAAAATCAAATGAAAAACAAAATTATTCAAAAACCCAAAGGTAATAGAAAATCACAAAATAGAAAAACTTATTAAGGGATTGTAAAAAAGCTATCAAACTGTTCCTCTTCGACAATATCTATAAATAAAAAAAATCAAATCCAAAGAGCAATTGATAAAAAAAAATAAAATAAAATCCAAAGAGAAAGCTAAAACATGAAATATGCCAAAAAACCATCAAAAATTATTTAAATTTTTTGTTGGCCTTTTTCTAGCTTTTTTTTTTCATCAGTGATTTAACTTGATGCTAGCCCTTATTCTCTATCTCTTTTTTCTTTCCTTTTCTCATTCATCTTTCATCCAAGCTGACCTTTTTTTATCTCACACACACTCTCTCTTTCCATTTTTCTTTCTCTTCTTTCCATTTTCTTCTTTAGAAATTTTTAACAATTGGTTTGTGAAAATGGCAAAAATATGAAAATTAAAGCAAAGATTATTGGACACCCATATCTATCCTTAAATTGATATTTAATGACATTTATTAGGTGGCCAGTAAATTGGAGTCAAGGGACTATTTTTATTTATTCTAGATAGAGACCTGCATTACACTACGGGACGCTAATTTAAATGTATGGGCATGATAATAGTATATTTTTTCATGCTATAAAGAGAAGCATAAGCAAAAAGTACTACAAAAAAAGTTAAACATGTCAAATTGAAAAATAAGCATAAAAAGAATACAAAAATTCGAACTTCTCTAAGATGACCCTTTAGATACTACTAAAGTAACATTCTCATGTTAAACCAAGCCATTATCCTTGTAGTATCCAACCAATCTTCCAAATATAAAAAAATGGGAAGCAAAATAAAGCACATCATAAAACCACGTGTATATGGTTCACAAAATGTTAAGACATGATAAAATGACATAAAAACTTATGTATACTTATATATTCAAGCATTTTGATCATAGAAACTTATTTATGCTTGTATATTCAAGCAACTGTTTGTATTCATGTGTACAAATGTGCATAAAAATTTTAGGCTGAAGTTTTTCAACATAAATAAAAATGCAAAACAAAAAAGATCAAACAATCTCATAATTCTAGTAGTCCAAATTCAAGCTTTGAAAGTAAAAAGTCAAAGCTTAAGCTTTTTTATGAGAATAAAGGCTTATTTTAACTCATACTTAGCTTTAGAGATAGCTCTTTATGCACCCAAATAGCATAATCCACCTGAGATACTTTGTAATGTTAGAAAATATAAAATACAACAGATGTAGGAAAGCAAAAAAGCTAAAATAAAAGACATAATTTGCAAGCTTTAAGTCTCAAATTCACTACAATTAAAAATAAAATCAATAGAATAAGTTTTTATGAGGTGATCCCATCATTATATATTAAAAATTAAGTAATGCAATTAAAATTAACAATATAAAATACATGTCTTATTAAGTAACACAATTAAAATTAACAATATAAAATACATGTCTTACAAATATTTTAGAGAGAAAGAGTTTTGTACAATTGTCGACTTCTTATTTAAAATTGCGACAAAATTGGAGAGTAATCCTTTGAATTAAAATCCAAGTAACAAAGAAGGTTTGTTGGTATAATCTCTATAAAAAAATTATTAATTTATTTCTATGGTATTTAATATGATCTTAAATGAAAGTTGTCAAAAATCATAACTATGATATTTAAATTTTAATTGATTACTCGATAGATCCATACCAAAATTATGGTAATGATATTTACAATTAACAAAATTTAAAAGAAATTAATCATTTAAAATTAGTTCAAGCGTATCTTAGATTATCTTGATAACAATATTTAATTTTCTCTTAAACAAATTAATCACTAAAGTTTAAAAAAAAAGGTATAAATCTACAACCAATGATCTAAATTGTCTATATACATTCAATTATGACATGTGCATAGAAAAAAATGTAATAGTTGTAGATATAGTAGTTCACAATTACATAGTAATAAGAAAAGTAAATATAATAGATTTAGAACTAATATTGAATTTCATTAGTATGCCTTGTCAAGAAAGTTTTATCGGTGCAAGGGAACTTTTGCCACTCATCAGAATATGATATAAGGATTTCCATAGTTTTTTCCTTCAAATATGCTGAGCAGTCAACTTGTAAGAACATGCAAAGCTTTGTACAATTCCAACATCCAACATTGTATGAATAACCAAATCCGTAGCAAATAACTTGCTTATCAATGAAAGGATCAAGAGGTAGATATGATTTTATTGAAATATGAATTTTGTTGATTGTAAATATCATTACCATAATTTTGGTGTGTGTTTATATCATAAAAAAATTGATTTTTTATATCATAAATTTATTAAAATGTGAATTCTTTTTTTTATTTCTTGGTGTGTATATCAGTTAGCAACAACAAAGAATTAACTATATATACCAATACAAATCAAAGAAAGATATTAAAAAAATACTTGACAGAAAAAAATTACAATCATATTATCATAAACCCATCAGTCCATAACTTTCTTGCAATTAACACTCTTTCCTTACCAGCAGAGATCATACGTTCATGGGTATGTAGAAAATGCTTCACACCTGTAAAAGCAAAGGTGAAAATATGCTGCATATCCATAATTAAGCCAAAAAAAATGGATAACATATTTGATTATCTGAACAACCATATATGACAAAAAAGTAAAAAATCAAATATGCAAAATTTTATTAACACTAAAAACACAAAAATTAAGAAACATAAATCACTCATTAGTTTCATTAGATTTTGTCTAATTAGCTCAATGCTTAACTCAGATTCTTTCATGAAATTTTGTCACTACTCAGTTATGACTTGGTTAGGATTTTAGAGACTAAGAAGAGAACAGAGGAGAATTAAAGACACTAAGAAGAGAACATAAGAGAATTGAAAAGACTAAAAAAAGAATAAAAAGGGATTAAAAGAAGAAAATATCTTTTCATTCCTAAAAATCAGTTATAGTCATAAATTATTTAAATACAACTATTGTAGAACTATTATGCAAAACTGTAAAAAATATAAAGTTACAGAGTATTCATAGCCAATAGATTAATAACTGACCCCAATAGATTAATAATTGATGTCACCATCTTTCTTCTCGTATTCACCTGTTTTGCTATAAGCTTTCATCTCATATCTTAGTGATTCTTATTCATTTTTTGCCTTAGTCTTACTCATGCCGCTCTTGCTCTTTTCCATCAAGCTCATCACAGTACCCTCTTATTCACCATATCCTTGTTTTCAAGGATCAAAATCTAAAAATTATGATTTCAATACTACATAGTCTTCCCAAATTGCATTATTAGGCCCCAAATTGGACCATACCACTAAGAGTTAGGTGACAGCCCTATTGTGCCTTTTAACCATTCGTTTATTAATCACAGTAGCAGGATATATAAGCAGTTGCCCATTCTCATTAATTTCTAGTAGAGCTAGGCTGGGAATTACCTTGTTTCCGAACTTTTTTTTTAACAAGCTGACATGAAACACTGGATAAATTTAGAAATAAGAGGTAACTGTAATTTATAAGCAATTGAACCAATCTTGGCTAATATAAGATATGGATCATGATATTTGGATGAAAGTTTTATACTCTTTCGAAGTGTTAAAAAGGTATGTTTAAGGGATGGAGTTTTAAATACATTTTATCTCCCACCTGAAACTTTCTTTCACTTTTTTTCCTATTAGCATATAATTTCATCCTTTGTTGAGCTTTATTTAATTGATCAACCATTGATCGATTGACTTGTTATCTATTTTTCAATAGTTCTTCCATATTTGCCACTTTTGCTTAATTACTTGCATCCTATGCTAAAGCTGATAGTTTATAACCATTCAAAGCCTGAAATGGAGACATTCCCAGAAAAGTGTAATAGCTAGTATTATACCACCATTCGGCTAACGTTAGCCATTGAACCTAACTCTTAGGCCTAAAAAAATACATACACCATAAATATTGCTCCAAACATTGATTAACCATCTTAGTTTGCCCATAGATACTAGATGGTAAGCTGTACTGATATAAACTATGATTTTCAATAATTTCATCAACTTCTATCAAAATAAAGTAGTGAAGATTAGATCCAGTCAGAAATAGCAAATGTTGGAGTCCCATATAGTTTATGAACTTGGCTAAGATATATTTTAGCTACTTGCATAACTACAAAAAGATAAAACAAAGAAGAAAGTGACTATACTTAGTGAATTTATCCACTATCATCATAATATAGCTAAATTTTTTAGATAAAGGTAACTTTATAACAAAATCCATGTTGATTACATTTCGGGCTTGATTTGGAATAAGAATTGGCTGCAAAAGACCAAGATAACGAACATGCTCATCTTTGTTCCTTTGACAGGTATCACACATTGTTGGATATACTCCTGGACTTATTTTTTCATCTCAGCCAATAAAAATTCAATTTAAGTTTGTGATAGGTGGTTTGAATTCCTGAATGCCTCTTTGAGGTGAATCATGTAAGGCTTGTAAAATTTTTTCCCTTAACTGCCTACTATTACTTACATACACTTTTTTTTTAAATCTCAAAGCTTGATTACTGAATGAATAGTAAAAATTATCAAGAGGATGAATGATAAAAGCTTTAATTTGCTTTTGTGCCACTGTATCACCATTATAGCTATACCAGATCTCCTTCACCCACTTTGATATAAATGTAGTGGATTACAAGTTATAGCTTTGTACTTCCTTTTCATGCTACCTGGATAGGGCATCTGTTGCTAAATTCATCTTGTCTTTTCTATACCATATTGAGTAATCCAACCCAAGTAATTTAGTTAGTCCTATTTTTTAAATAGTGGTGGTTAACTTTTGCTTAAGTAAAAGTTTTAAGGCTTTATGATATGTTTTGATAACAAATGGTTTTTCTTTCAAGTAGCATCTCTATTTTGTTACTGCTATTAATATGGCTAGATATTCTTTTGTATAAATAAAAAGGTCTCTATGTCTAGTACCTAAAGCCTTACTTAAGTAAGCTATTGGCTTTTCATCCTAGGATAAAATATCTCAAATACCATTGTTGCTAGCATCAGTTTCTGATATAAAAAGTTTATTGAAATTAGGTAATCTAGGACAAAGGCAAAACATATGGCCTCCTTGAGTTGATTAAAAACTAATATTATTGCAGGTGTCCACTTAAACCCATTCTTTTTAAGCATATCTATTAGTGGATTACTGATCTCCCTATAGCTTTTTATGAACTTCTTGTAATATCCAGTCAATCCAAAAAATCCCTTCAAAGACTTAAGGCTCTTAGGTTATGGCCAATTTTGCATTACTTCTATATTAGTAGGATCTATAGATACCCTTTCAGTTAATATTATATGTTCTAAATATTAAACCTACTATTAACCAAAGAAGCACTTGCTTTTCTTTTGCACATAATGTGTTCATTCTCAGTATTGCAAATATATTGTTTAAATGTTCTGCATGTTCCTTTAAGTTAGAACTATAAACAAGAATATCATAAAAAATATCAGCATAAATTTTTCAATGAGTAAATATATCATTCATAAGAGACTGAAAGTTGCAAGTGCATTAGTAAGTCCAAATGACATTACTTTAAATTCATAATGTTCTTGATGAGTTTTGTAGGCTGTCGTATGAATGTTATCTTCTTTCACCCTTATCTACTAGTATCCTAATCTAAGGTCAATTTTTGAAAAGTAACGAACTACTTTCAACTCATCTAGGAGGTCTTCCACTATAGGTATGAGAAATTTATTTTTCACTATCACTATATTTAATTGTCTGTAGTCAATACACATTCTTCAAGTGCCATCTTTCTTCTTAACTTACAAACATGAGGAAGCAAATGGGCTATTGCTAGTTTTTATGACAAAAAAAGATAATATTTTTACTATTTGCCTTTTAATCTCATTCTGATAATGATTGAATCTATACGGTCTTAGATTAATAGGTTAAAAACATGATTTCAAGGGTATGCTATAATTTTGCACTATTTCTGATGGTAATCCTATAAGCTCCCTAAATATGTCATTGTAAGAAGCTATTATTGGCTCAAGCACAATTAATGTTTACACATCATCACACTTCCCATTAATTATGAACATTTCCCCTAAAATCTCATAATCTTTATAGGTTAGCTTCTACAATTTATCTCTAAAAATAAGTTTTAGGCTGACTTTACTAAGACCACCTTTTAATATAACTTCTTGTCTTTTTTTTTTTAAAAACTCACCGATATGTAATTGAAATCAAATACAATAATACTATATTTTCTTATCCAATCAACTTCAAGCACCATGTCATTACCCCTAGTGCCAAAACTCTTAGATCATGAGTAAATTTATGCCATTGCATTATCCATTCAAGCTGTTTACATTTGGCTGTATTATACAATCTATCGCTATTAGCCACAGTTATAGCCAAAAAATGAGTACACATCAACTCTATCCCATTCTTAACCAATTTGGGAGTCTCAAAATTATGAGTACTCCCTTTATCTATAAGTATATCCTTAGCCAAAAGTTTCCCTTTCACATTCTTTTTTATCCTTAGCGTGTTATACCCAATGCTACCTATTAGAGCATTGATAGAAATTTTCAAATTACCATTCTTTTAGTCTACTTTATTGTGGATGTCCTGACTATTGTCAATTGGTTCCTCATCATCATTCTTTCTTTTTTAAATTCCTTTACCATGATGAAGTTCAACTGTTTGTTCTTACAAATGTGGAAAGGAAAAAAATTTTCACTACATTTAAAGGACATGTTCTACAATCTTCTTTACTCCATGAAAGTTTGCTTCTATGTAGTTGATGTTGTATTAAGGTGACTTTTTATGGTTGGGACCAGGGATTATAAGGTTTTTTTAAAGGAGTATAGGTGTTATTGGTGAAACTGGATTTAGTAGGTGGCTTGTTTATTTTGTATTCAACTTCCAAGGCTAGTCGGTGTAACTTAGCTTGCCTGTAGGCTACTACCAAAGTCAGAGGCTCACTAACCTTAACTCTTGGTATGAGATCTTCCTTGAGGCTGCTTATAAAATTGGATACAAAATATAATTGATCCAAATAAGGGTTATTCTGAAGCATGATGGCCTGAGCTCTTCAAATTTCTCTTTATATTTTTTCACTATTGTCTTTTAAGTCAACTTGTTGAATTTCTCAATCACATCTAAATAGGTCTTGTCACAAAATCTCTTGTAGATATCATTAGAAAATTTTTGTCATGTAAATTTTAGTTTCTGCATCAAGTATCCATTAAACCAGATTTCTGCTCTACCAGTTAAGCATGTATCTCTATTTTTTAATGATCTAATACTCCAAAAATGGTAAAATACTTATGATATTTTCTTAACTATCCACTAAGATTCTCACCTTCGAATAATGAAAGTTCGATTTTTGGCGGTAGAGTAAAAACATTTAAGCTTAGGAGGTAGTTAGTTCTAAGTGAAGCTTCAATATGCTTGCCTGCCATCATGATATTATGTATATTATTAAGGTTACTACCCTGCTCAAGTTTTGATAGCAACCCTAGATCATCAAGCCTATAGCTAAACTTATTAAATTTATTAATAATAGTTATTTCAATAAGATTCTTACCCTCTTTTTTAGTTTGCACCAATAGACCCAAATGAGAACTACTAACATGTTCCTTTCCTCTTAGATCTGGCTGGGTTGGAGATTTTTTTTTTGCAGTAAGGAATCTAACATATTGGTTAAACTGTTGTGATTATCAACTATCTTTATTTCCAACTCCTTATTTTGATCTTCTCATAGCTTTGACATGAACGTCTGTGTTGCCTTCATGTTCTCCAACTACGTCAAGACATTCTAAACCTATTTATGTAAGCTATTCAATCAAGTGCCTTCAGCCATAGAAAGTTGTTTCTTACTCTTTTTTAGTGTTGATATGAGATCGCAATGGGCTTTGATACCAATTTATCACGACTTAATTATGATTTGGTTAGGGTTTTAGAGATTGAGAAGAGAATAGAGGAGAATTAAAAACACTAGGAAGAAAACAGAGGAGAATTGATGAGATTAAAAAGAAAAAAAGAAAGATTGAGAGGTAAAAATATTTTTTCATTTTTGAAAATCAGTTACAACCATAAATTATTTAAATACAACAATTATGGAACTGTCATGTAAAACTGTAAAAAAATATAAAGTTGAAGAGAATTCTTAGCCAATAGATTAATAACTGACCCCAATAGATTAATAACTGACATCATATCTTCCTTCTTGTATTCATCCATTCTGTTATAAGCTTTCAGTTCATCTTTCAATGATTCCTACTCATTTTTTGCCTTAGTCTTGCTCATATCGCTCTTGCTATTTTCCATCAAACTCATTACAGATTTCTCTTTTATTTAAAAATCCAGTTGTAAAAACTAATCAAATCTTACGATAAATCAAATAAAATGTCAACTTTAACAATAAAGAATGAAAAACTAATATGATTCCTTCATGAGTTTTGTTTATTTTTTTAAAATTATATAACAATAACTAATCAAACCTTGATAACAGTAAAATCAATAAACATATCCACAATAAAATAATTTATTAGAAATTACTGAAAATGAAACATTAATTTGAAATAGAACCTTCGATAAACACTTCTCTTTACGAGCATGGCTTCCATTCTTCGCCTACAAAACCATAAAAAAAAAATCACCTTGAGAGCCTGTTAGAAGATAGCAAACAGTGATAAATGAGACAAAATGGCATATGACAATGAAGAAAAATAGAAAGAACGAAAAGACAACTAGAGGCGTAAAGAAAAAATCAAGAGGTGTAGAGCAATTTTGTAGATCCAAACGAACTTTCAAAATTTTTAAGATTTTAAAAATGTAAACAGTAAAATTGAGATAGGGATTATATTTATAGTAAGTATAGATGGTTATAGATTTTTTTAAATTATTTTTATTTTAAAAATCTAAAAATCCACTAACAAAATAGGTGAACATTGGGAAATTTTTTGAGTTTTTCGGGTAACTGCAGTTAGAGAGCCTTGACAACTAGAAAAAGAAAACATGGAATTGGGCAAATTGAAGATAGAAGAAGAAAAAAAAAAAAAAAAAAAAAGACCTAAGCATGCAGATTGGTGAGATGATCTGATGTAAGGCCTGTGACAATCTCAAAATCCGAGCATGACGCATCTAAAACCTATAGCGTCAAGCTCTACTTTCGGATTGGTGATGGATGGATGGGATTGCTTGAATTGATGCATGCATGGTGATCTTAACCATTTCATGGGTTGGAAAACCTAATTCCATTCCTACACAATGCAAATTTTAAATACCCATTTTAATTTTTGTTGGAATTTCATGAGTTGAAATTTCAACAACCGAATATCCATAGAATGAAAAACCTAAATACCCTTTTTATTTTTTGTGAAGACAAAAATATTTTGGTTATGAAATTAAATATGTTAACAAATTTATAATTACACTTAAATAGTTTTAATATGCATGAAAAAAAAATTAATTAATTAATACTTCACTTAATTTGAATGAAATTTACATCAATAAAATTTAAACTTGAAATGCTAAACTAGAACTTTTTTTAAAAGTGTAGAGTAGTTGATTAAAGGTTTAAACAAAAATAAGATAATTTATTTTTTAAGTGATAAAAATGAAAATAAAAAGAAAAAACAAAAAAAAAATCATATGGGACGGAAGCAAGAGCCTGTCCCTGTATGAAAAGTCTTCTAGCTGTCATATCAACATGTCTACTTCACCAACTCTCAGCTTTTTTCTAATTTCTCAAACTCTTTTTTTTCTTTTTTTTAGTAATTGTCTACTTCAAGTAAATCTTTTCTTGTTTGATTATGGGGTCTTCAGAGAGATATGGCAAAGAAACCTGAGAATCGGGGTCTCATTGGCACTTTTTGTTCTGAAATTTTAATGAAAATTAAACATGATATAAAATCAAATCCCATTGACACATAGTATTCGGCTAACACTGTATAGATTGGATTTTCGTTTGTTTTTTTTTTATATGGGACAAAGATGGCCAATGGTGTTTTTTTCTTTTTTTTTTGTGATATTAGGAATTCATGAGATTTTCAATCGGATATGTACAACAGAATGAAAAAGTTATACGGATTAATCAGAAGAAATCGTGAAAGAAAATTCATAAGTTGCAGAATCCTAGCGTCTTGCAATCTCTTCATCGTTACAGTACTTGGAAACATGAAATTTTCATTATTCATTTAAAATAAAAAAAAAAGATTTTGCAGGAAGACCATAATCTCAACAGTTTAAACATCGTAAAATATATATATATATATATATATCTTTCATTTCTTGACGTAACGACCAAATAAGCCTTACAAAAACACACGATTGAAGTTCACCTTCAACTCTCTCCCACCTTTTAATGTAAGACTCTGACTTTTTTGATAAACCAAAAAAATATATATATATATATATATCTTTACCTGGCTAAGAATGTCTCAGCAAAATATAGGTTGGGGGCCATGATACTGTAGAATTTGTCAGCAATTTTTACCAAAATATATAAAAGCAAATTCACATCCTTTGTATATACAACAAAGAGAAGAAAAAAAAAAAAGGTCCAAACCATTCATAGCTATAATGGCACGTGCCTAGGCAAGGAGAGGGGGCAAAAATAAAAGCTCTTTTGCCATCTTGCTTTTGGCGTACTCCCTGTGGAAATCTTTTTGTCTTATGTGTTAGCATAAAAATATCATATATATAAATATATATATATATATCAAGCAAACTCTTTTTTAATTGATTGATATGAAAATTACTAGCAAAAGTTTATTGTGGAAACAGTGATTCCTCAAATTCCTCACATTATTAGTTTGCCCAAGCCATGGTTTTTTCACTAACTTTTACCTTGAGATACATAAAATTTTAAAAATGTAAATAATATATTAGTACTAATAAATTATTCGAATTCGATTAGAATAAAATTCGAATTCAATTTGAATAAAATTCGAATTTTATTTGATTATTATCGAACTAATCTCAAACTTGAGTAGTTCGATTCATCGATCGAATTGAGTTTGAATATTTTTATACTCAATTTGAATAATTTACGAACTTAATCAAATTTTTATATTTAAATATATTTATTATTTTAATTAATAAAATATCTCGAATTCGAATTCGAACTCGAACATAAATAATTAAATTTTTATCGAGTATAAGGATTGAGCTTATTTTTATATATTAATTGAGCTTAATCAAACGAGCTCGAGTAACTCGATCTCGATCTCGATCACGAATCGAACTCGAGCTAAAAAAATAAAACTCGATCGAATTTAAATCGTGAGTTGGGAGTTGAGCTCGAGTTCGAGTTTCTCACCGTATCGATTCAACTCGACTCGAATTACACCCATACAAAAATCAAAACAAATGATCAAAAAAATAAAAATAAAAAACCCAAAATCAGATCAACATCTCTGAATTCAAACAAACATATTAAAACACCTCAAAGTAAAGAAAAAGAAAACAAAAATAATTATTAAGTAGTTGATTCAATTGGTTAAAACTCGTATTTTTTAATAAAAAAATATTATATTTGAATTTTATCGATGATCAATTTATTAGGATCATCTCCAATGTACGATCAATAATTACTTATTTTAAGCTTTCAAATATGATATATTTTATTTTAATTTAAAATATTAAACATTCTATTTATTTTTAAATTTCTTCTTTCAAAAAAAAAAAGAAAAATTAAAATAAGTCTCCACGTTTTATTTTATTAACATTAGGTCCTATGAAAAAGGGATAATCTTATATATTTAAACATCTTGATTTCAAGGTATATGTGTTTAAGAATATAATGAAAGGGGTCAGCTGAAAATACAACGTACATGCAAACATATATATTCTTAAAAGCTTATTTTTAATAATACATTTTTATATATAATTAAAAATATTCTTAAAGCTAATTTATTTATAAATCAAGTTTCATTAAGTATTTAAAATCAATGGATATCCTTTGAATTTAAGTTTATTTACATCACTTGTTATTACGAGTACTACTATATTTTTTTAAAAGAAAAATGATGCTCAATGTTTATTCATATTGATTTATATAATATTTATAAAAAAAGTCATAAATAACAAATTATTTTTTATAAGTTTGATAAAAATAATAAAATAATATAATTTTTTAATTTAAATTAACCCCTTATAAATACCATTGACCAATTTTTAAAAAAAATAGTTTGGCATGAAATAACATTACTCAATATTATTATATATAATTAATCAAAAAGGATGGAAATATTGCAAACTTAGTATAAAGAAATTCATTTTTTTTGTTAATGACAGAAAAAAAAAAGAAAAGAAAAGAAGGGTTGATGGCAGATGGCGTGTAATTACAAAGTATCTGTCAAGTTGATAATTTTTATCTTGTACTATGCTGGCAGGAGGGATATGAAACAGCTTTATGGATACAAGGTGAAATCTCTCCTTTCCCCTTTCTTTCCATCTCGATCTCTCTCACAAACCAAAAGACTTTTTCTCATAAAAACTACTTTCTGTTCCTTCCCATTCATTTTCTTTACTGACAGAGAAAACCTGCACACTTTGTCACGCACGCACGCATACTCAGAACAGAACCCACTCCCCTCAGTCACATACATCACTCTCCTTCTCTCCCTCTCTTCGCCTTTTCCCTCGGCAAAATCCAGAGCTCTGGGTAGAGAGAAAGGAAAAGAAAGAGAAAGGTATCGGAAGAGGACAGCGAACAGAAAAAAAAGAAAAAGAGCAGATTTTCCGGCTCCAGATCATACCTTCCCCAAACCCATCTCTCCATTCCTCATCAAACTCAAACCCTTTTTATCTTTCACCTTCTGTTATTTTTTCAACACTCTCTTCACTTCATGATGCTCAACTTTGGTTTTGAAGTTTAGGGTTTTTAGTAGTTCAGTTCAAGCTTTATTTGCTCTCAAACTATTTCTGTTATTTTATCAACATGGACAGTTACCATCATTTTGACAACGGTGATACTCATTTGCCTCCCGGCTTTCGTTTCCATCCAACTGATGAAGAGCTCATTACTTACTATTTGTTGAAGAAAGTTCTTGATAGTAGCTTTACTGGTAGAGCAATAGCTGAAGTTGACCTAAACAAGTGTGAGCCTTGGGAACTTCCTGGTAAGTCATCATTAACATTTTTCACAACCACCGTTTTCATTGTTACACTAAATTGTTCTGATAATAATGTTAATACTTTTTTTTTTGGGTTTTGTATTGGTCATGGAATATGGCAGAGAAGGCTAAGATGGGAGAGAAAGAGTGGTATTTTTTTAGTTTAAGAGATAGGAAGTACCCAACTGGATTGAGAACTAACCGAGCCACTGAAGCTGGTTATTGGAAAGCTACTGGGAAAGATAAGGAGATTTACAGCACAAAGACTTGCGCACTTGTTGGAATGAAGAAAACTCTTGTGTTTTATAGAGGAAGAGCTCATAAAGGAGAAAAGAGCAACTGGGTCATGCATGAATATCGCCTCGAAGGCAAATTTGCTTACCATTATCTCTCAAGAAGCTCCAAGGTCTCTGGTCTCTGTCTCTCTCACTTTGTTGCTTCTTGTGTATGATAAGCTGTTTAGTTTCTGTCCAACAATTAGGTCTAAACTTGATCATCTAATGATTGAAGTTTTTTATGAGCCTGAACTCTGAACAATGTTTTCTAGCGAGGGTTTTGATAAAATAAGCTTAGATTTTGCTCAATTTCATGTTTCTTGGTCGATCTGTGGTCCATTTTCTCAGGAAATGGTGTGTTTGGGTATTGCAGTAAGTTAATAGTAGTTATGTTTTTGGTTACAAATGCAAACTATTAATGTTCCCGTATGCTGTTTTTTCATTTAATGAGCTGAAAAAGGTATGTTGGGAAAGCATTTGACTGCCTTTGCAGACAATGGAAGGGCCTATGTCTTCTTTGGGATATAAATGCCCACAATTTCTGCATCATTATTCCATAAAGCAATTATACTACCTGTTTGAAATTGTAAATTTCATGTCTCTTGCACTCATTCCAATGGTAAAGCCAATCCCATTTCTCATTTTACTGCTGAAAATTTAAGATTTTACAGTCATATATTATCTGTTAAAGCAGTGGTTCTTGTTTGAACAATTAACTGAAACTCACTAATCTGTGTTAAATTGTACCATTACTGTTCTTGTTTCCTATACTCGATTAGCTTTCCAACCTTAATTTTCAGGTTAACACTGAAAATGCAAAGATCTAACAATGATATGATCTCTTGAAAAGTATTGTTATTATTTGGACTTTTAGCAATGAACTGAATCTCACTAACCTGTATGTTAAAAGCAAATCGTATCTTTCTATTCATGTTTATACACTCCAGTAACTTTTGCAGCAACATTTTTTATACAATATGATGCCATAAAATACACATTGATCCTTAGTTTCACTGTTGCATTAACCACCAATTACTTATATTTTTGGAAAGAACCACCAATTACTTGATGAAAATGTAAGTGTTCACTTTTTGCTAAAATGCTAAGTTTTTATTATTCCAGGATGAATGGGTCATATCCAGGGTCTTTCACAAGAGTGGCTCCGGCAATGGTGCAACCAGCAGCACTGGCGGAGGAGCCAAGAAGAACCGAATGAGCTCCTCCATCGCACTGTACCAAGAGCTAAGTTCTCCTTCCTCAGTCTCCCTTCCACCTCTCCTGGATCCCACCACAACTGCTACTGTCACTTCAGCGACATCCCTCACTAACCGTGACAGCTGCTCTTATGACAGCGATATCCAATCTGAGCACGTGTCCTGTTTCTCCACCATTGCTGCTGCAGCTGCCTCTGCTACTGCCACCGCCACCACAACCACCCCTCCCGCCTTCGACCCTGGGTTCAACCACGCATTGCCGCCTCCACCCCAAATTATCAACAACACTTTTGATTCTTTCACAAGATATCCAAGAAATGTCGGTGTTTCAGAATTTCCGAGCTTGAGTTCTCTTCAGGATAATTTGCAGCTGCCCTTCTTTTTCTCCCGGCCAACATTGGCGGCACTACCACTTCACGATGGTTCATCCGTGAACTGGGGCTCAGTATCCGAGGAAGGTAACAATGTTTCTGGTCCTGGTGGCAAGATATCCATGGGTCCTACTGAGCTTGATTCCATGTGGACGTCGTACTAATTATGTTGTGTGTTTGAACTTTGTCATTACCATATTTAATTAGGAGTAGGCTTGGAAAAGGACTGATAATTAACGTCAGCTTAGATTTCAATTTCATGTTTGTAATTTTAGTATTTGCTGCTTAGATTAAATGAAAGTGACTTATCCACAGCTGATAAGCATGTTTCAAACGTGCTGTGATCACAACAGTCAATTCATCCTTTTGATGTTTTTCTTCATTCATTAAAAGTTACTCCCAAAGGAATGTGAAACACGGGCATTAAATGGGCAAGTTGAATTTGGTGTGGGTGTGTGAAACACAGGGTTCACCCATCTTTCTCCATTTCAATCAAGATTCAGCTACCTTGCATCACATGGGGGCCTGTCTCAGCTCTGAGTTTAGGTTTTGGTACTTCTCAAAGGACCTATAGCCCTATTTGTCATCCTCTACTCGTGGAAGGGACAATTTATTACTCTTCTGCCAATATTGTACCCATTCATGTCGGCATAAAATATTGAGCGTAAAGGGACCATCTAGCCAGGGCATTGGTTACTTTGTGTGCTACATAAATAGAGCTGTCCCCACATTTTTTCCTTTGCACCATCATTTCTATTATTGACTTCTTAGTTATCGTAGTACTACATAACAAAGCAGAGAATCAATACTTGTATGCACTTCAATTTTTTTGTTTATTACGTCGATGATTATGTTAGAATATAGTTATTTTTGTAGGAAAAAATTTGATAAATATGTGTCTTACCTCTTAATCATGTCTTGTAGAGAAAAATGCTACCTGTTTATGTGTGTTCTCTCCAAAATTTGAACATTGAACTTAATTCAAACCATTCTCGACCACAATTAATTTTTTTTTCAAATATTCAAGAAATTCACACTTAATGTTTTGTTGAAATTAAAAACTATATGCAATACAAAGTTCTTAATATATTTGGCACTTGTACTGCAATATGTCGGCAAAAAAAGAAACTATGTTTTGATTATATGAACTTAAATAATAAATGGCATAATTTGCTATTACTCTTGTAGTGAAAAAAAAAAAAAGAATGTATATGGTATTAAAATTTTGAGATTCACCAAGACCAAGATTGTCTATTAAAGATTTTCCACTGACCATATGTTGAACCCTGTCTTACAAACTTTGGAGATAAAAAATTTTTTAAAAATGCTAACACATAAAGAATTTATTTTTGTTTGATTGTTTTATAAATTTGAAATTGAATTAATATCTATAGACTAAGAGACTTATATTTAAAGTCATTTATAGTGTATTGTTAGTATTATAATTTTTTTTTTTTGAAAATGTGTTGTATTATATAGATTTTATTGTAAGCAACAGCATAAAAATGCTTGTCATTAAGAAAAATTAAAAAAAAAATCTAGTTTTGTATCATATTTTTAATTTTATAATAATTAACAATTTTTATAGATATTAATCATCCTAATTTAATATGAAACTTCAAAATACAAAATGAATAAAAATGAAAGTAAAAGATTTATATTGTTGACCATTTTATAATTGTTTCTTACACTGTAATATGTTTCCTGTTGATGAACTCTTCAAAAGGATAAACTCTTCATGAAAAGCTCATGATCCAACTTATTCAAATATAAAACTTAGTTTATTTAATAGGATAAAATAGAAAAAAGATTGAAACTTTATGAACTTGTAATTTTTGTTATCAAAGATAATTGCTTTAATTTAATAAAAAAAAAAAACTGTAAAAAACTCCACTGAGATATATTTTTTTTCATATTTCTTAGTTCTTGTCATTTTTAACATTAAAAGCTAGCTTTAACAACTTTTTTTTTTCTCTTAAATTTTTGCGTTTATTAGGATATGAAAGAAAAAATTTATTATTTCTGAAAATTAAAACAAAAAAATCAACAATCAACTAAAAGATTATGTTGATGTAAATATGACAAAAAATATAAAACTAAAATATAATAGTAGTAACTTGGGGGACATTTCAAACTGTTAAAATTTAAAATTTTAATTTGAAAATTTTAGAATATTACAATATTGAAGAAAAAAAAGTATAAGTAAATTTATCAATAAATAAATGAGGGCTAATCTTGACATCGATTTATACATCATACAGTTGAAAATTCTAAATATCTAATAAAAGGAAATTAAGATAATTTCTTCTGTACATATTTTTATTTAACATTTCTACCCAATTGTTTCAACTTTCCATGTTAGCTGATCATATGTACTTGATTGAGAGGAAGACTAGTTGTAATTCAATTACAATAAATCTCTATATTTAGAGAAATTATAATTACATAATTTTATAATAATAAATAAGGTCTTATATATCTATGAGGAGTTAATTGATTTGTTTCTTCGATATTGGATCAAAAAGTGCAAGCATTTTTTTTTATCAAAATTCTTTTTTCTCATACCACTCTTTTTTTTTAATGATTTGTGATTTATGTTTTTATTCAAACATTTAACAAAAGTCAGACTAGATGATAAACACCTTTTCTAGCCATTTTTATATATTTTAAAAAATATTTAAATAAGATGTAGGTTGAAATTAGATTAGTTTGGACAAAAATGTTAAAAAATATATAAATGTTTCTTTCAAATAATCACAATTTATTTCTAATAATTAAAAAGAAAACTAATTATTTTTATTCTATAAGTATATTAATTTTTGTTAAGATCAAATTTTCAGAGAAGTGGGAGGTTACCTAAATATGGTTATGGGGTGGTTTTGAGCAAAAACAACTCTTTCATTCCGGCAAAATCAACTAGAAAACTTAAAATTGAACAAAAAAATATATTTGTAGATTTGGAAACGTAATTGTTTTCTCTAACTCTAACTATAAAGTGAAGGAGTCGTCTTTACTTAAATATATCGTAGAAGAAAATGCTAAAACTTAAAATATTATAATTAATTGTCCTCCAATATCTCAAATATATATAGAAAATGTATAAAGTTGTAAAAAAATTTTTTTTTGTTGCATTATTGCTTGAATAAGGTTATGAAATATAGCTTAAATTAGTAATTGGCATATACTTATATATATACCTGCAAAGAATATAAAAGATGTGATAGACAGCTCGAAGAACACAAAGATAATATGCTTGAGTGGTTCGTCGTTGAGGCATGCAGTTAGTGTTTGCTTTTTCTATTTTTTCTAGCCATGCATGCGTTCTGATCTAGTCCTCATGCATTAACATATTGTTTACATGATCTTAACTTTACATGATCGTAACCCAACAGCCAAGAACTGTGATATTGAGCTTGCCATAAAAGATCAAAAACCTTTCCTCTCAATAATAAAAAAAAAATGTATCCATATAAATATATATATATATATATATATATAATCACTAATCATCTATTACTTTTGTATAATATTTAATTTTAATTCATGATCTTTAAAATTAAACTTGCTGCACGGCTTCTTTTAAAAGTATTTCAACCCCATTCATTATGTCACATATTGTTAAAAATTCAATGAAATATGTCACATTAATATCACATGAATATCCATGCGGCATAAATTTTAATAAAAAATTTAATGATTCCATTTTCTTTATGCTATATGGACATTTATATGAATTTTCATGTGATGGAAAGATGATAGATTTTGTCATATTTTAATAATTATTAGTAGAATTGATGAATTTGAATTATTTTAAAAATTTGAGAAAGAAAATAAAATATTACACAGATATCAAGAATATATAATGCAGTTTACATCATATATAATTGTACATACATACATATAATCACTAATACGAATATAACAATGCCATTTGATCATATGCTTCGACTATCTGACTATTGATATATATATATATATATATATATATAGTAACTTATAATATTAATTTAAAAGAGTATTAAGTAGTTATTTTGTCCCCCTGTCGGACCAAAATAGCCTTCATAAGTATGTTTTACATGATCTATAAATTCTAAAAAAAATGAGAAAAATATTTTAATTTTTTAGTTACTTTTAATATATTTTATTAGTATGTTTTCATCTTAACTCCATTAATTAAAATTTAAAATTACATAAATGAATAAATAATTTTTTATATAATTATAAATATGAACTTTTACTTGCTAAAAAAAAAAATGAACTGTTACGTGCAATGCAATGTTGCAAAATATTATAAATAAAATAATTAATTTTCAGTGTTTAATTTCTCTTGGGAAACAAGAAAACTAAAAAAGAGAAAAGAAAAGAATTTTGCTCTGAAAATCTCTTTCTTGCTTTTTTCTGTAACCGCCACATTACCGTCCAAAGAATCGAATGCTGTGCACAGCTATGGATGAAGAATTCTCGCTTAACGATCCAACTCATTTGCTTGAGTCAGCGTCTGAGTTCGCTCATCACCCTGTTCTTCAAAATGACGCCGCTACAAAAGATTTTCTTGACCGTTTTCCTCTCCCTGTCATCATCAGGTAACACCCGCACCCCTTATTGACTCTTTTTTGTTCCTTTTTACATACCTTAAAATTTCTTTTATGGTCTTATTTCTTTTTATTAATTTGGGTATTTCTGGAAATTTCTTTACTACCCTAATCGAAATGCATATATTTGTCTTGGAAAAGGAATCACCTTTGAGTGCGGTTGCAATTAATTTTGTTGTTAAGAGATTCTTTTCATGAGAAAAGGAATCACTTTTCATGTGGAAATAGGTTTTAGTTAATAGGTTTTAAGTTTTAACTTAAAGTAATGGGCTTTAACTTTTACTAACTCTTTTGCAGTGCTTTGCAAACCAAAGCTGATGTGCCTGGCCTGGAAAATGCTCTGGTTGAATGTCTGGAGAAAGTATTTAAGACTAAGTATGGTGCCTCACTTATTCCACAATACATGGTATGCATTTGGCCTGTAATAAATTAATTGCTTGCTTGTCACTTGTAGTGAGCTGTTCATTAGATTCAGATGTAATGTACATTGTTGGGATACCTTGTTGGAATGAAAATTTTTAGATAGTATTAGCATTAGGAAAACATTCTGATGTTTTGAAGGTAGGCTGGAGTTGTTCCTAAGTATTTATGCTTTGGTTTTGAAATGCTTCAAAGTGGACACAGTTTTTGACATATTTTTTAGATCTCGAATAAGTTAGTCTAAAGCAGCATTTTTGACAGTTCAGTCTTCAGAGGATATATGTCTTCATTACTTATGCTTGTGAATTTACAATTGGATTGAAGATATCTTTTCTGTTTCCTTAGCCTTTTGTTCAAGTTGGCCTCAGGGCAGATTCTCAAATAGTTCGTTGTTTAGCATGCAAAACGGTATGTGCACAACTCCTATATTTTTTGTTAAGCTCTTTTATAATTATTGCACTTAATAAATTTTATTCATATGTAAACTATTTCCTCTTTGTAATTGTGCTAAGAGTTGAATATCTACAAAAATTCCATCTAAGTTTTTGCTGCACAACTGGTCATTTTCGGGCCCTTATGATATTTTTCTTTTTGGGATGGAAGGGACTGGAAGGTGTTAAAATTTACTATGTTATATGGCCATTGGATTCTATGAGCAAAGCATCATTCAATGTGCTTATTTACATGTGTTATGAAAAAATTAATAGATCATTGTAAACTAACTCATTCATTTTTCTACATGTTGACAACTTCATCCAGGTTTCTTCCTTTTTAGTGAACTTTGATGACAAATCTATATCTGCCATACAGCTGATTGTTGACTATGATATATATCCACTCTTACTTGACTATCTGATTTATGGATAAGAACCTATCGCTGTATGCCTTGAAAACTAGACCTTCCATTGTTTGTGATTTATCTTCCCTTTTGCAATAAAATTTGTCATATTCCCTCTTCTCGTTTTTGTTTTTTGCATGTGAGTGCTGGACAAATTTAAAGCTGATAAATGAGTGACAAATCTGGTTGTGAATTATTGGCTAGAGGTTTACCCTTTTTTTTGGGTTGTCGTACTGGGAATTTGCCTTGCCTGGTTGACATGTGGACTGTAATAGCTTGTGGTTACAAAAAAGTGTTTCATTCTTCTTGTGTTGGCAATCAATAAGTTTTCTATGTGTCATCCAAGTCTCTTATCTGCAATGTTTCAGTGAACTTGATGGTTTCGGTGATATCAAACTGTTTAGTATGGTGTTTGGTTTCTCTTCTCTACTAATCTTCTTTTCTTCACTAATTGGACAACTTGTTTTAAGGAGGTAGATGACAAATTCTTGAAGGAATTTGAGGATGTTCAATGGGATTGAATCTAGGAACAAATTCTTGAAGGATTTTGAGGATGTACAATGGGATTGAATCTAGAATAAATTTGAATGTTTAATTTTCTATCCTGTGCGAGGGGATAATGGTGTGATTAAATGGCCAACTTACTGCTTTCTTTTGCCTAAAGTGTATTATGGTACTAAAGATATGTTTGCACTGCTCCTGGGTGTTGGCAATTATTCAACGTAGTTTGAAGAGCATACACACGGAGTTTAGAAGAGTTACTTAAGCATATTTTTCCCCTATCAAATTATATTAACAATAAGAATTTTGAAAGTACTTCTGCTCCCCCTCTCTGAGATGGTCAATTGCACAGCAACATGGAAACTTTATAAGCCAACTTGTAGGAAGGAAATACACTATGTATATTCTTTTGCACCTGTAATGTAGAGGATCAAAGATTGTTCTAGATTTGTTACTTAAAAAAAAGGGAAAACTGTTCTATATTTGAGCACAAAAATCTGGTGTATGTTGTAATCATTTGCTGCAGTTTAGAGAGGGAGGTGGAAGAATGAAGATAGGGAGAGTGGGAAGTGGAAGAATGTACTAGCTATCTCTTGTTGTCTCTATTATTTGTCTAAAGATTTCTGGGTGCATGTCTATCGAATAGATTATTGCTTTTAATATCATTTAGTTTGAAATTATCTATCTGCATAAAATGATGTCAAGTTACTCACCTGTAGCAATGAACAAGTTGCAACTGCTGCAATTGATGCAATCAAGAACTTAGCTCACTTTCCTGAGGGGATGGTGAGGACTTGACCTTCAATTACATGCTCTGTGAGGTTTAATCCTTTTAAGGCATTGAATTATTATAGTTTAAGTTAACTAAAATCATATTTCATTTTTTGTGAAACTTTATGGAGGGCATCATCTTCCCATCTAATATCAATGAAGTTACCCACCTTGGGAACTTAGCATCACGATGTTCATCCCTGGTAAGATAATTTTCTCTTGAGTGCTGTTTGACTTTTTTCTTTATTGGTGTCATGGGTCTTCCCTGTTGTACCAAGATCTTTTTCTTATATTTATGGGCATATTATTGAAAGACTATCTGCTGCTTAGTCAATTCCTTTACTTGAAAATTGTAGCTTCTTTTGACTGTATTGGCATCACAAAAGTGTCTGAAGTTTTGTTTATTTTGAGAAAGACAGTCTTTTCAATGTCTATCTTTACTTTTATCACTTTTAGATGTTTGTAGTGTTCAGAAGCTTGAAGCCCCTGCTAAACACCAAATCTAAAATTTGAAAACATATTGTGTGGTCTGTAATCATTTATGCTCTCTGGAAACTTGCCTGTAGTTGTACAAGTATTCCTCTCCTAACCTTGTAAACCTTCTTTCAGGGACGTGTGCGGGTTTTATCATTGATTGTGAAGTTATTCTCTATTTCCAACTCCGTAGCATCAGTTGTATATAATTCAAATCTGCTCAGTTTATTGGAGGTAGAAATCAGGAATTCGAATGATACCCTTGTAACCCTAAGTGCTTTGGAGCTCTTGTATGAGGTTAGCCATTTACCCCCCACCCCAAATATATGCCATTTTCCATGTGCATTTGTGTATGGTATATTGACTGGACAGATATGCAGTTGACTGAAATCCAGCATGGTACAGAGTTCTTGTCGAGGACCACCCTTCTATTGCTTCATTCTATAATCAGGTACTTATTTGACGATTAATTATATTTCTCAATCTGTTTTTCTTTTAGTTTTGTTTTCCTTTTACAAAACAATTGTTACTTTCTTTACAACAAGTTTTTCCTTATTTCTCTGTAATGCCCTTTATTTTATAGCAACTCGTCAATGGAATCAATTCTGAGATCAAGAGCAATGATGATAAGTGGAAGGCTTTTATCCAAGGAGAACATATACATGGTTGTTGATGAACCAAGTAAGGCTTATGCCTCTTGAGTTCTGAAATTCATTTTTGAAGAGACTGTCTCTTACTTAATTTCACTTAATTAAGCATTCATAGAAGTGTATAAGACTGAACATGCAATTATTGTTATCATTTTTATTGTTTCTCTCTTCTCTTTTGATATCCATGTGATTATACATTTAGTTTTTTTAGTTTGGGTGTGCTGTTGCCTGTAGGCAATATTGTGTTACCACCTTGCACGCACCTAGTGCTGGTACAAGAAAAATCCTGTTGAAATTTGCTTACTATCATGAAGGATATAAACCTTAGTCATTAACCTGGAACAAAATGCACATAGATATGTGATTTTTTCTTTTTCTTCTATATTCAGGTGCCAAAGGTGTGATTTCAGCCATTAATGTGAGAATTGGGCTGTTGAATAGTCTAGATACAGATGAATGTTTATCTGCACTTGAAGCTCTTGGACAAATAGGATCATGTAAGTTTTTGATTATTGTTCACTTAATCAAGTGACTACCATCAGTTGAAATAACTTGCTTAGTTGATAGTATTTGCTAGTTCACTTTGAACTTATTCCTAATCTTATTATTTTCTTAAGCATTTGTTCAGTTTGCTTTATGTTGGATCTAGTGTCCATTTAATTATTTAATTTCTCTTTATGGTTCTACAAGAAATGGTTAATTTCATTTACTAGTCATTATATAGACACCTGCCGTAAAGTACATGCTCCATGTTATATCAACATGGGTTTGGTTTAGGGTACATTGTGTTCTTATATCATGATTGGGCTTTTACATTTATTGTCAATTGGTTAACATACTTTAGTATGTATATTATAACTTTTTGAATGTCCATTGTACTTGGTTTTTATTTGAAAAAAAAGTGCTTGTCTTACTTATATGTTCTTTCAATAAAAAACCCCAAGATAGGGACTATATGAGGGAGAACTTGTCTGTTATGTTTAATAATCCTGAAGCAAATGCTTTTTAAGTCTGATTTTTTCCCTCCTATTTTGATACTTTTAGCAATCCAAGGAGCTGTGTTGCTACTGTCGAGTTTTCCACCTGCTGCAAGGCATATTGTTCATGCTGCATTTGATTGGCAAGGGCGTGGTAAACAGTTGGTAAGCATATCAAATTCTTTTGCTTTTTGAATGTCTTAGTTTCTTATTTTAATTTTGCTTGTTATGCTTCAGTGCACATAACGTCATAACGTATTACACATCTGAGGGCTCTTTGAATCAATTGATTAAGAATGGAAAACACAGCATTAATACAATTATGCATGTGATTCTATGTTGTCTTGATTTTTGATATTTTGGCAGATTCCTAAAAGACCTGACTCGATGTAAAGGTCATTAAGCAGTAGAAATTTGATATAACCTCCCAATTGTCCTTGAGCTGTCTTAAACCATATAGTCAAATTCACCCATCATAGTGCGTGGCTGTTTCTCTATGAGCTTGGAGATTCAAATTAGAGCTCATATAGTTGAATAAGGATTATTTATTTTAGTTTTATTATTGGTGGAATTTAGCCATTAACTTTCCCTTGGTTTCTTGACCATTAGCTTTGTCTTCAAGATATTTGTGGTCCTTTTTAGCTATAACCTGTTGCTTCTTTTGGCTTGAGAAATGTTGCAACCTAATGTTTAAAATGTCCAGGGAGTTTGGAGGAAATAGTGGTTTTCATTGCTTTTTTGGTCAGAGCATGAAAATTGGATATAACTTGTATTTAAAACATTATGGCTGAACTGGGCAAACTTTGTCTTGAAATTGATCTTGCATGGAGCATATTGTGTGTGAGAACCTTACATGTTGCATCTTCAATTTAATATTTGAGGGATTTTTTATTGCAATTTAGGCTGCATTGCATGCTTTGGGGAATGTCGCTGGAGAAAAGCGGCCTGAGGATAGTGTAATGCTAAATGGTGATGCAGAAGAAAATCTTCGACTTTTGATCTATGAAGTAGCATCACAAAGTTCAAAATTGACACCATCTGTAAGCAATTCTCTAAAAATTCTCTCTTTTTCTTGTGCTTTTATCTCATGGTTGCTTAAATTTGGCATTCCTTTATTTTCAAGGACATTGTTTAATGTCAGTCCGTTGACTACTATGAATAATTATTTAGTAAGTCAAGGCAAAAAGTTATCATGTGTTCTTCTCTAACGTGCTAGCATATGCCTTTGTTTTGTATGATTATTTTTTCTTTTGCAAAAGAAGCCAATTATTTCTTGAAATCATTTGCATTGCATCTTCACTGATATTTTCCAAAGAAAAACGCTTTATTTACTTCTTTTGCATAATTTGCAGGGTCTTTTCCTATCAGTTCTTCAACAGGCTGAGGAATTTCGTCTAGCAGTGAGTATTTCTTCTCAACAATTAATCTATGTGTTTTTGGACCAAACCAAGTTGACTTTCCCAATTGAGAACCAGTTAGTTTCAAGGGACCCTCCTTAATCTTTTTCTAATAGAAAAACTGATTCTGGAGCTTATATATGTTCATTTTTTATAATCTAGCCTGCTTTCCATAACCCTTGTTGTAATCTTAGGTAATAAATATTTTACGAGGATTTTGGGCTGAAATTAACTAAAGTTGTACTCAGAATTTTACGCTAGTTTACTTTGTAAAAATGGTTTCTGTATTAACTTTAAAGAGCACAAGCATGTAACTTGGAGACATCATCAATTCCTGTTAATGCTGTTTGCTGCCAAGAAAATGAGTGAAAATGGAAATGTATGGCTTGTATTAGAATGTTTTGCCCCCAATATTATTTCAAGCTGCAATCTTTTTGTTTAAATTGTTTTACATTACTAACCTCTTGGAATCATACCTTTTGTAAGTTCTCTAGTTCAAAGAACGAAACTTTTAAATGCTAATCATTTACTTCTCTACGAAATGAAGGTAAAGCATAATTTCCATACGTAGAACATTTTATTGTAACTAATGTTTGAACTAACTGCTCTCACATGACTATATACCTACCAAAAGAAAAGGTCAACCTGATGCTTATGTGAAACAAAGCGAAGAACAAGAATATATGTCGATTTATCTATTGTGCTTTCTGCATAAGATGAAATATATGAGGGCTTTGACCTATGGACAGGTGTCTCTATTCATTCTTCTACCAATGTCTTGTTTCATTTTGGTGCACATGGTTGCCAAATGATTGTTCATCAAGAAATTAACAAGGTATTGCTTTTTCTGAAAGGGGTACAGAGTGATAACAGGGTTAGTAGCTAGATCATGGTGCCTGATGGAGATTTGCTCAAAACAGGAGATAATAAACATGGTGACTGATCCGGCTACTGAAACTACTAAAATAGGTATATTTGTTTGGACATCATAAGAGATCACCTCCTTTCTTTTCCAAATTGAATGTGAAAGTTGGATTGTAATGTTTCCTTTCTTTTGATCTTCGATATACATCCGAAAACCGATCTTTCACTATTTATTCTCTAATCTTTTAAGCATAAAAAAAATTCTGAACTCCCATGTATTCTGATCTTTATTGTTACTGTTGTTTAATATTGTGTCTGATTAACTACTATATTTATTGTTATCAGGTATGGAAGCTAGATATAATTGTTGCAAGGCAATCCATAGGGCATTCATGTCAAGTAAACTCGTTAGCGACCCTGCGCTCCATGGAATAGCTGTGAAGGTTAGTTATAAACTGATGTGCATCCGGCCTCTTTTTTCTTTCGCATTTCAGTAGTGTCAATCAATGGCATGTTGCTAATTCTACAGTGGTGTGAAAAGAGATCCCAAATTCATACAAAGCATGTGATTTGATGACTGTAATTCATGGATTACTCTGATCTGCATTGGCAAATTCTGTTTGGCCCTTGTAAATGGCAATTATCATGCATTGTATGACACTTGGTCCTTTTCCTTGTACGTTTGCAGTTGCAAGATGGTGTTCAGAGAGGTCCATATCTGGCAAGAAAACATACTGAAGCAGCTCCAGTAGTGATGACAGCCGAAATATTTTAGATTTTTGCAAGCATAATATTAGATACATCGGCCTTTGTCATGTTTGAAATTCTACCGGGTTGTTCACTGGAAAAAGGAACTTGTAAACTTCACTAAATGATAAATGTTAAATGATTCTTGCTTCCACTTTCTATTTTTTTTTTTAATTTATATATAGTTTACTATGTTCTTCAATGAGAAATATCAGAATATTTAAGTTTACAAAATACCCACATAGAAGGATATTTTTCAATTGTTTGGGTAAAAATTAAATAAAATAGATGCATAAATAGAAAATTAACATTTTTTTACCATTTAATAACTTTAATTGCCCCATAACTACATAAGAGTTAGCACTCAATTAAATTTTTGTGTATTCATGTTCTTTTTATATATTAGTATTATATTTGTTTTATATTTAACGCGTGTAAGATATAAAAATTATTATTATAATTATAATTTGTATTGATATATTAAATATGATATATATTTATTAAAATTATAGATCGTGTAATTCATATGTTTTTCGTACAATAATTATATCAGTTAAATTGGTTAACTCTGCAGTTTGCACTTAATTAAATGGTTAAGGTGCTTGATGGGAGCAGAAGATTTGAATTCGAACTAAGCTCTCTCCTTCTCACGGTACATCCCGTGAGGCTGTGAAAAATAAAATAAAATAAAATAGAAACGACATGTCGTTTTGAGAGGACATTAGGGGTAAAGTAGGACTTAAAGAAAATCCTCTTGAGCTCTCGGTCGTCTGCATATGGGATATTGGATAAGTGAAAGCCTGAGGAAAAACATAGAGCTCCAGTTTCATTGCTTAGGGAAGGAGAAAGGAAGAAAGAAGAAAGAAATGGCGGGTGTAGTTAATTGTTGCTTGTCTTCTTCATGCTTTACTCTTCAATCTAAGCTCAAAAGCCTTTCACTTAAAAACAATATCAATTCTTCCCCTTCTCCTTATGCTTTGCATCAAAATTTCAGTGCTATTAAGTCTCTCAGTTTCTCCTATAATCTTTCTCACGGTCTCTTCTACAAAGGTAAGTTTTTTTCTTCTGTTGTCATATTATCATGTTTTATGCAATACCCATTTCTTTTTTTATTTGGTTGAAGTGAAAATCATAATGAAAATTCTTAACTATTTTAAGTTTCTGCTGATGGGTCATTATAATTTTAGGGAAAAACAAGAAAAATAAAACCCTTTGCTATTGCCTGTTTAAGCAGATTTCTTCATATGATTTCATTGCAACACATTCTTTTTTTTTTTTTGATAAATTCAATGTTTGGTTGGCAAGAAATTCCCGGGGAAAGTCGAAACTTTTAAGTATCTGTTTCTGGGTTTATCAGCATTTCCAATTCCCATTGTAGTCCTTCACTTGTTTCCTACTAGATTTTCTTGGCAATTTAATTGAGCTTTTTGCGAATTCAGTGATTTGTTGCTATTGTTTATATGTAGTTTTAGTCCCTTTTTTAGTTTTTTTGTTAATGAATGAACAAATTTTAGATCTGAACTGATTCCTTAAAATAATATTTTTTGTGGAAATTGAGATGAGTTTTGAGTTGGTGTTTTTTGGTGGGGTTTTTGTTTCAGGGAGTCTGTCTTTTAGCACAATGACTCAAAAACCAACTCGTCGTTCTGTTGTTTGTGAGGTTGCTCCGAAGAAAAAGGCTGATTCAGCTGCAAAGAGAGCTCGTCAAGCTGAAAAAAGGCGTATTTATAACAAATCAAAGAAATCCGAAGTCAAAACCCGGATGAAGAAGGTACTAATCCTTACAATTTACTTCCCTGATTGCTTAAGGTTATAGTTATTGTGCTTATAGGATTTTTGGAATGCCAAGTTTTGGACTTTTATGCCTCCTAGAGTAGTTCTCTCACATGTTCTCTTACGAGAACCAACACATAAGCCACTATGTAGAAGTAAAACCCAATCTTTATGGTAATTCAACAAGATTCTTATGAAAACATTCTGCTGTTCAAATTCATCTAAGCGACAGACATATGCAAGATTCGCTCTTTGCAAAACAGATTAGCTTATTTGTAATGATTTTTATATATTTCTTCATTGAGTTATCATACCTAAATAAATAATCTTGCTGTATAATTTGATTACATGTCAATGAAACATATGCATGGTACCATTGTGTTGAGTGCTCATCATTGCTTATCTCAAGTCCAAAATCTTTGATTTGCCAATTATAATGTCTGTGATTCTCATTAGTGGATGAATCATTTTGTTGATCTCATCATCGCTTATCTCAAGCATATGTATGTTGATTAGGGCTAAATGTGGAAGCTATTTAAATTCTTTTTTATTTTCTCTTTCGGTGGGAAGAATTGCTGAAATGGGAGGCCAGGGGAAAATGGATGAATATGCAACAGTTAGTGTGTAGAAGAGCTTTTTTGTAGTGCTATGCAGCCTTTGCTTAACCGAAGATGAGAAGCAGAAACATCTCATCTGCCATGTACCGGAAATAGACTCCACATTGTTTCCCATTTTTGCCTCATTGGAGTGTATTTTTGTGCTTTAGTTTGCACTTTTGTTCCTTTCCCTGCCTTTATTCATTTGTTACTTCGATGATGTAATGCGCAAGGCAATAAAATGGCAGAGTAAGCAACTTGGGAAAAACTTCTGATATGTTTTATTTCCTGTTCTATGATGATTTGTAATGTTCCACGAAATGCCTAATGACATTCCTGACTTCTTTTTTTTTCAAAGGTTTTGAGGGCCCTAGATGTGCTCAGGAAGAAACGTGATGCACAAGCTGGAGAAATCTTCCCAATTGAGAAACTGATTGCTGAGGCCTATTCAACGATTGATAAAGCAGTAAAAGTGGGAACACTGCATAGGAACACTGGAGCACGCAGAAAGTCGCGTCTAGCTAGGAGAAAGAAGGCTGTAGAGATCCACCATGGCTGGTATACCCCTGCTCCGGCAGCAAATGCAGCCTAGAAAAGGAGCAAGTTGTGAAATCTTTCTTTCGTTTCTTAGGCAAAGAATCCGAAAATGTTATTTTTCATTACACCATTTTCTGCTTTGTTGTCTAAATGCCTTTCTTTAACACATTTTCTCTTCTCTCATTTGAAGATCATGCTATGTTGAGTTTGTAAATTTTCTGGATATTATCAAACACTTCTTAAATTAACCCACATGTCCAGTTGCATCACTCCCAGAATCTGTCTCATTAAGCTTTCCCATTTCTGTTTCAATGAACTTGCTCAAGAACTAAATTGTAATACTTACAAGTATAATGAGAATATCAATTTCAAAAGTGATAATCCAACATGCTTGGTATTATGAGAATACAATAATCACAAAATCCAAAAAAAAAAAAAAGGGGGAGGGGGGGGTATCACCTTCGGTCACCATTTACAAGTGCATGTAGATGATTTCTTTTTTGTAAGAAATGTTTAAGAATATTCTTGAGTTGCCTAAATTTTAATTTTTTAACTCTATTGTGCTGGACTAATATTTAGAAAACAATATATTTATAGTAAATAAATAAACGCTTGTAATTGGCCAAAAAAAAGGCTTGCAAATGAAAATCAAGCTCTGTTTGTCTACCTTCCCAATATGGGGATCATCAGATCACCGCTGTTTCAAGAACTTTACCCGTTCATGACTGTAAATTTCATTCCTTTCTGACTCTACCAGATTCCTCTCCTGGGCGATCCAAGGAATCCCAAAGGTAAATCCTAAATTTTACAAGGAATCCTAGGACAATTCAAGAACTCAAGAAGCTTTACTTCATTTTCGCGAAAGACAGTGAGTACAGAAGCGAAAAAGAAAGATGGCGACCTCTGCAATTTCATCTCTCTTTGATCTTGCTTGCCAACCAAGAAATCTCCAACTCAACAAGTTCCCTTCTTGCCAGCTCAAGCTTGCAACTTTAAAGTCTCTGAGCTTCTCCACAAATCTCTCCCACAGTTTCTTCTCCAAAGGTATAAAAAAAGACACCGAATTTTTTTTTTTTTTTTGCTGTGTTTCCTTATAATTTCAACCGTAACCCATTTCCCTTAACTCTCTTGAGTCTTTTTCTTCCTTAAAGATCTAAACTTGAGCTTGTTTTCTTACATTGTTACGGCAACTAAAAGTGATCAAAATGTTAAAATGTAAATACATGGGTCTTTCTTGATTTTAGGATGTTTGTCCATGAGGAAATTTCAGAGGTCAAATCATTACGATGTTGTTTGCATGGCCAGAAGATATGCTCCCAATTCTTCCCTAAGAAAGGTACCAACTTTCTGCAAATTGATGCTTTGCTTTCCATCATCAAATTCACGGGGTGTTAAATCCAAGTCCTTAGAATGTTAGATTAAAATATGAGTTAAACTCGGCTGGATAAAACAAAGAAGAAAAACCCAATTTTGGTGTGAACAATGACACTTTTTTTATTGTTGTGTTTTCCTATAAGAGTAAATATTTTTTAAAGTTCAGTTCAATATGTATCATATATTTTTAATTAATAATTATAATATATAAAAAATATTTTTTATTCTCATATCCCATTATATTCATATTTTATTTTTTAAAAATTATCGTATCGTATTTATTTCTTATGTTCGTGTTCATGCTTTGTAACTTAAAATATACTTTATTGTTTATATAATCATTTGTTCCTCATGGATGATCAAGTTTAATGTAAAACTTTTGCCTTTGAAGTTTCTATTCCATTTTTTTTATATATATATTTAGAAGAGCCAAAAATTTCAGTTCAATGCTTTACCAAGCTGCCTAATGTTCTTGTTCCATGTTTTACTTTGATAGAAAAAGTATTAGAAGTGTTTTTAATGATTTTAGAGTTTGCCAAAAACATATCATGTGATTTTGACTGCAGAAACTGAGTAGAAAAAGGGGTGGTGATCGAGAAAAGAAGAACAAGAGAAGGAGGAAGAGAACCAAGAAGAGGAAGGGGAGGGAGGGGAAGAAGAAAAAGAAGAAGGAATTCAAAATTGTGAGGCTTGTATCAACTGCTGAGACAGGTGTTTTCTATGCCAAGAAGAAGAGTAGGCAGATTAAGGAGAAGCTTAAAGTCCGAAAATATGACCCTCAACTACATCACCATGTTTTGTTTGAAGAGTTGAAATGAATTTGTCTCAATCTCATGAACTTATGATGATCAATACAAATTTTGCTGATTTTTTAACCTTCAGAAATCAGAATTAAGAAGAGTACGAACGAAGGAAAATTTTATTATTATAATTAATATGCAAGCCCCTGCTTCGCTGATGAATCTATAATATTTTATCCATTACATACAATTTTTTAAGAGAAATTAATTTTCTTAAAGTAAAGAGAAAAATAATAAAATTATAAAAATACACAAATTTGCATTATTAGGACTAGAAGGAAAGCTCACAATTTTCTTCTTAATCCTGATGTCTCCTCTAGAACTACTGCGGCAAACGTGGTGAATGATACAATTCTCAGCCATAGTAATGCGGCAAGCATTTGGAAGACACTCTCTTGGTCTTCTTTGCTAGCATGGACAACATCCAAAGCTTCCTAAAATTAGACATATAAACAATATATGGAAATCACTTTCTCTGTTTTAAAGTATGAATCGTGACAAATAACTGAATGGATGGAAAAGATGTAATTCATGTGAAATAAGCAAGAACCTTAACAATGCGAAATTGTTTAGCATCATAAACCCTAGAAATAGAATAGCAATTCTCTGTTTCAAATATTTATATTCATCAACATTCTTCAAATTTAACTTCTCTTTTTACCAAAATTGAATGAACATAGGTGAGGAACATAACTTAATAATGCAGAAAAAAAAAAGAGTTTAACTATATCACTATCCCAGGTGGTAAAACTGAGATCACACGAGATTGTGGTCATAACAAAACCATACAAATTAACAAACCAGTCGAAACATGAATTTGAGCCAGCAGAGATGCAAGCTGCATTCAGATTAGTTGCATTGTCAGTTTCCAACCAACTCCACCTTATCCTGCAGAAGGCAATATGTTTCTGTCTTCAATTAAAACGTCTAAAGAAACAAAATTTAAACAAAACATCAATTAATTTCTTCAAAAATAAATACAACTTTTGTTTTTATATATCAAAAATGAAAAATAAAAGAGAAAATAACCGAAAAGCAAAAGAAAGATAGGAAAAAGGATTGAGTTTGGGCTATGAGACATGTCAGATTTCATTCTCTCTCTACCCATTTCTCGTTATTTTCTTATCCTTCTTTTTTTCATGCATCTTGCCTTGCCTTCTTGGTTAATGGTAGCCGAACATACGTTGCTCCATCTTTATCTTTGAGACAGTGCATGAGTTTACTGCTTTCTTCTCTTTGTTCATCTCCATATATGTCTAAAACCTGTCAAGAAATATATTGATTGTAAAACTCGTAATAAAAAGCTCAAAAATGATTTGCTGGATCCAAAAGAAAAGAAACTGACCTTGCATGCTATACTACAATACAGTGAATTATCTTACAGACTTTTGTCACAAATGGTACAACGATAATCCCTTAAATAATTACTTTGTTGTTGTTGTTGTTGCTGCTGCTGCTGATTATGATAATGAGTCCAAGAGGGTGGTTGTGTTACATCACATCCGATTATTAATCATCATCATCATCACCATCACATTCGAAATATAATAGTAATTACTCTGCTTCAAATATTTATAATCATCAACATCTTTCAAATTTAGCTTCTCTCTTTGCCAAAATAGAATAAAAACAGGCAAGGAACATAACTTAATAATGCAGGAAAAAAAATAAAGAGTTTACTTTTGCAGAACCAATTCCTTATCATATTTTGTGACCCCATAGTTGTATGTCAGTTCCAGCACGGCAACAGACTACTTATATTTACAGTTGTATAATGTTTGAACTTAGCTAACTTGTATGCATGAACGAACTCTTAATGAATCAAAAGTGCAACACCTTTTAAATGTCAAGCAATATGGAACTTAGCTATTCATCATTCTCAAAGTCACCTGATCAAAATATACCATATTTTGTGTTCTCATGTAGCTGTTACAACAATATATCATACCTCATTAAACCGTTCAGCATCTTGCATTTTTAAGCATCCATCAATCAACCAACATATTGTTTTCAACCTTTACATTTCTGGTCAGTTGTTCTAGTTGAGCTTTGAGTACCTGGTGCTCATTCATCAGCAATTCCAAAGCTTTAATCTTTTCTTCCAAATTTGTCTTTAATTGAGAGCATTCATCCCTGCCAGAATAAACAGTCCATCGGTTATTCATTTCATAGCAATTTCAAATCTTAAAAACTATTTCTCCACTAAATAATTAGCCATTTCTTTAAGGTGAGAATATCAGACAAAGAATAACATTGCATCTAGCTAGCATTTTGTAAGACCTTTCCACTTACAAATAATATCCACATTCCAAGTAAGAGCATTGGGAAGCAACTACAGTCAACCAGATTTCAAAGAATTTAACAACGATTACTTGCTTATTTTCCTCTAAATCTCCATACTCTATCTCTTCTCCCTACTTGTCTTACATCAAAGATCATAAGAACATATGTTAAACCCAAGGAAAAAGCTCTACTTAGTAAAACTCCAATAACTCTTATAACTGCCATTGACAATAATTCCTCAAAAGAATAGTCCTCTTGACCACTGCAAAGGAAGAAAGGGAAAAAAAGTTGGAAACAGTTAGTCTAAGGCCGAGCCTAAGTTAAAGAATGGAAAACAATAAATATGCAAGAGCTTAAGTTCAGATCAGATCCTAACTCCGATATATCCAATATTATGAAACCACCGGAGCCAAAATGTCTACAGTTTGCAATTTTACACCATCCCATTGCAACCCGTACCATAACAGCAACAATTGCAGAAATGAAAAAGAGACACCGACTCTTCCACCTTCAAAAGGCAAAGTTCAAATGAAAATGAAGGTTATAATTGAATACCTATATGCTTACAAATCTATATGTGCTTACTAATGACAAAAGTATAATTCCATAACTTAAGATACATATGGAAATACAGGAAAATTAATTAAAAATATAAAAGTTTAGTCTAAAACACAAACATGCTTGTGCACATACTTAAACAAAAACGAATATCTAATATTCTTTCTCACAATATGTGAAAAAACCGCACACTGTCTTGATGTTTCTTTCGACTCTTTCCCTTCCCAAGATGATGGTAATAGAAATCCCTCAAATATACTAACATCCAAGGCACAAAAAATAGCATACTGCACTTTCAAGTCCATCCTATGAACAATGGGGAACCCAGTCAAATCATAAATTGCAGGTAACTCAAAATTGGCCTATCTCAATTCCCATAATTCACCTTTAAATTGGACCTGTCATTGAAAGGAGAATAAAATTAATTCTGAAAGTTGTATACCATGCAGAGATTTTAGTCATACTGCAATTTTATGATTATTCTGGCATAAGTGAACATGCATGGAGAAACATGCTCAGAGCCGACAAATTAATGCAAAGATGCCAAAGCTCTAAGGCAAGAAAGGAGTGAAAAGGAAGATATGCAAAGATTTTAAATTAACAGGATGCTGAAGGAATCTTTAAACTTGTTCACAAATAACTATGTTAATATGAGTAAGATATCGAATCATGATGGAGTTAATTTATCGAAATAGAACAACAAATTATGACAAATAAAGATTTACGATTTATAACTTTAAGGAAAGAAGTAGAATTAAAATATTTAAGATTTATTTTTTAAAATTATTTATTATGTAAAGGATCTGGACCAGTTTGAATTTTTTTTTTTTAATGATTTTTAACTTGAAAGCCACCAAGGGATTCAATAAGCTTAAATTGTATTGAAATAGGTTTGACACTATTAAATCAAATAAAAAAAATAATGATAAAATTGTATCCATTCAAAAATAAATAATAAATTTGATTTATTAACTTAGGATGTTAAATTAATGTTATCCCCTATAATTTCATAAGAATTTGTAATTTACTTCTTTATCATATTCTTGCAAAATGCAAATGAAAAAGAAAGATTTGGTTGGACAATTTCCATGTCACTTCAAGTCTTTTTACAACACGTGTGAACATCCCAACAGACAACCAAAATCACCTACAACCGTTAGATACCATTGACCACTTCAAAGCCGACAGCAGCTTCCAAGTGAGTTTCCCGAAAGTTGCGTGATCCGTATCACGCGGCATGAGACAGAGACCCAAATAATAACGACCCAAAAATTAAAATAATAATAAAAAAATCCGCCGTCACTATGAGAGTCTTTTCCGTTAATCAGCACAGCGACCAAACAAAGCGACGGCAAAATCGCAATTTAACCGCCGTTAAGAAACGCCGCCTTCGATAGACCCATTGCCAAAGTTTGACACGTGGATTCCTAAGATTTTTTGCAGCGTGGACCCAGTGTGTGTTTTTTTTTGGACAGGGCGGCTACTTTATCGTGGATCAGTGCAGTCAAAAGACTTGCCTGACTAAGTCAGTAGAATCCGGTGTAACCGATAGTACATTAATTATGGAATAAACTCTATTTTCACGCGTGAAACGTGTGATGCTCAGTTGCGTGTGGATCCTGGATTTTTATCCCGTTTAAAATGAAAACGCGGTTCTGGAGAAAGTCCAAAGTTTTCTTGGAAGAACCCATTTTTATTTTTCCTTTATTTTCGGAATAAAACAAGAAAACTTAAAAAAAAAAAATTTAGCAGATCTAATTAAATTTATACTAGAGATTAACAAAAGACGTGGCGCAAAATGATTGGAAGCCGAAATTGAACTAAAGCGGTTCATGCAACAGAAAACCAACTCCCACACAATCCTGCTTTGACTGGACACAACGAAGCGCCGAACCGGTGCGTTTTAAAAGCTCACCCTCCTCTATATAAACTCACCCCTTCCAACTCCCTTGTCCTTAAACCAGTTTTTCTCGTCTCACAATTTAAATAGAAGGTAAAAACCATGGCTCCAAGATCAAAAACAAATCCGATTAACCCGAGTCCCGATCCGACTTCTAAGGAGATCCGTTACCGCGGCGTTAGAAAGCGCCCTTGGGGCCGTTACGCAGCTGAGATCCGAGACCCAAGAAAAAAGACCCGAGTCTGGCTCGGCACCTTCGACACAGCTGAGGAAGCAGCGCGTGCATACGACGCGGCGGCACGGGAGTTCCGTGGCGCTAAAGCCAAAACAAATTTCATGGACAACAACGACTTTACGCGCAGCCCCAGCCAGAGCAGCACCGTGGAGTCTTCTTCTCCGCCGCTGGACCTCACTCTCTCCAGCGCATGTTTTTCGCTCCCCGTCACGGCTCATCGTCCTGTGTTTTTCTTCGATGCCTTTGCTTCTGCTGGTAAGGGTTGCCCCGATTCTGGTGGGGCCCAGAGCGATTCGGATTCGTCGTCGTCGGTTGTCGATTTTGAAGGAGGCTTGCAACGAGGAGTGTTTGTTCTTGATCTTAATCAATTGCCACCTGAGATGGATTGATTTTTTTTCTTGCGAATGTCTCTTTGAGCTATGATTCTCTGCGTTTTTTGGCTGTACTTTTTCTTTTTTGGGGGTTTAAAAGCTGACATGTAATGTATATAACAAAAAATGTAACTTCTAGTGATTTGTTTTTGGCGACTTGAGAAAATTTTCTCAATGTTGTTTCTGCTCTATTATAATTAAATTTTAATAACAAAATTCTATTTTTTTTTTTTTTTTTTTTGAAAATGGAGATAAAATGATTGTTAATAGATAAATAAAGAATTTTATTGAATATTATTTTTTAATACGATTATATGACTGAACTAGGATTCAAAAGTAAAATATTTTTTAATTTAAGAAAATATTTTTACAGTTATTATTATTTTTTGAAGGATTATTTATTATTTTCTTTAAAAAAGATCTTTTCTTATAATAATAATAAAAAATGTGTTACGTGTTTTTAAAATTTGAAAGGTATTATTTAAGATTAATTATATTAAAATAAATTGAGTTCATGTTTAAATATTATGTTTATTTTTGATCGTTAAATTTATTGTAAAAGTATTTTAAAGATTGACAAATATATTGGTTGTGAAAAATAATTTTGAAAATAACACTTTAATACTTTTTCTTGGCACACAAACATTTTAGTTTAATCATAAATGCTCATTTTTGACATCATTCCTTAACATTTTTATTTTATAAAATATATTTATAATTTTAAATTTATAAATTATATTAAACTTATAAATTGCTTTCAATTATTAGTTAGCTGTTATTTTGTTTCAATTTCCTGTTTGGAAGATTTGTTTTAATAAATTTAACGAAAAGGAATAAAAAATTATTTTGTTTAATTACTATTATTGTTATATCTGGCATACAAGCAATCAAGTGACACGTCAACGTCATAGCTTTTAGGTATCTTAGAATCGAGAGTTACGGCGAGTGTTAGAAAATCTGTTTGATGACGTTACCCGTGGGTCCCATTTGGTTTGCCACAGTCAGTAATAAAAGGAGAAATCTGCCGCCTCGAACCAAAAATATCTACTACATGATCCGCGTGTTCAAAGCCGGTTTTTAGATCTGATTTAGTGGGCAGTTTTAGATCGATCGGTTGGGAATGAGAGAGTGGAGTTATATGCGGACACGGCTGTTTTTGAATTTTTTAAGGGAATAATCGACGGCGGAAAGTGGGATGTTGGACATGATGGGAAATGGGCTGTGGACCCAATTTTGGGGAGATGGGAGTAATTCCGTGTTGAGAGCTTTATGTCGGGATTTCCGTTGTCGTCACGTGCATATTCGCCGCCCAATTAATTATATTATAGAATTGGGAGTTTCACATATAAATTTTTTATTTAATAATTTTGATTTAAACAAAAAGGGTCCACGCGTGAAACAGTCTTCAAAGAGGTGGCCCTGGCGGCCGCTTTTGGAGTGGGACCCGGTCTTCATGTCGTCTGGAATCCGCCAACAAAATATTTCTTTTTTTAAGTCAGGCATAAATAATTTTGTGATTAATTTCGTCTCTCTCATTTTGAAAATTTGACCACTACCCAATCATCATTCACCACCTGTAGGACTTCAAGTGAACTTTTGTACGGAAGCTTGTGGGGCGGCTGCGAATAAAATGAGGGTGGGCCTGGGTGACATGTCTGAAGGTGGGTGAAAGTTAGGCCGGCTCGTCGGTGTAGGATTTTGATAGTGGGACTTAGGGTGATGAGATTGGGATGGCGTTGTACGACACGTGGTGGGAGTTGTGAAAGTGAAAAAGCGTTCGCTTACAATGTTTTTTTTTTTTTTGGGGTGACCCTTGATAGAGTTTGGGCGGCTGATGACTGAGGGGCGTTGCTGACTGTCACTGCTGTGTGACCTGACCTGACTGGCCCATATATAGCCGGGGGTTTCTTTGACCGTCAAATGTCAGGTTACCGACTTTTCTTTAACCTTTTCTTCTAAAGAAGTCTTTTTTTTTTTTTTTTTTTACTTTTTGAAAGGTTTTTACTTAAATATTAACGAAAAGTGTAAAATAAAATTAACTTTAATTTATTAGAGAAATGCTATTTTCTTTTTCACTTTTCGTGGTCTAAATCGTAATTACCAATGAATGGCATAAATGTAATTAGAGTGCAAGTAAATCATGACAGTCGTTGAATATTTCATAAATAAATTGACGTTAAATTCATTTATATTTATTTAATAAGATAATTGAACAACTTTGAACAAAATTTTGCACTTACACTTCATTTGTCTAATAACTTTTAGTGGAGTACGATTAAGCTCTCGAACGTGCTAATTGGATGGTAGCTTTGAGTTGCTTATTGTTTAGGGTTTCATGCATGCTTCAGGGTGAACATCAGATTGGCAGCAAATCTAGCACCCCAGATAGTAATCATAATCAAGTATAATCTTGCTAACTTTGCTTTCCCATGATATTCCATCTCTGCTGGGCAGGAGACAGCAACATGAGAAGGAAATTTTGTTCTCGACAGATGGAAGTTATAAGTTTAATTCATGGGTTTGTTTCTCTAGCTATTCTCAGTTCCTTGAACTTGATGTTTCATATACAAACATTTTTATGCTCTTTTGGGCATATCACCCAAGATTCCAGTACGCAACTTTAACATGAAAAACAATATTCAAGCTTATCTTGGGTTTCTTGACTTGGGACCGTTGCCTAAAGAATAACATAATATAATTGAGGATTTAATTTAATTGTTTCATTTTGTTATTTTTAAAAAATGATATTTATTATGTTTTAAATTTAAATTATAATATTTACAATCAAAATTAATATCATGAATGACTTCCAAATTAAAGTAAAATATAATGTGATATATAAATTTTTAAAATTTTTAAAATGATTTTTAAATTATAAATATATTAACTACTGTGATATTTACTTCTAATACAGTTAATTTTAATCGATGACACGTGACGGATAAATAATTTTATAAACATTATATTAATCAATATACTCATAATTTAAGTATTACATTAAAAATTTTTAAATTTAAATATTAATTACATTAAACATTTTATTATATTTTATAGTTTATTCATAACACTAACCCTTTACAATCATTTTTTTATCTTTATATTACAACATTTTACATATATATATTATATATATTTATATCATTCATTCATCGTTCGTCAGAGAATTTTTTGACTTTATCAGTGAAATTTTTTTTCCAATATTTTCAAACGCATTTTCATATATAGATAACTTTTTTCAGTATTTTAAAACTCATTTTCACATAGAGATAAATTTTACACATAATTCTTATTTTGTCCAACTGTATGATTTGTAACCCTTTGCTCCTATTGTTTTTAATATATGTATTTGTACTAGTTATAAATGCCTTTGGTTTTAAAATTAAAAAATATATAAAAACTTATTTATTGAAGTAAATATAATAATTTTTATATTAATTAAAACATAAAGGAAAAAGAAAAGAAAAGAAAAGTTATCATTTATACATTATTTACTCTACATAAAAAAGGCTTCATGGGAACCATATAAACGACTAGCTGTTTTGATCGTGCTAAGGGTTAACATGTTTTTTATCCGTTTGTTCAGGTTGCTAAACTCTTCCAAAAGGAAAATTTAAAAATAATATAATCTTTTTTGTTGCTCCTGTTTTCGAATTTTCTTTTCCTTTCCCTTTAATTTTTCATCATCTAACCTTTTCTCTTTTTTGATTTCTTTTCTACTTTTTTGGGTTTTTTTTTTTTTTGGCAGATAAAAGGTAGAGAATGTCAATGATATTTTACTAATATTTTGATAATATTATAAAGTAATGATATTATTCTAGTAATATTCTAGATTGATTTGATATTAATTTAAAAAATATTAGATATTGATTTAGTTAATTATAGAAATTGATTTAGTTATTAATTTTATTGATTGTATTTTTTATATTGTAATATTTTACCTCTGTATAAATAGTTTTTAAGCCTCATTGTAATATACAAGTCATTACAATAAAGTTTTTATCATTTTCTCTTTTTTCATGGTATTAGAGTGATTTCATGGTTCCTTTCGAAGGTAAATCACCTTGGTAACTAATATTTGCTTATTCTTATCATTGGTTTGTTCTCCTTTCTAAACTTTATTTTTTACTTTCACGCTTCAATTTTTTAGGTTTCTCTTCCTATATTCAAGATCATCTTTTATATCAATACTCATAACTTTTCAAATTTTCTTTTTTTTTTCAAGAGCTTAATGTTAGGTATTCAATAAGAAAATGCACAATCAATTTTCATTATCCTTGATAAAATAATTATAATAGTTGAGCTACAGCTATCTGTAGTTATCTAAAGAGAATGAAATTATAACTTGTTGTTATCGGATAGTGTAAAGCACTGGAAAGAAAAGAAGAAAAATTCGGTGATAAATTTGCAAATCAGTTAGAGGAATGAAAAAGTAAAAGTCATCGAATTCAGACATGGTTCACTAACACTATTGTTTATTCTATCAATATACATTTTGGGCCATTTGAACTTGCTAAAGACGCTTGAGATTTTCTTGCCACATGGTATAGCTCTACTACCCTTACTCATCAATATCATATTTTGATCACTTTATCTCAACTTCGTCAAGAATCAGATCAATTGATTGATGATTTTTATTCTAACATGCAATATTTATAGGACATGTTTGAAAATTCTGATCCAAAATTCAAAGATGAAAGTGATACTGATAATTTTATTACTTATCGAAATCAAATTTATCTTATTTAATTTCTAATGGCACTTTGAGATGAATTTGAAAATATCAGGTTTTCACTTTTTTATCAACATCCCTTACCAACTATAGATAATGTTCTTACATAATTGATATCTGAGGAAACTTGATTGGGTATGAGTCGGACTCATAGTGTTAATACTATTGTTGTTGCTGCTCCTAAAAAAAGTACTAGTTCTATTTTTCATAAATTTTGTTCATGATGTGAGAGGATTAATCATCCCATTCAGAAATGTAGAGCTAAATATCATTATAACGATAGTCTAATTCATGATCCTCACACTAGCAAGACTACTACAGTAACAACCATTGAACCAAACACTTATGAGTCTTCTTTTGAGGTCATTACAATCTTCACCACTGATCTTCAAACTTTGTTCAATCAAATATTATCTTGACCTCATGTTTTCGCTATGTCTATTGCCACATCAAGTAATGTTTGGTTGTTTGATATTACCGATGGAAATCATATGATTGCTGACCCTTTTTTATTTAAAAGCAAGATACCTGTACCTAATGGTTCAATCATTAAAATAACAAATGAATCTATTTTAAAAACTAGTTATATTGGTAATATTGAAACCTCAAAACTATGTATATTTGACACTTATTTTGTTTTTAATCTTGTTTTAAATTTACTTTTTGTTGGCCAATTTTGTGACCTTCGTCTTGATTTGCATTTTTCATAATGATGTGACTGTATTACGCAAGATTCTCAAAAGGCCAGAAAGTTAAGACAGGGCGTAAAGTTGAAACATTGTTTGAGCTTGAAACTTTGAAAATTCCACAACATTTGCTTATTGCTGCTACAACCAACTTTTCAGTTTCTTTAGATTTATGGCTTTCTAAACTAGGCATGTATCTATTTCTCAAATAAAGTCACTTGCTTCCACTAGTGTCTTAAGTAATGTTTCTCATGATATTTTTGATTATTTGTTTTGTTAACTTGAAAAGCAAAGTGTTTTACCTTTTAATAAAAATGATTCTATCTCATCTATTCTTTTTGATTTAGTCTATTTTGATATTTAACGTCTAGCTCCCATACCAACCTTAGGAGGTTCACTTTACTTTGTTATATTTATTGATGATTTTTTTCATTATACTTGGATATATTTATTCAAACAAATAATTAAACTTTTATCCATTTTTTGTGAATTCAATAACATGATACAAACTCAATTTTTTAAAAAATAAAAATTTTTAGGTATGATAATGCTACTGAATATAAAAAAAATTAAGTTTTGTAACTTGTTAAAGGATGATGGGACTATTCCTCATATATACTTCATAACAAAACGGTTGAGTAGAAAGAAAACATCATCATTTTCTTGACACAGTTCATGCCCTTTCTCATTTCCTCTTCCTTTTCTGAATATTTTTAAGGTGAAGCTACTCTCACTGTTATTTACATTATTAATCATGTTTTCACATCAGTATTAGGCACACGGTATCCCTATAAGTGTATATAATAAGACACCTAATTATTATTCTCTCAAAATTTTTGGATGTGCTTATTTTGATTTACTTCTTACTTATGAAAGGACTAAGCTTTAACCTAAATCTAGATTGTGTTATTTTTTGAGTTATGGTATAGAACACAAAGGGTATTAGTATTATGATTCAGTGTCTAAACGTCTTCGCATCTCAACATATGTAGTTTGTTGGGAACATAAAAAGTTCACTAGTGTATCCTCATTACATTTACCATGTTTTTCTTCATGTATTTTTACAAATTCATCTTTTGATTTTTCTTCAAATGAAGAGACTATTATAGGTACTTTTAACTCAAACAGTGATTCATCTTTTTTCACTCCTACTATGTTTATCTAACTTAGGCTTCTATTGATACAATTATTCTCTCTCCATACATATTGCCTCCATTTCATTGTTCTACCCGGGTAAGGGAACCCAATACTTAGCTTTATGATTTCACTGTTATTATGCTTTAGCTACGTTATATGAACCTCATAATTTTTGTGAAGCTCTCTCTAATCCTATGTGATAACAAGCAATGACAGAGGAGCTTCAGGCTCTTGAAAAAACTCATACTTGGGATATTGTTAAACAACCTTCTAATAAGTTAGTGATTAACTATAAATAGGTCTCTAAAATCAAAACTAGATCTGATGGGTCAATAAAACGTTACAAAGCTCATATTATTACTTGAGGATTTACATAAGAATATGGCATTGACTATGAAGAGACTTTTACCCCAATTGCATGTTCAGATTTATTCTTTCATTATTAGTTATTGCAGCTAAAAAGTGACCAATCTTTCAAATGAATGTTAAAAATGCCTTCTTGAATGGTGATCTTGCTAAAGAAGTTTATATGAAGTCACTTCTTGGTTTATCTATACCTTCTAACATGATCTATCATCTTCAATGTGCTCTATATAGTTTTAAGCAAATCCCTAGATCTTGATTTTTGAAGTTTAGTACCACTGTTACATAACTTATTTTTACATCTAATAATCATGGTTCTACCATTTTTACTCGAACTACTGAAAATGGTACTGCTTTTCTTTTACTTTATGTGGATGACATGATCATTACGGATAAAGACGTAAATGGTATTTAAGATTTAAAGATTTTTTTTAATTTTAAGTTTAAGATGACAGATCTTGATCCTTTGAATTATTTTTTAAACCTTGAAGTCACCAGTGATTCTACTGGCTTACATTTATCTCAAACAAAGTATGCTTCTGATCTCATTGTTTGAATAGGTTTAACTGATAGTAAGATTACATCATCATCACTTGAACAAAATTTGAAACTTTTTTCTTTTAATAGTACGCCATTTTTATACCCTTATTTGTATCGAACTCTGGTGATAATTTTGTATAATTGACAGTTACTCGTTCAAACATTGCCTATATTGTTCCTCTAGTTCATCAATTTTTGTCTGCTCATCGATCTACTCATTTTGCTATGGTTCTTCGAATCCTACGATATGTCAAGGGTACTATATTTCATGGTTTGCATTTTTTCTCTAGTTTCTTCTTGGACTTGCATTGTTATTAAGATGTTGATTGGGCAACAAATCTTACTGATCATCATTTTATCATAGGCTACTATTTTTTTTTTAGTTCTTCTTTTATGTCTTGATGAGATAAAAAACAAATTGTAGTGTCTTGCTTTAGTACTGAAACTTAGTATTGAGCTCCTGCAGATGCCACATCATAACTTCTATAGTTATGATGGCTACTTCATGATATAGGTGTTTCTCATCACTCTAGTACTCTTATATTTTGTGATAATCAAAATGCCATTCAAATAGCTCAGAATGATGTTTTTCATGAGCATACTAAACATATTGAAATTCACTATCACTTCATTCGTCACCATCTATTTATTCAAACTTTTCGACTTGTTCTTGTTACCAGAGTTAACCAAAAAATAGATATCTTCACCAAATCACATCTACCTGGTCAATTTCTTATCCAAAATTTTAAACTCAAGTTGACCTCTACACTATTATCTTGAGTTTGTAGGGGATGTCAATGATATTTTAATAATATTTTAATCATATTCTAGATTGATGATATTATTTTGTAATATTCTAATAATATTCTAGATTGATTTAATATCAATTTAAAGAATATTAGATATTGATTTAGTTGATTATATGAGTTGATTTAGTCATTATTTCCATTAATTGTATTTTTTATTTTGTAACAGTTTATCTTTGCATAAGTAAGCCTTAAGCCTCATTACAAGTCATTACAATAAAATTTTCATCATTTTCTCTTTTTTAAGAGAACAAGCAAAAAAATCAAAAAAGGAAAAATCATCTTTAAAGAAAAAAAGGTTCTTAAAATTCATCTCAGGAACTTTTTTCCTTCTCCCTTTGTGATGTGAATACATTTTTTTTTCTTTGATTTTTTTGGTTAAATTTTTTGTCAATTATTACTTGCAATTTGTAATTGAGTGGTTTAAAGATTTACTTTTTGTTTGGATGCCTAAAAAATATAGAAACATTAAAGAAAGATTAGATATTAGGCTATTTAGTTTTTTGTTCTTAGAAGATTGAAAATTTTAAACTTTGGATTGTTGGGCACTAGGAAACTAAAAGTTGAGAAATTTGACAAATATTTTTATTATTTTCTTCTTATAAAATTTAAAATTTCAAACTTTGATTTATTGTGTACTTAATTAGGTGATTTGATTGGTTATTGAACAACCCTTTTGTTAATAATAACTAAAAATATCATTTAATGTTTGAATAAAAACTTAGGCTAAAAGTAGGTTCTTAATTCTTCCCCTTATGTATGTATGTGCCTTGTTCATTTTAGTCGTGAAAGAGGAAGAGAATAAAGGTTAAGTGCAGGAAAAAAAAGTAAAAAAAGCTTCAATGTCGACTTGATGATTTTGTTTCTTATTCAGGTGATAGTGATTCGATAAGTATGGTGTCAATTTCAACCTCTAGTTCTGAGGATGATTATAGAATTCGAAGGCCCCGATCTCATAATAGGAATGATGTGAAAGGTGGTAAGAAGAAGGCTAGAAGACGATCCTCTCTAATAAGGAAAATATTGAAGTTTCTCTTTGTGTTAAAAAAATAAAAAGATTGAGAAGGGATGATGATTCTGAAATAAGAAAGAGAACAAGCAAGAGAAAAAAGTCTATAAGAGATGTAAGTGCCAGTTCTAAAAGTAGTGGATCATAAAATTGCTTAACTTATCAAAGTGACAGTGATTAGATATGAGAAGAGAATGGGCAAGCTAAAAAGAAAGAAAAAAAATAGGTGAAAGTTGGAGAAGGTTATAAGAGAAAACTAAAGGAATAGGGACAGATCAACGAGTTTTTTTTCTTACAATAAGTATAATAAAGATAGTGATCATCCAGTTGAGGAAAGAATGACAGAAGAGAGCAATTCAAGACAATTGAAATCAATTATTATTATTCTTAAATAAGAAAATAAAAGTAGCAAAAAGTTGAATACTAATGAGTCTAAAAAAGAAGTATATAATTATGATGATTACCCATCCTACAAAAGCAATTATAGTAAAACTGACTGTAGTCATAAGGAGTTACCTCAGCATTCCCATGTTGTGTCTGAGATAAAAAGGGCTCTCGATGAGCAAGAAGAAGTTTCTAACATCAAAATGTACAATGTTGAAGAAAATGGCAAGAATGGTAAACCTAGGTATGATGGGGTTAGGAAACATGGTCCTTTACAGAAAAACAATAAGGTTTCAGATGGCACTAGTGGTTTAAATAGTGACGATAAGGAATCAATTTTAAGACAATATTGTTAAAATGGGTTATCCTACATCTAATAAATTTTTAATTTTTTATAGTCTTATATTCAAGTTAGGTTCCTCTATTTATAGCCAATTGGTTTTAAGTTGGATGCTTAATACAATATCAAAGTCAAGATTTTTTTTTGTTGCCCTTTTCAAATCTATCACGTGATAAACTTCGTTCATATTCGCCTACACATGATGGGGGTCTGTTAAAGTAGATTATCCTACATCTAATAAATTTTCAATATCCTATAGTCTTATATTCAAGTTGAGCCCTTTCATTTATTGTCAATTAGTTTTAAGTTGGATGCTTGACAAGCATGCAATGAAAAACTTAAAAAAGTTCCATGGAAGGTGCTAGACAAACATAAATTAATAAGGTTTCAAATGCCACTAGTGGTTTAAATAGTGATGATATGGAATCAATTTTAACATAGCTTGCACTAGAAAACTTAAGAAAGTTTCGTGGAGGGCGTTAGACAAACATAAATCAAAATGATAAGAATGATGGTGATTTTAAAACTTCATCCTCTGTAAAGATTGACCTTTTTTAGATTGAAACCCTAAGAGAGATGATGCTAAAGTGGTGATTGCATGCCAAGTGAGTTAGCATATTAAACAACCTCTAGTTAGAAGATCTTTTGTCACTCTTCCTAAAAATGATAGGAAGACATCACATTTGAATAATGATGAAAAATATTTTGGTAATATGGGGAGTGAGTTACTTCTCCACCAGCTCAGATTGTTCCTGCTAGTGTACCTAAAGTAGAGGTTAATACAGCTATTAATTATGTTTCTACTAAGTCAAGGTTGGTTTTGTCCCAAACTAGATGAGAAACACATAATATTGACATTATTCAAAAACAAGAAGCTACTGCACAAGAACTTTTGAAACCAAGTTGGTAACTAATATTAGTGTGAATAAGGGTGGTTTAGAAACTACCCCAATTGTAAAACCCTTTGAGAAAAGTATAGCTTCTGTTTCTAATAGGCCAAAGCGCATTAAATTGCAAATAAGAAAATAATCTCCTAAATTTATACAACCCAAAAACAAGAATGTGCTGCATTAAAATCTTTTCAAGCTAAGTTGGTAATGGATAGTAATGTAAATGAGGGTGGTTTAGAAGCTGCCCAAACTGTGAAACCCCTTGAGTGTGGCAATTGTTAAATAACCAACTTACAATAAATTGGTAGAAAGTGAAAATGTCCAACTTAAATATAAGATTATAAAAAATTAAATATTTATTAGATGTAAAATAACCCACTTTAGCAGGCTCCCATCATGTATAAGCAAAGATTGAAAAAGCCTACTAAATGATAGATTAAGAAAGGGCAATGAAAGGAAATCCTTGCTCAGTACCATGTTAAGTAACTAACTTACAACCAATTGACAGTAAGTAAAAGGGCTCAACTTGAATATAAGATTATAAGAAATTAAAATTTTATTAGATATGGGATAACTCATTTTAACAAACTCTCATCATGTGTAGGCAAAAATTGAAGAAGCTTACTACGTGATAGATTTAGAAATGGTAATGGAAGAAAATCCTTGTTCTAATACTATGTTAGGCACCCAACTTAAAATCAATTGACAAAAAATAAAGAAGCCTAATTTGAATATAAGATTACAGGAAATTAGATATTTATTGGATGTGAGATAATCCACTTTAACAGCAATAATGGTGATAAAGTTAATAATGCCCTTGATTTTGCTTGCAATAAGCCATCCTCTTCTTCTATATCCACCTCTGTAGACCTAACCTCAAATAAACTAGAAAATAGGGTGAAAGATAATTCACAGTTTCAGTAGAAGACAATTTTTGTGATGCAAGTTGGGGAAATGGTATAGGTTAGGTTTTAACCTGTTACAAAGTTTGTCTATTAACTTGGTAGCATTGATCTATTAATTACTTTAAGTGTTATCATGACATTGTTAAATCATTTTTTTAGGTAAATTACCAAGTCTATATCCCTAAGTGAGCCCCCGTTTTGGCTAAGAGATAACTCAATTGCTAACATTTTAGCTAATGGTTTGATTAAATGAGGCAAATTTTGTGATGACCTGAAAGCTGCAAATATCTATAATTTTGCTTATTATATTTACTATAAGATGTTTTGGCTCATAAATAGTAAATGATATTAGACTTTTTGATTTTTTATTGACCTGTAATACAGCAACTATAGCTTTTAAATGTAAGGAAATAATGATGCTATATATTTTGTAACATTAGGTTCTATAGTCCATTTTAGTGTCCTAATATTTTAGCTAACTTGCTTAATATTAGATGTACTGATAACTATGAGTTAATACAATGAAATAAGACCTTGCAAAGACAAATGAAAAATAAATTATGCGACCTTATGGTGTCTCAAGTTTTAGTTTGAGAAGAACAGTTAGGTCTAACTTTGACTTGATTTATTGTACCGAAAGGGATGTTCACTTAAAAAGGTAAATGTACTTAAAGTGTTAAGCAATTGGTAGCTATCGTGAAAACCAAGGGAAGACAATGGAATTAATGAAACACTGGGCACTATCCCAAAACATTCATTTGGTTTTATTTATTTTTAACTTACTTGAATACGTCACCTAACTCCCTTTATATGTTGTCATATTGTCAGCCTTAAGCTCAAATAAAGTGATAAAGGTTGCAATAGGTTGATAGTTAGCATAAAACATAGTCAAATCATGATGAAAGACTAAAACAAAAATTTTTGTTGGGTCGTCGCCTTCCAGCACTAACTCCATTTTTTTTTTACATTAATTATAAATGAGCTAACTAGATATATCCAAGATAAGATGTCATAGTATATGTTATTTGCTGATACTATAACCTTAGTTGCTAAAATTTTAATGCGAAATTAAAATTATTGAAACATAAATTAGAGTCTCGAGGTTTTAGATTAAGTAGATCTAAAACTGAATTTATGAAATATAATAATAGGAAAGTGAGTGTTAATGTGATTAAGTTAGATGGAGAGTTAGTAACAATAAGTAATCATTTTTTATATTTGAGATCAATTATTTTGAGCAATGTTAAGATAGAAAATGATATAAATCATAAGAGTCAAATAAGAAAGATGAAGTGACGAATGCATCGAGTGTGTTGTATGATCATAACATGTCTTTAAAGTTAAAGATGAAGTTATATAGAATAACTACTATATGAAACTGAGTGTTAGACTGTTAAGAAACAATATTATAAGAAAGTGGGTATAGTTGAGATAAGATGATTAGATGGATGTGCGGTAAGATTAGAAAAGACAAAATAAAAATGAAGAGATTTAAAAAAAAAAAAAGAATAGTTCGAATTGAGCAAAAAAATCAGAGAGGGTCATTTGATATGGTTAGGATATGTGAAATGTAGGCCTATCTATGAATCGGTTAGGAAAAATGAGTTTTTAAATTTAGGAAAAACCAAAACTTCTAGAGGTAGACCATTAAAAATGTGAATGCAAGTAATAAAAATAATATGATGATTAAGGAAGTAGATGCAAAAGTTGTTCTTAATAGAAATGAATAGCACAAGAAATTTAAAATTACCACCTAACATGATTTCTATTTTTAGCCTTTCAAACACCAACCTCAAAATTATGGGATATAAGATTTAGTTTGTTGTTATTATCGAATACTTCATCTCTATTTAAAATGTGTATATTCACGAGTCAACTTGTAAAGTGATTTTTCCTTGCTGATTAATGCCTTGACAATACAATAACACAATATAAAAAAAAATACAAACGTAATACGATTTAAAATTTTAGCAAAAATTATATGAATCACACAAAAAAATGTGTTTGATGTTTGCCGTATCCATTAAAATTATGAAATAATAATTTTTGTGTTTTGCACACTTTAGACATAAGATTACCTAAATTGCCACTCACTAAGGTAACTAAATTGTTGTCCATCCCCTTTCAAAGGTGGGTGAACTTTTGGGATTAATTCTTTAAGTTTATCATGACGTTTTCACTGAACAGAAGAAAACTAGGTAAACATGAACTTACCACATTGACCAAAACCATAATCAATATAGCCAACCATTATGATCAAATATCTTTCATATCATGCCAATGAAATTAATCACCTAAGCTGGGAAAATACCTTCTTAGATAGAATACCGGAAAGACCAATGGCTGCCCCAGGCCTAGCATGACAAACAATATCATCAACCAATTCTAGCAAAGGATTTAGAAGTATACTTGCAATGATCACATTGTATTTTTCTCGTTCACATTCAACCACTAGCTCACATGTAGTCAAGCTTTTCAACATATTTATGTTCATCAAATAAGCGAAGAAAGCAAGGTTATTAATATCGTATTAGATAATATTTTTTAAAAAATATGATATATATTGGTATCGATTGTTTTAATATATTATTTCAGATTTTTTATTTATTACAAATATATTTATAAATATGCATAAATTTGTATCTTATAATACTATTAATAATCTACAAAATAAATATGTAATATCTTCAAAAATTAAATAAATAAGTTTAAAAGTATAAAAAATAATATTATAAATTTTTTATGATATTTTTAAATAATTAAACAAATCATATGATATTTAAATAAATATTTTTATGTAAATATTAAGATAAAAACAAATAGATGAAAAAATTAATTAAAATTTTATGATTGTTAAACTTTATAAAGGGAGTATAATTACTTTCTTAAAAGATATTGAAATATTTATAAATTTTTGTTTGAAAAATAAATTATAAAAAAAAAAGTTACAACAAAAAATAAAAAAATTTAATTTTTAATGATTATTTTATCAATTAATTTTATTTTTGTTAAGTTAAAAATAATTAAATAACAAAAAATAAGTTAAAATTATAAAATATATTTTACATTCATATACTAACTAAAATATTTTAATCTATCAAAATTCATTGAAACTGATCGAAACTAATGAAAATAATCGATTTTACTCAATACCATATGATAAAAAAATCACCTTTAATTATATAGTATTTTGATATAATTGAAACGTATATGCCGATGTCAAAATGAAATTAAGAATTATGGAAGGAAGCGTTGCCAGAAACCAGGTGTAATTGCAATTTTCAGGTCCCAAGTCGTTCGGAGCAGCATTTTGACGTGCGGCTGTGATTGCTATAGGATCTACATCAATTCCAACAGACAAAGAAGTACCAAACTGCAGTTCACACAACATATTACAACCCTATTGGCAAGAACCTAAAATCACATGAAAATATGAGAAGAAAGTTGTCAAGATTCACATGTGAACATACCATCTCATAGCAAGAAGAGATGAGAAATGTAGGAGGCATATACACATGGAACATAAAACTCAAATGATCACATGTTTATCTAAGATCTCTGTTGATGGTCTTTTGGAGATGGTGACTGGGTGCTTTGTTAGAAGGTGATTGGGAAGCTGACCAAAGATAGAGATGACTTGAAAGACAAGGAATAGTCAGGGGGTGTTGGAGATAGGAGTTGGGGACGTGCTCCCACGTTCAAGTCAATCGAACGAAAAAGATAGAAGGCAAGAAAAAGAGCAGGTAGAAGGGGCTGAGAGTCGGTGAAAATAAGTTGGGGCTTGAATGATGTACATGTGCTCCAACCTCATCTTTTATGGTGTGGACAGGTTTCGATAGTGTATAGTTGGTTTGTTGTTAGTCAAGTCAATTCTTCGTCTGGTGGTCAATTGTTGTTAATCAGATTAATTGCTCATCTGGCGGTTGGCGATCGCTGACTTGACGGTTGGTGATAAATGAGGGTCAAAATATTGACTAAGATCAAAGTATTAATTAGATTATTAGTGCATAACAATATATTATAACCAAACTTATTATAAAAACAAATGGTGACATAAATGGAAGGTAACAACAATATCGGTGCCTAGAAATGCTTACAGATAACTCAGGTTGACAAGGCTTTATTGTGGTTAAAGTTCCAAGATATAATAAAAAGAAGCAGTTACCTTAAGTGCTGAAATTGTCAAAATCTCAGAACCAGTGCCATAATCCAAGAAGCCCTTTCCTCATATGAATCTCTGTAGTCTATAGCAGCAATAAGCAAAAACTGGAGGTTGGGTGCTCCCCAGTTCCAAGTGCCACCCCAGCATTCAGAATAATATTTGTTGCTTGAGTGGCTGGCATTGCTCGACTAGCACATGTAAAATGAAAAAAAAAAAAGAAAAAAGCATTATTACACAATAAAAATGTGATAAAGATCTTGTTTTGCTTTCTATCAATCATATGCAGATGACTCTTCTAAACTGTAAGGAACTTCTGCTGGTTTGTTTACTTCGTATATTTCCCCTCTTCCGACCCAGAAGTTGGCTTATTCATTCAACGTTTGCAATTAAACAGTGCTTGGCATTCAAAGTCCTAACAATCGCTACTCGAGAACTCAAATAGAATTTCAAAAGGTGTATATGAATTCAATTCCTAAATTTTATTTTGCCTATAATCTTAGGTTGCAAGCAAACCCACTGGTCACAAATTTGTGACAAAACCATTATGGATGGTTGCTATCTAGAGTTTCAACTTAGAAAATTTTGTGTAATAGGTTCTTTTTTTGTTGTTGCTTAATGACAATCTCCTTGCATCCAGCCTGAAAAGTTGAACCCTTAATTGAAATAACCTGTTATATATAAAACTTGTAAAACTTGTGGTAATTGAATGTTGCCAATGGTTGAGTTCTCTACTATTCTTGAGTTACTGATGTTCACTTTTAATCCACCATTAGTGTAATGCACAGTGGTCTAGGGTCGAGACAAACTTTTTCGGTAAAAAGAAAGGGGATCGTCAAGCTTTCCATCCAACTTAATTTTTTTTTTTCCACTGGTTGATTTGAGGAACGCACTTTTTCGCATTGATTTGGTGTATTTAATAAATAAATAAATAAATATATATATGTATTAATTTTTCTAAATGCATTTTACAAGGATTGAACCAAAATTGACAGAGATAAAGCTCATATTGTTACCAACTAGACCCATGACAAAAAAAAGAGCTCATCTTCTAACCTTTAAGAACTTTGGTAGTTTGTTTTTTTTAACCAAGATTTTAAGAATCTACTTGGCTGAGGAGGAAGTATTACACCAGTGGCAGCCATATCTTATCTTCATATGAAACTTGGAAAGATCGATTTCAAAAACTTCTTTCAGCAGGAGACTATATGCTAGTAAGATAACCAGATCAACCATTGATAATACCAAACTCAGCTCTCTTCATCCATTAAAACATGGAAGGTTGGCGCTATTCACTCGAGACACCATTAACAACTAAGGATGACTGAAAAGGTGGCAATGGTAGCATGGCCTCCAATCCATTCATTCACGAAAATTATCAGATATATCACGGAAAACAAAGGAAGACTATTAACCCTAAGCAAATTCACTCGCAAGATTATCACTCAGATTATTTTTAATGAATGATTAATAGTTAATGAGATTACATCTTGTAATGTTATAATAGCAAAACCTAATTATGCATCAATGCTGCCACAGCAAAATAAAAATATGAAAATAGAAAATTAATCATAATGGATGATAAATACACAATTGCTTAAAATGTTATGTACATTAAAATCAGCAAAATGCATAAAGGAAAACACACTACAAAACAGAGATATAATCAAACTCACATTTTCCTTCAAGTTGGGTTGAGATCCCCCGACGTTTGGCTTTGCCATCTGCATCACATGAGAAGATTTCAGAACAGTTGGTGCCATTAAATAGCACATTGTAAATGAGACTTCATCTTCTAAAAAAAAAATCATTTGTTAAAGGAGTAATATTTCAACAAACCTAGAAAGTAAAAATCTCGCAAGAGGGCTCAAGTTGGAATTTGAATGAAGTTCTTTATGATGCTGCTTTTTCCTACCGTCAGTTTCCATGTTTGTATTTTGTGCATCTTTAGGAGTCGTCTTGCCCTTATTGAACAGGCGAGCTGCTAGCTCCTGCATATCTTTCACTGAAGATTCCTTTGAGCTGCAAAATTTTACCTCTGCTTGAGTTTCATCAAGTTAAGACCAAGATCAATTATGTGCAAAGGGGATGATACTATGGGATACAAAATAAATTATTTTATTTCCACAAAAGGTTTTTAACCTTGCCAATTGCTCAAGCAACCTGCGAACAAGAGCTTCACAAGATCCAGGCTTTGTACGCTCCATATTTATAAGAGAATTTGTAACTGCATGCACAACTGACCCTTCTGAATCATCAGCAATGACCTATATGCGCGCATTAACAAAACTATTAAGATGTAAACAAATAAGCATCACAGTGAACAGCTTCATTGTAAAACCATGTTTACGAGCTGGCTTTGAGTAGAGGCATAAATTTCCACAAACAAGCTTCTAACATGAATTAATGACTTAGAAACATGCATACTTTTGCTCAGTTCCATTCCATCTAGAGCACAGGCAAGGACTATTTACTAATTTAAGCATCAGCTCTTTCAGACTTCCTCATAATTTTTCTTCTATTAAGTTGCTCCTCTACCTCAAAACAACCATAGATCAATGTGATCTACTAGTCAAAACCATTTTAAATATCCTGTCTCTTAGTCCTGCATTTTACGGTCTTCTATCTTAACAAAGTAAATTTTTTATCGATTATACCTACTCATTAAGTTGGTATGACATCTTGTTTCACTCCATTATATGAATCAATCGTTACAATAAAGCTATTTTGATCCAGATGAATGAGAGTCTGCACCAAGATTAAGATCATGTTTTGCATACTTGATATAGAGAAATATGTATCATTGCAAGCATTTACAGACTCAGGTTTAAAGATTGCTTAAACTGGAGGAATATTTCAAAGTTACCTCTATCAGACTAATTGGCAAGGAAAAACTTAACATCATATGGTGCGCACCTCTTTTAGGGAAGGGATAAGCAACATGGATAGTGGTACAGATGACAATGCTATCTTTGCATTTTCTTCATCATCACTTGGTTGACGTGATCTTGGAAAAAATCTTTGCACATCAAAAAATTCACGTGAACTTCTGGAATAGAGTTGCAATACTTTAGAGATATTAAGACAACCAAACAATAACCAAAGCTACATAAAATTCTGCATAGAAGATATGGAAAGTTAGTTATTTATCAGTTATTTATCAGGCTTACCTGGAAGAATCAGAACTGTTACTCATTTGATCTCTTCTTCTGTTTTCGTGCCCAGCACTATTGATCTTGCTCAGTGCAGACCTGTCCCTAGCATTTCCTTTCCTTAACCCTGCTTGAATTGCGGACTTTGCCTGAAGAAACATATTAAAAGATGAGCTTTTCAACAGAAGCACTCTGTATCTAGAAGCTAATAATATATTCAAGTTCCATAGTAAACTCAGATTCTAAAGAAGGAATTTGAATCTCCAATAATAAATGCATTATTATGTTCAAAAGGTTTAAGCAAACACTAGGTAGACAGTAATTTATCTATTTGATTGTAGACTGAATTCAGAGCAATAAGTAAAACAATAAATTATCAACCAAGTGTCTGCTAAAGATGTATGGTAGCAAAAATAGTCAGAACAAAAACTGATGTTATACAAATATCATAAAACATATCAATATCTTTTATTAATCAATGAAACATACACTCTATAGACCATATGATTGTAGTAATTCACAGCTAAACAAGAAAAATCTGAAAAGGTTTAATCATAATAAAACTGATCAATAAAGATGAAAATAAAAGCAACCTCAGCAAGATTTGCTGCACTATCTTCAACTGATGCACTTGAAGTTCTCTCTTGAAATCCTAGCCTGGATCTTGGAGTTCGAGGAGAACCGGTGTCATCATGTTGGCCACGGAAAACAACAGTTCCACTGGTAGAAGCATCTTCAAAAGAAGCATATGCACTGCTAGACTACACAGCACATTGAAATCTAATAAAATCAATGGCTGGGACACAGAAGGCAACAGAGACTTTATCTACTTAATATTTTTGAGAAGACAACTATGAAGGAAGTGAAGGAAGCTTACAAGAGAGGATGGGTCATGAAACAATGAAGATGATTGAGATCCTCTAGGAGATCTTATGACAACAGTTCCCGACCCACTGACAGAAGTTTCATCCTGCGAATAAAGCAACATAAACAATGTCATAAGATCTGAGCATAAAAGGATCAAGTAGTTAAGTGTAAGAGACATAAAAACAACAGATTATATGAAACTGGCTCTAGTTGAAAAGAAATGGTTGGTGAATCCAGCTAAGTGAACTTTATTTATAGCCTCATTAGCCACAAACAGGAAAGAACTGCAAAAGACTTAATCATATTACTCCATTGCCCATCTTAATCAGATCTTTAATTCCACTTTGTCAATTTCAGAAAAACAACAGTCTTTGAAGCCCCTAGAACATCCCATGCAACAGAGCCTTTTACTAAGGACATAGGACAAAAGGGAAATTTTTAAGATGCCAAAAGCCACAATGGAGTGAAAACTTTTGCCATTGCTTCAAGTTCAGTGAGCATGCAATGTGTGTGTGTGTGTGTGTGTGTGAGAGAGAGAGAGAGAGAGAGAGAGAGAGAGAATCTTACATCATGGTAATTATCCTGATGTTCATCATAATATGACTCTCTAGAGTCTTTTCTAAAGGAAACTTCTGGGAATTCATCATGCGCATTACCACTCTCAGGAGCTCTTGGTACAGCTTGATTATATGCAACTTCTGGTTTCGTTTCTCTAACCTGAGGAGGTCTTACAGCACTTCGGACAGCACCTGTACTCTGTGGTCCACCAATGCTGAAGTCCCATCCAGCATTTTTAAATGTTTTCCCTTGATTACTGCTGATCAGAACAAGTCAGCAAAAATCCCACAAAAATCGACAAAGTACAGCTAATCAACACAATCAACCCACCTAGCTCGAACAGTTTCTTCACCTCTTATATCTCTTGTCACCTTCACAGTGTCAGTTGACTCTCCTACAGCTTTGGGGCCATTTCTGGGGGCTTCTGCATCTTCCTTTAATTGGTACTTTGGGCGCTCTCTATTAAGAACACAAAACACAAGCATCTTAACTACAATAACCAATGCAAGAATGATACTCTGAAGTTACATCTTTTTTTCATGACATGTCAGAAACATAACTAACACCTTAAGCATAATTTAGTGTTTCAAGGTGCTTTGACACCATAAACTCTGTCAGATACAGAATCCTATCATATGTAGATTATGAAACAAAGTACGAGATGGCACCTAATTCTCTCCAGAAGTCTCTGACTCTTCCTAGCATTCCTGATAAATCGATGCCTAAGAAGTTCCTTGGCACTAGACCTCTGAAATGAAACAGATTAAAGAAAAGTATAAGGCATTTACAGCATTCAGAAATAATTAAGCCAAAAACCCAGGATCACTCAAATTATACACATCAGAATAGTTTTAGAAGTCAATTCATGAACAGAAACATTGCACTTTAATTGGCAGCCGACAGAATTCAGGGAACAACTAGACACAAAAAACCCATTTTCTAACCTAATCTATATCAACTACCACACCTTACTGCAACCACAAAATCTATTTCCTTCTACATTTGGAAAAAGGATAAAAAGGTCGGATACATGATAAGTAGAGAAAGAACCAAAAAGACATTCCGTTCCATTTCCAATATGCAGAAATTTCACAATATGTCTCTGCTAATGGTTGGAAAACAATCAAGAAAACTCACAGATTAGCTTGAACAGAGGGAGAAAAAAATAGACAAAAGAAAAAATCCAAGATACATGAAAGCTGAAGAAATTAGCCAAAACTATTACTTAAAACAATCAACAGCTGCAAAGGCAGTCCCTTCGAGGTTAAAATCAGTAACATAGATCTAATGCAAGTTTCAATGCATTAACAGTATATATATTCAATTAGTTAATGAAAAATGGCTCAAAGACAATCCTCCATGCAATGAAGCACAATGCATGACGGATGTAAAATTCCCCATTTAAAGGTACAATAATTCCACTTCATTCCTTCTGCTTATTGCTAAAGGTACTGCCTCTTTTCAACACAGCCAAAAGATCTTATTTCCATCATCACTTTGATCTCAGACTGGACAGTTATTAGCATTCCAGAGATCAAGATGTATATTCTAAATTAATAAATGATGTTATATTAATAAAGGACTAATTTGTGGCTTTTTCTTACTCTATTTAAAACCCCATGGTAAACACAAATGGAACTGATGACTTTGCCAAAAGAAAAAAAATTACTATTTCTAAACATAATTTATCATAAATAGGCAATCACATCTCTATCATTAAATTGGAAAAGTCTCCGTATCCATTCCAACAAAATTGACAAGAAAATTAATACAAATAGAGGGAAATGTTAAAGCACAATCGCTTACCTCAGCAGGTACTTTCTTTAAACATAAGGAAACAAATTCTTTCATAAGGCGGGAAAAATGCTCATCCAACTGCAGGATAGAAATTTTGAATGCATATAAACTGTAAAGCATGATCATTCCATCTCGAGAATGAGAAACATGAGAATAAATCATTTGACATAAATTTCATCATGATAATAAAAACTATTGAGATTACCTGAGGTGGATTTTCTCGAGGTATTATAAAGAGAACTCTCATAGGGTGAAGGTCTGCAAGTGGAGGTTCTCCTTTGGCCATTTCAATCACAGTTATGCCCAAAGACCATATATCAGCCTGTATTAGCAAAGAGTCCCAGTGATAAAATGCTCATTACAGCAACGCTTAGCAGGTAAAGACATTGCAGGCTATGCATATGTGCATAGGAGGGAGAGAATGTGCAGATGGATGGCAGGTGACAGCAACAAAACATGTCAGAACTCAAGAAAAACTCCAAAGGACAGCTTTTAGAAGTACCTTCTCATTGTATCCTTCTGTATTCTGAATCACTTCAGGTGCCATCCAGAATGGTGTTCCTACAAAAGTCTGACATTTTTAACCATATTAACTTATTGACAATCATATGACAACCACAATTTGTAACGCTGTTTGTCTAAAAAGGTAGTGAATTTTGGGGTAAATGGAATGTGGGAAAATTTTAATCCTTTGATAAATATCATTCAACTTTCTTTCTAAGGCAACCATGCCCTGGTGGCAGTGAATACATAGGATGTAAAAATCAAATGGATGGCAATAGTACAACAATACCATGCTAAAGCAGCCATTTGATAAAGCAGTTTAGCAAGAGAAGACAATTCCAGATATGATGGTATGGAAAGATACAGATAATAATTAGAATGAACAGTATAAAAAAAAAGGTTGTGATCCAGAACCACTGGTATTCACTACCAAAGTGAACCCGCCAATTCCAAATTGAATGTCCAACTTTTTGGAACATACCAATATTGTCTTTTTTCCTTTCATAAACAACTAAAACCTAATCTTTTATATATTGAAAACAAATTTTTCATTTTTCTAATTTTAAAAACCATTGAACAGTTTTCAAGAAACTAAATTCTAGTATAAAATACCTTAAAGTGAAAGCCTTTTCAAAAACTAGAGTCAAGTCAAACGTAAACCTTGAATTTAAAGTGTAAACAGCATAAATCAAAGCCTTCAGTAAACTAAAACTTATCCGAAGAAAAATTTGTTATAATTTAGCAGCTAAAGAGCATATAGGGAGATGCAGATGGAGAGATCATCACCAACCAAATGACTACGTTTCTTTTCTTTTCTCGAAAAGAAATGCACATGAACCAAAAAAAATTAACTTTTTTCTACACAGAGAGAGAGAGAGAGCACAACCAGAAACCACAAAGTCCCTAAAGACATAGAAATTTAAAAAAAAAAAAAAAACTGCAGCAGCTACAGCCTGAAATGGGCATTCATGCCTGTTGGAAAATTCTTAACAAAACAAAATTCTGTACCTTCCTCCTTGATATCGTCCTTGTTAATTGTGCTGAAACACCAAAATCTGCAACCTGTTACAAGGCCAAAACTTAACTAACAAAAGTAAAATGCATATTCCTACTCGGCTACATTCATAGCCACCCCATACAAATGATTCATGTTAAATATGAGCCCATTGAGAGGAAGAAAAGTACCTTAACATCACCATTCTCAGTCAATAAAATGTTTGCAGCTGCCAAAAGTGATAGCAAAAATATTGTCAGTGAACAAAGAATGTCACTAAATCCAAACATTCAAAGATATTAAATGAAGGCTGAAAACAAAGGAGACAAATAATTTGAAGCAGAGCATACGCCTATAAAAGTCTCTAAAACCGATTGTTCAAAAATTTTTCTTCTTATCTACATGAAAACTATTTGTAACTTATAGGTGGATCTGAGAGAGTGAAGAAAAACAACCTTTGATATCTCTGTGAATTTTTCCTTCACTATGTAAATATTCAACTGCATGCAGTAAATCCCGTGAAATACAGGCAATTGATATTTCATCTAGTGGAGGGCCTGATTGAAGCTGTACATAAAGAATCGTCATTAGCTTTCCAGAAAAACAAAATGTTACTCAGGAATTATAGTACATCAAATCCGATAATAAACAACTGCACCGACACAAACGACGAAGACTAGTTCATATGCTACCAAAGCAATACAAGGAAGTTGGTGGTTGTATTGTACCCCCAAATAAATCAAGTCAGAGATTGTGTGCTGACACTAGAACAGGAAAAAATAATAAAGAAGAAAAAAACACCATTGTCTACTAAGAAAATGCCTTGAAATTGGAGCTAAAAGCACTGATGAGAAAATTTTGTACTTCTACAGGAAAGATGGCAGCATTGCCTTCAAAATTTTGCAATTATCGTTACCTACTTTGGTTGACAATTAGAAATGAAAGGTAGTTCTATATAATCTTATATCACATCATTAATATTTTAAAAGTAAACAAGATCATTATTAGCCACTCTCTCCCCTTGCCACCCCCCCAAAAAAAATAAATAAATAAAATAAAATAAAAAGAAAAGAAAAGCAATGGCAGTTCAAGGTCAATGGACTTGATCCATGTGGAAAAAATGGTTAGAAAAGTAAGAAGGAAAAAGTTACTGAATCAAGTTTTTAGAATCACTAAGAAATACAGAGAGCAATATTAAAATTCACCCCTTATCATTTATTGCATAGGCTTAATCAATTACATTTCCTGATTTATTTCTTCCTCCTAATGAAAAAATTGCAATGATCTTGCTTATGGTCACTTTCAAATTTACTAATATCTTGGTCATAAACATAGTGAAGCCAAAAAAACACATTTCATTAAACCAAAGAAAGAAAAGTATAGTTAATATAAATTGTGAGGCAAAACTTCCTAGTTAATCTTCAATCAAATATAACACCAAACATGTTGAAGCAAGTAATAGAAGTAACCTACTAGGTCAGCAACTGAACCACCAGCCATGTATTCCATTATTATCCATAGTTTAGTTTGGTGAAGATAGGAACCATAATACTCTGTGATATATTGACAACGGCATTGTGACAAAACAGAAATTTCCTGGAAAAACACAAACATATGAAAAAGCTAATAACCTACTCATTAAAGACATAGGATGCTAGCTCACAAGAAGTAAGGTAATACCTTCTGGATGTCCTCAATTTCATCCTCACTGCAGAATGCAAAACAAAGGCAAGCATAAGAAACAGCTAAAAAACGAGCAAACAAAACACTAAGTGAATGAAAGAAGTTGTTATATCATATATGCCCCATCTACTAGCTAGTAAATAAAGGCATCTGCAAACTCCCATGCAAGTTGATGAACTATAATGGCATTTCTAGGGATGAAATTGATAAAGGGAAGATAAATTTGCTTTGCTGAACATGCACAAACTATTGATGCAATTAATTTATTTATCAAGCAAAAAAGCTTTGTAACCCAAAAAACCCAAACATATACATAGAGACTTAGAGTAAGAGGGAAGGAGCAAAAGAAGCAACTTATTACTTAACAAATGATCAAAGAACAGAAGAACATAAACAAGACTTTCTTGCTCATAGCAAGCATCTTCCTGTTGACACTTGAATAAGGAATGGAAATCAAAGAAAAATTTAACAAAGCTATCCACTTACGATTCCTCTAAATCAATAACTTTAATAGCAACTTCTTTGTTAAGTTCCTTATCAAACCTGCAATCAAGAAAGGCATCAGCTATCCATCTCAATTCAAAATTCCAAATCTCAATAATGTGGGAACCTAGAGAGAAAATAAAAAGATCAAAGAGAAATGTGGGAGAAAAGGTGATGGGAACAAAGGACATTTGAGAAGAAATAGAGAAAAAAATAGAGAATCATTGCAAGGAAATTCCAAATCTCAATAATTTCATAATCTAAAGCTACAAAAACAGAAACAATATTGGTATTCATAAGCTAAATCCTAAACCTTAAGATAAACACAAAACACAATATATAACCCTAAAATGCCTAGAAATTACAATGAAAGTAATGTGCAGCTTTTATAAGTTCTAATTCACATTTTGATCTTGAAGTTGTATATATAGGTTAGGAAAGGGGGAATTGCATTTCATTGATAGATTATCCATCAATTTATTGTTCTGTGCCTGTTTAAGCCAACAATATCAGAGGGACCACACCCATTAAAGCCCTACTTAATTATGAAGTTCCAATGTTCCATGATTCCATCACATGAAAAAAAATGAATTTTTTTCTCTCTCTCCCGTTTTTTTTTTCCTTTTTGGGTCAAATGAGGCCACTCTGCAACGATTTAAAACACGGTATAACTAAAATTCAGTTTCTTGAGGAAACTCAACATTCTGCAACCTTGCACTTCGTTCTAATAGTTCAAAAAATTTAGCAATGCTCCTGGATAGTACACAAGTACTTTATTTTTGCAACAGTCACTACCAAGCCTATCTATTATTAACATTTACTAAGTGATATGCCTATCTCAGGATCCAATAGTTCAAACTTTGAAGAATCAAATCAGTATCAATGAAATAACAAACATAATTGAATAAAGTTATTATAATGCTCATAAAGTTATCAAATGTCTCCATATACTCCTAATTAAAGTGTATAAGATTTAATTGTCAATTTGTGGCTTAGTCAATCAACACCCATGAGCCTTAAGGCTCCTTTTTCCCCCCACTCACAGGAAGATTTTTTTTTATATATATTTAAATAAAGAAAAAGATTCAAATTCAAATCTTAGGGGCATGATATATTTTCAACAAAGGCTATAAAAGATTTCAAGCCAACACTAGCATTGCTATCATTTACTCCTATCAAACACCAAGCAACTCCTAAATTGAACACTGGTAACAAAGTTCTACAATGTGCAACATGATACATTCAATCACAAGTAACAGTGTCACATTCAATTGAAGTTCTTTTCTTATAACAAAATGTAAACAAACAATGCAAATGGACTCAAGTAATGTGATAACGAAAGAAATTGAAATAATAGACTTACGCTTTATAGACATCGCCAAAGGATCCTCTGCCAATCAACTCCAACTGACTAAATCTAGACCCTGCTGCTTCTTGTAAACCTGCTATATCAGCCATTTCTACAAACAAACCCCTTACACCAAAGATCAAAGCCACCCCAAAAATCTGACCCCTCACATTCCACCCATCCTTCAATTACAATTCAATACCCACTCCAAATTGCCAAAACCATACTCAAAAACCCAATCCCTGAAACAGAAATTTAAAACAAAACCCATTAATATCTCTAATAAAAATCACTACTTTAAATAACAAAAACAAAAGCATACCCAAAGAAACCCACATTTCAAGATCTAAAAACCCAATTAGAAAAAACTTTTGTAACAAAAAAACCGAAATCGAAAATTGCCCATATGCTCTTACACTGAAAGCAAATCATATACAAAAGAGACACCCAAAAAGAAACACAACAATAAAAATTTCCTTTCTTGTTAGGTGAAAGAAATGATATGTTAAAGTGACAAGCGAACAAAAACAACAAGAATTCTTACAAACAAATTTAACAACTACCCATTACAAATTTCACTCTCCTTTGATAGCGAAACCACAGCACCCCCCACGTGTCTTAAAAAAACAACTTGGTTTTTTGTTTCATTATGTTTTTTTTCTGACGGAATATTGTTTTTTTAATTTTACCTGTTTGATTGTGGCAGATCTTTCTCTTTCGGTTTTTCGATGTTTGTCTCTCCCTGTTTTCGTCGAGAACGAGAAAGGATTTTTCAGAGCTTTGAAAAAGATCGGAGATAAAAAAGGAAAGGCGTTTCTTAATGGAATTTCTCTTCTTTGTATTTTTTTTTTTTTTCTTTTCCGTTTACTGGTAAATTTAATTTCAGAAATGAAGTAAAACTCATCGTTTTGAAGAGTTTTGTTTGTACATAAACGTCAACATTGCGATGAACTGGCCCTCACCTTTTGTCTGCATTTTTTTGTTCTTTTTCTTTAACACTCAAATGGGCCGATCCAGAACGGCCCACTTAGGTAAATGGCATGGCTTAACAAGTCCCATGGCCTCATTGGACTGCACGAATCATTCTAACAAATATCACAGATGAGTTGAATTTTTAAATTTGATAAACAAAATTAAAATATTTCACATATTTTATTATTTATTATACTAATTTTTTAATGCACTTTAATGAGATATGTAACAATTCTTTACTTCCGTTAATGGAATTTTAAAAATGTCAGTGCTGGTGTATTTAGCTAAGTTTTTGTAAATTAAAATTTTGCTATTGAAAATTTTTTTTCATGTGCGATCTGTGATTCCCATGGCAGCCTCCAAATCATTTTAGTGCATTTTAAAACCAACTCTGCAAGGAAATAAAATTTTTCATTATTAGATAGGTGGAGCAGCCTCCTCACTGTACCATGATTTCGAGTTACGTACAGATTCAAACAACATAAAGAGCTAAGTCTTTGTCGGAGTCATTTGCGTTGTTGCTGGTGGTTTTGCTGCTGCTGGTCTTGATTTTGCTTGTGCTGCTGCTGTTGGTTTTGCTCCTCTTATTGGCTCTGCTGAGTCTGATCACCTTGCTGCAGCTGGTGCTGGTGCTGGTTTTGATTATGTTGAAACTGAGCTTGATTATCCTGAATAACATATCTACTTTGCTGAAGATGATGAACTTATTTAAAGAGTTTAAATGTTTCAATGAATTCTTGGGTTACAGCCTGGATTTCCACCTATCAGGGGGAGAAAAAAGAGAGACTGAGAGTAGCACAAGATTGAAAGCATTTATAAACTAAATTTGGTGAGGTCATTAAGCTGTTGTATCAAAATATTGGAATTAAATCTCTACCTGACCAACAAGTTTTAAATGCTCCAGTGATTTTCTGACGACCAATGGAAACTATGCTACCTGCATGTTAAACATGGAATTTTCATGGTTCTGGTCAGCTTCAGGGACCAGAATTTGATTAAATGTTTGGTTGAATTTGGTTGATGAGAGAGTAAATGAACCAGATCCTGCTACAGCACTCTTACTTTGATCAAGTAGGCTTGTTCTGGTTAGGATCTGAGAGCAATAGCTAAGAAAACCCAAATGTAATCTGCCAATTACGAGCCAGAAAAGAAAATTGATGCGACTGATAATTTTCCAATTCAACCAAATTATAATTTTCCAATTCAACCAAATTCAATAATATCCAAACGTTGAGAGTAAAAAAGAGCTGACAAGAACGTCTGGGTTTGTCCTACTTACTCGTCCCCTTGACTCAAAGATACGTGTTAGACCATTTATAATATGTTGCGGGAAAAACTCTTCCCCTTAGCTTAAAGATATGTTTTAGACCCATCACTAATATATTACGGGAAAGTTTTAAAAGAAAAGTTTTAAGTGAATTTCATGAAGTTTTATATTAAAAATAATTAAATAAAAATTTAAATTAATAAATTTACATGTCTTATTACATAGATTGTATATGCAAATTTTGAAAAAATTAATAAATTTTGATATGTTTTTAGATAAATATTTTTATCAAAAATTTTTATGAAATTTTTATCTAAGTTAAAGATATGTTTTAGACCCATTACAAATATATTACGGGAAAGTTTTAAAAGAAAATTTTTAAGTGAATTTCATGAAGTTTTATATTAAAAATGATTAAATAAAAATTTAAATTGATAAATTTACATGTCTTATTACATAGATTGTATATGCAAAATTTGAAAAAATTAATAAATTTTGTTATAATTTTAGGCAAATATTTTTATTAAAATTTTTTACTAGATTTTTATTTAAGTATGGATTAATTTTTGTTTATAAACGACATTTTCAATAATTTTTTTTTTACATATTATTAATTTTTTTCATTTAATTTTATCTATTGATTTGGATATTTTATTAAAGTTTTTATTGAATAATTTTGGTAAAAAAATTTTCATAAATTTTACTTAAAATGCAAACTATTCTTTATTACTAATACCCGATCATTTGATTCAACTCATAAGGATATAAAATAGTTTTAATTATATATTTATATATGTATTATATTAATAAAACTATTATTTAATATTTTAATTTAAAATATTATATTTATATATAATTAAAATGTAATTTATATTAAAAAATTAATATTTATGAATATTATACTAAACTAAAATTATTAAATTAATTTTCAATTGGTTGCACTTTTATATATATATGCAGAGTTAAGTAAAAATCAAGTATTAAAAATGATGTATTTACTGTGCATGTATATTCTAAAGATAAAAGTTCAAGGTTTCATAAGAGTTGATCATATAAATAGTATGAAAATACATGCATGGAGCGTACTTTCGAAGCCAATATTAATAAAATAAAATAATTTATATTAATGGCTTATTTATGTATAAAATAAAAATTAAAAATTTATTTAGATACAAATTAAAAATTAAGAATTTATTTGAGTGCAAATTAGAATTTAAGGTTTATTTGAGTATAATAAAAATAAAAGATTTATTTAAATAAAATGATAAAATTCAAAAGTTTTTTTTTAATTATTTTAAATTGTTTGGATGGTATTGATTTTTACGTAGTTTAAGAAAAAAAATTTTGATTTTAATGTATTTAATAATAAAATAAATTTTTATATAAAATCGAAGTTTCATTATTTTTAATATCAAAAAATAAAAAAATGAAGTTAGAATTGTAATTAAATGATGGTATAATTTTCACATAGCATTATTTTATGAAATAACTTCAACCTTTTTCGTATAAAAACTTCTCTTAAGTTATTTTTTTTTCTTAACAAAAAAAAATTTATCTGAATAAAATAAATTGCCAGAAGCTTATATATCTTTTTGAACTTATTTTTACTGATCACAGTTTCAATATTCAAATGCTAATCATAATCCAAATCAATTTTACCAAAGGTAAAAATATTTGGGATAAAGCTTGTTTTCATAAAAAAGAAACAGTGGTTTTTACTTTTTAGGTAAAAAAAAATTTGTACTTTAATATAAACCCTAGTTTCTGCCAAAAAATCTAAGCATGAATTTCTATTTTTTTATAATTGTAGCAAATTACAATTTTTTATAGTGTTTAGGATAAGATGATTACTTAAAAATTATAATGATTAATATACGATATTAGATCACTATATTTTGTAGGAACTTAGTAATTCTATGTGGTAATAATCTTAGATAACCAAAAGTGATGAAATTATTATTTTAGAAGGTTAAAAAGGTAAAAAATTTTTATCATTAAGATAAAGTAATATATAAAATTAATTATTAAAAACTTACTTTCTTTTAAAGTTGTAATTATTTTATATTATAAATATTATATTTTTAAATTAATATTCATTGTAACAAGTTCAAAAATAATTTGTATTTTTTATTTTTAAATATTTTATATATAGTATAAAATTTTTTATTTTTCTTTTATTATAAATTTAATAGAGTAGTTTTATTTTCTAATTCAAATTTTTTACATAATTTATATTATAAAAATTTATTTAACTATCAATGAATATATTTATTAATGTAATAATTTAATTATATTTTATTATACAATAAATAAAAATATTATTAATATTTTACAAATTATTATCTTTAAAAAAATTAAAATCATTAACTTTGTAACTATTAAAATTTATATGATTATTTTTGTACTTTTAAATAAAATAATATTTGATTTTTAAAAATTTTGAACACAATGATTGTTAATTCGTAAGAATTAATAATTATTAATAAAATAAAATAATTTTAAATTATAAGTAGTAAAATCACTTTGATAATAAAATTACTTTGATTATTGCATTATCATGATAATTTTATAAAATATATCAAACGCTACTTTTCAACATATATAATCGTTTATAAGTTTCATATGGTGTAATTATATTTAAAATTTTGATTTTTCAAATAAAATTATTTATAAGTCAATTGGATTGAATTAAATTTGATTGATTTTTGAATTTTTTTTTTTTCAACAGCGATTCGGATTCGAACAAATTTGATTACTGTTCAAAAACTATTAAAATATTAAAAAATAATCTTTATATCAATATTTTATATTTTTGTAATTATATTTAAATAATTTTTCATTTTTTAAATAATAACTCGAGCCATACAAGGCATGGTCTACAAAACTAATATTAAAGGCTTCGCCCAAATCGGACAAAGCCTGCGAGCCAGACGAATATTCCGACTTGATCTATTTATGATTTTGGTCTTATAAAAATTTTTACAAAATCTTGACTTAATCATAATATTTCATAAATTAACTCAAAAGGATTTTATAAATATAATTAAAACATGTCAAATTTCGTAATAACTTTTACTGAATGAATTCTTTAAAATCAAAATTTTTATGTTTGAAAGATATTTTATCTTTAATTTTTTTTATTGCATAAAAATTAAAAAAATGATGAGATTCAAACTCTTATTGTATATATCATTTTAAAATTTATTAACTATTAAATCAAAAAATTGGTGTCTTAATTTTACTATCAAACGCAAAAATATATATTTTCTTTTTCAAAAATTCTAAGCCCAAATCAAAACAAAATAAAAGTTTGAAAAGAGTTACATAGACATGATGAGCTATTCATTTACCCTAAAACAAAAAAGGTGATAAGAGAAAGGTAATATTAGCTAGTTCAGTAGTTTAAAAAAAAAAAAATACAAAATCAAGAACCAAACGAACTGTTCCGACGGTTCCCGTCCAACACGCTTCCTTCTAACTTCTCATCAAAAAAAAACGGTTCTCACTCTTCTATATATTTCACACTTCCAAACCCACACTCATAACTTAGGCCTGTAAGGCTAAAATGCTGTTGCCACACTTCTATATTTTTCACACTTCCAACTCCTTAAGACAACAAACAGCAAAGAGAAGCTGTTGATAAAAGAGGGCGAAAGTGAGGGATAAGGGAAGAAAAGAGTTTTGCTTTAATGGTTTGGGGTTGATAAGCAGAGAAAGAAGTGATTGTCAAAAACAAAGCGATAAAAAAAGGTATACATATAATTTCTTACATATAAATATAAACAGCTATATATATAGAGAAAGAGAGATCAGATGGTGGGCTTAGGTTCAGCAGATAGGAGCAAAGAAGCTGTTGGGATGATGGCCCTTCATGAAGCACTTAGAAGTGTCTGTCTCAACTCAGGCTGTACTTACTCTGTCTTCTGGACCATCCGTCCTCGCCCGTATGTTCTTTTTGTTCCCTTAAAATTTTCAACTTTATCTTTCTCTCTTTCTTTGTATTTTTATGCTTGTTAACTTACTAAAGTTTCCATCTTTTTCTTCCAGTTTTGTGTTTGTTTTCAGCTGTTTTACTTACTTGGGTTTATTTCTTTTGGTGTAGGAGAGTGAGGGGTGGTAATGGTTGCAAGGTTGGAGATGACAACGGCAACTTGTAAGTATGTTTGTCGTTGTTCTTTTAAGACTTTTTTTGTTTGGTTCCTGGGAAAACAGAGGAAAAGGATGTATTAAGGTTTAAGTGTTATAATCTTTTGACCGAATGAGGATACATTGACTTATTTATTTTAATTTTTCCTTTATACTTCTTGCGCTTCACTGATATAAAAGGTAGGCATTACTTGTTTGCTTGTAGAAACAGTGGAGAAAACAGAGGAAATTTGGTTAATGAGAGATGTGTAGGTGTTGAGTTAAATTTGAGTTATTGATGGATTTTATGACATGGGTTTTGTCAAATTGTAAATTGGAGGCATTTTCATGTTTAAATTTAGTAAATTTATGTTTAATTCTGTGGTAAATTTTGAATTTTTTCCCTTTTTCTGTGGTGAAAATTTCATATGAAGGATGTTGATGTGGGAAGATGGATTTTGTGGAGGAAGAGCTACAGATTGTTTGGAAGAGATTGATGGAGAAGATCCAGTGAGGAAAGCTTTCAGCAAAATGTCCATTCAGTTATATAATTATGGAGAAGGGTGGGTACTGGGTAGGCGCTATTAAATTGTTCTTTTTCATTTTGCTTCAATTCTACCCTCCCTGACCCCTCTTTCTCTGAATAAAAATATATGGTAAAAGAATTTGAAAGAAAATTATTTTTTTTGTTTCTTTATTGTTGTGTGTTTTTGATTGGTTGAAATATGGTTTCATGAACAGGTTAATGGGAAAAGTTGCATCAGATAAGTGCCATAAATGGGTATTCAAAGAACCAACAGAATGTGAACCCAATATCTCCAGTTATTGGCAGAGTTCATTTGATGCCGTATGTCTTATAACCCAGCTTCATCTTCCCTTTTCTATTTTTAAAAATTTTGTTGCATTTTTTCTTTTTAATCTCAATTGTCTACCCTATTTTTACGTTTGGGTTCAATGATCAAGTATCTGTTAATGGAAAGTTGGTGTGTGGCGATTATGCTATGCTTTATCATATTTGGTAGATAGTGTATATTTATGGTTGATGGTCACCTTCCCCTTTTGTTGTTATTTGATTGCAGCTTCCTCCTGAATGGACTGATCAATTTGAGTCAGGCATTCAGGTCAGCATAGAAACAACTTATTTTCACTGTTTTTATTCTTATTCTGGTTTTTTTTCCCCCTATTTTGTCTAGTCATTGAGACTTTGGTGGTGATTCTTGATTTATCTTGACCAGACTATTGCTGCGATTCAAGCTGGCCATGGTGTTGTCCAGTTGGGTTCCTGCAAGATTGTGAGTCTGATAATAAAATTTTTAATTATTAGTTATTTTAATTGTCAGGAAATTTGCTCTTAGAGAATTTAATTTATGGGTTTTTTTTGGCATAAAAGAAGCTGCAACTTGGGGTTAGGGAAAAAGATTGGAAGTATTGGGATTTATGAGTACTATCACTTAAAGTGATTGTATGAATTAGCAGAGTTAAACTCCCAAGTTCATTTAATTTACGGGTTTATTAACTTTTCACGGTTGATTTTTGAGATCAAAGTCAGGTCTTCCATTGGTGAAATCTTACTGTAACACACAAAGCTGAACTGTTTGATGATTTCGATCTCATTGAGATGTTGTGTGGATCCTCAGGTGCCTGAAGAGCTCCATTTTGTGCTAAGAATGAGGCATACCTTTGAATCTCTTGGCTATCAATCTGGTTTCTATCTCTCTCAGTTGTTTTCGTCTAACAGAAACAGTTCCTCTTCATCTACAATTCCTTCGGAGCAGTCTGCTATTCCAACCCGGCCACCTTCTCCAATCTTCAACTGGGGCCAGAGGCCGCTTCCACCAGTGACTTCAATGCTTGCTTCACCTGATTTTCATAACCAGGCTAGCCTTGGATTGCCACGAGCCAAAGATGAGACCCACATGTTTCTCCTGCCTCGTTCATCCAAACCCCGAATGGAAGATGTGATGGGTGAACATGAAAATGACATCAAATGGCCTAATAGCTCGACTTTCTTCAATACTCTCACTGGACAAACTGAAGATGCCAAGCCTTTACTTAACCCCGAGAGCCTAGGAAACAAACCAGACCACCGCCATCCAGTTACTTTTGAAGGAAAAGATTCTAATCAAAATACAGATGCTGGTGCAAGCCCCAATGAATTCATGAGCCTGGAGAGTCATCCAGAGAATATGAGGAAGATAGAAAACAAGTTTAAACGGAGCTTTACATTACCTGTAAGAATGCCTACATCGTCATCTTCAACTTCAGTATATCATCACCAGCACCAATCTGTGGAGTACAGGAACTCTGAGGCAGGGATGTGCAACGATGTCATGGAAAGTTTCTTGGAATGAAATTTAGAAGGGCTGTATTAGAGGGGAAATAGGGTGAGAATTTGTGTTTACCCCAAGGTTTTGTGTTCCTTAGTAGTTCAAATTCCTGTTTTCGTTTTGATGTTCTCTTACGTCTGTGTCTTAATCCATTAAATTGAACTTTCTAATAATTTGTTGTAGTTTATCGTAACATAAGATTTTTCTGTTGGGCTTCTTTCGAATATTGACTTGAATTTTGAAATTAATAAATTCTATTTGATTAACAAAATAAAATAAGATAATTCAATTAATTTAATTTTGAAGATTTTGAGTCAAAATTAATTAAATTTAGATAAGTCTACAATTCAATTCAGGTGTCTTTATAATCTATTGAACCTCTGATGGATGTGCAATTGTTAGAAAAATTTGTGCCAAACGACGCTAGACATCCATTTGGATGTCAAAGCCGCGGCACAGTTAGAGGCTTGAATCTCATTTCTTCACCAGTGGTTCTTAGTCATTTTTGTGTTGTTTTTTTTTTCCCTTCATTTAATGTTAATTTAACAATTTCTCTTTTCATTTTATTTTTTATTTAAAAATTTAAAAATTTATTATTATGTAATAAATAAATAAATAAATTTTATTATATAATAAATTATTTATTAACAGAATTATTATTTATCATAAATATATTTTTATAAAATTTCAATTACTTATTTATTTTATAAATATTAAATAATCTAAAACTTTTATCATACACTAATTTTAATCTAACGTTTTTAAAGATTTTTTTTTTTATAATTTTTCTCACCATCATTGTTGTAATTGTATTTAAACATTTATTTCACCATTAATTTTAATTTTATTATTATAATAATTAATTTTACCTCTATTATTTTTAATTTTTACCGAAATTAATCTTATTGTACATCTATATAGAACCTAAAAGCCAAGACAAGAACTCATTTGAAACAGGCCGAAAAGGTTGGGTAATGCAAATTTTCAATATACAATGTGAGCCTGGCATGTTGTTGCTTCAGTTCCAAGCATGAGATTCTTCCAGAGAAAACATTGAAGATCATAATGGTTTTGTTCAAACGATTGTTAGTCTATTGACCTTCTATTTTAAATAATAAACTTTATAATTGAGATTGTATATCATTTTTCTAAATGTATCATTGTTTTCATTTTTGAAAATACAATAAAAAATGTCTTCAAACTGTAATTGAATCTAATCCCTCTACAAACAATTTTAAAAACACTCTTTCGCATTGATCTGATATATCTAAAATTTTAATGAAAATGCTACGCAAATGTAGTATTAAGCTGTTGCATGCTTGCTATATGTAACAAATCCCAGATATCCTAGCATTTTGCAAATTGCAATGATACCAAAATTCATAAAGAAACCAGCACAGTGATATTCCTTTTGCCTGATCAATATTTTCAGAGTATTTCTTTTCCGGTTGACATAAATATGACACTCAAAATACAAACATCTTACAACTTTGGTTTGTTGATGAAGCTGACACATAGATCTTGCATTTCCATATTCCCCCTGTAAAATAGAAATTTCACAGTTAGATTTTCTAATTTGATATAATGGTTTAGACTGGAATTGTGTTTACACATGATTAATGCAGAGTTCAATGAAATTAGACTCTTTACATGCCAGATTGGAAATAAAATGTTGGGTTGGCTGGTCTTGTTATATGCAAAATATTGGGTTTTCCATTTTCTCTTCATCAGTTCTGCGCATTGTCTTTAAAAACAACATCATTTGCAGCACCATCTGGGTCGTGCTATTTGGTTCTTTTGCTTTTGCTTTTCATGCCTACCATTTTCATCATTCTCTGCATTTGGTTTTGACTCCATAATCTTCAAAAGCTACTCTAATCATCATGAAGCAGACAATGCTGCCAAATCTGCTAATTTCTTCTGGCCAAGGTTTGCTACAAGTTCCAGGGAGATGAAGTGTTCAGGTAAATCTTTAAATTCTTCTTCTTTCAAATTGTATTTTGGTTGAAGCTCTTTTGCTTCAGAATCAACAGCATTAGCCTCTGAAAGTAGAAGGTTAGCCTCTTCAATGTCACCCAACTCTAGAGCAGCAGATCTTTCTGCTTTAGTAGCACCAGCAACTAGAAGTAACCTCTGGAACCTAGCCATTGCCACTTCTTTTTCTTTGGATAAAATCAGTCCTTCAATATCCTGCAATTTGTCCACAGTATGCTTTATCTCTTCCTCCAGTTTCCCAAGATCCAGCACAGCTTTGTCCATTTCAATTTGTACACCTTCCTTTTCAACGCTTAATGATTTTGCTTCAGCCGCTAATCGTGCAGCTTCCTTGAAATTTCTTGAAGCAGCGGCAACCTTCTTTTCAGCTTCAAGCTCTGGAACCATTTTGTCTATGAAAAAGATCCTCTGCTTTAAAGATGTTATACTCTGCTGAATGCTTGACTTTGTTGAAGATAATTCCTGAAATCAGTACAGGGAAAGTTTTAATAAACTACTGGCATCAAGAAAAAAAAAGGACAAACAGACATTCAGAGCTTCTTGTGTACTAATACATACTAAATTCAAGTGAACCAAACTACTAAGTGCAACATCATGGTATTTAACCTTCCACTGATTTTCACGATACTGAAATTATATGATAGGAAGAATTGATTATCTATAGCTTCAGTAATAAAATTAAGGATAAGTTATTGGCCTGTCTATGATGGTTTCTTAGACAGATATTTACAGCAGGTTGGAAAAAAGCACTCATCCAAGGCAAGTCCAGGAACTCATTCTACATTATGCAAGTTTGATTCACAAAGAAGGACAACTTGATGGTGCTTTACAACAGTTAGTGTTTAACCGAACTTCTGTCATACTTGAACAGAACAGTTAAGAGGGTTTGAATCCATGCATTTTAGCCATTTTAGGAATCTGAAGAGAGAAAAAAAAATTAGGAAGCTAGCAAAGACCAGATCCATATTATTAACTCAAGGTTCTAATTAGTTAAGTGAATAAACTTCTTTGATAGTTGAATGAAGGAACTATGAACAAATTTCAATTTGAAGGTCCAAAATATAATACAATGAAACATAACCAATTATAGAAAAATCCCTCTCTTTTATATATTGGAGAAGAAAAACGAACCTGTAGGGAGGCCCTTGTGGTAGAAGCCTCCAGTTGAAGAATTTGGACATCCTCAGAAAGCTTCTCCTCGGTCTTAGCAAGCCTCACTTTATCTTCCATGGACTTCAAAACTGAGGATAGCAGACTTTTTCTCATTCCAGCAACTTCCTGATACATTTTTGCTTCTCCTACAGAAATCCTGGCAAGTTCCTTGAGCTTAATCCCCCTATCTTCTTCTTCAGCAAGGAGCTTGTCAATTTCTTCCTTTTTCTTTGACAGAGTTTCAGTTTCTATGTCCATCTGGGAAAGATGAGATTGTAAGTTGTCATACTTAGAGTTAAAGCTTGATTGCACCTCTTGAAAGCCAGAGACCATATCAGCTATCCTTTGTTCTACTTGTTTAATTTTAGAGTCGTTTTTGGCAATTTCTTTTTCCTTTTCTTTCACTAAGGCAAGTAGTTTTTGCAATTCGTCAGTCAAGATATCCTTTTGATTACAGAGAAATTCTTTCTCTTTCTTATCATCTTGTATCAAGCTGTCAAGGGAAGTGTTGAATACTGCACGAGCATCATCAAATAAATGTGCCTCAATCTGTAATTCTATCTTGTTCAACTCCAAGGCTTCAGTTGAAGAAAGCCATTTCTCTCTTTCTTCTGAAGATTGAGCTTCTGAATTCTTGAACACTAAATCAGCATTACTCATAGCATCCTAGGGGAAGAGGAATGTAAAGGTCAGAGTAAAAAAACACAACCATGTAATAATGGAAGAAAGAAATTGAAATACATCCCCACTCGTAACTCATAAGCAAGTAGTTACTTGTAAAAGATCACCTTTAAATTAACAATTTAACATACAGGAGCCATCTATATCTGGTGACAAATTAAGTGGTTGGTATCTGAAAAGAGTACTAGTGATGGTTGGATGACTGACCTCAGAGAAACGATGGAGCAAAGAGGCACACTCCTCCTCGACAGCAATCTGGCAGTTGAGAACCTCGAGCATTTTTGAATCAATAGCATTGCATTGAGCCTCAGCATCTCGAAGAGCAGTAAGGAGAGCTTTTTTATCCTTGTCAGCAGCAGCAAGACTCTCATTGATCCTGTCAGCAGCCTCAAAATCTTCAGCTTCACAAGCATCCTCCAATTGCTTTTCAAGGTCCCCAAGTTTAATAGTTGCTAAGTGAAGATCATCAGCCGCCTTTCTTCTTCTCCTGATCGAGTCCTTGCGAGCTGCAGATATAGAGGCTGCTAATTCACGAGCACGGCTGAGCTTATCAGCAATCTGGGCCTTGATTCGCTCAAATTGGGCTTGGACATCATTAATAGATTGTTGTTGTTGTTGCTGTTGCTGCTGAGTCTGGTCGTGGTGGGATTGTGAATCTGACTTCGCGACTAAAGATACGGCAGTGGTTGTGGTGGTACTGGTATGAAGAGTAGGAGATGGTTGTGAGGCAGGATGGTTATCATCATGACCATCAGTATTATCATTAATCTCATCATCTCTACCATATGCAATCCTGAATTGATTATCATGACTATCAACATTATTGTTACTCTGATAATCTCTGCCATATCCAATCCTGAATCCAGTAGCTCTCTTTTTCTTTCTATAGCTAGAAGACGTCTGACGAGATAAGGCAGTAGCAGCAGAAGGAGGCCGTGGTTCTGGTTCTGGCTGATCAAGCCGGGTTTGAACAGTAAGATCAGAGAAAAGATTCTCATCAAGGGGCTCCTGAACCTGATGCTGTTGCTGCTGCTGTGTTAAATTCAATGATTCAGGCTTGGGGTGCTCAAGATCTTGCTTTTGCTCTCGCTCATGGTCTTCTGCCAACGGGGATGGTGTAGAAGAAGTCTGACGAGAGAAGGCAGTAGCAGAAGGAGGCCGTGGTTCTGGTTCTGGCTGATCAAGCGGGTTTTGAACAATAAGATCAGAGAACAAATTCTCATCAAGGGGCTCCTGAACCTGATGCTGTTTCTGCTGCTGTGTTGAATCCTGTAATTCAGGTTCGGGGTGATCAAGATCTTGCCTTTGCTCTTGCTCATGGTCTTCTGCCAACTGGGATGGTGTAAAAAGCACCATCCCTTCAAACAAAGAATCCATTTCATCAACATCCATCTCCATCTCTCTCTTTTCTGTGATTCCCTCTCCACCTGCCATCTCCATCTCACCTCTCTTTTCCTAAATTATTTTTCCACCAACCAAACAAAAAACGAACCCGGAACTTCACATATCATAGCAAAAAATTAAAAGAAATAATTCAACAGCCAGAATGATGTAAAAAATAGAATGATCAATATCATATAAGGATGATGACAAAACTTGGCCTGATTCAAACCTAACTAAACTCAATTCTAACACTCAAAAACACCATTATATTCAAGATTTAGGCATATATACACAAATTCAATAGAATCAACAATCAAACATTCTCTTTCTTACCTGTTTATAAATGGAATGATATTAATTTGCTTTGCTCCAAGTTCCCAAGTCTTCTAAATCTGTAAACTCTCCACTGCCTGCCTGGGCAGAGTCAAATTCCCTGTCTCCTGCCTTTTGTCGTTCACTTTTATGGGCTTGGGCTGTGATTTAAGATTTCAAGGTCCTTTTTCCTTCTTATCCAGAAATTTTTTTTCTTGGATTCTGTTATACAGCCAATCTGAGCCGAAGTCTTTGATTTGAGGTCAAGTCAACTGGTTCAATCTGCCCTACCTAGTTGGGCTTATAGGACTGTACCTGCATTCTCTTAGACCATTTTCCTTGTCTGAGTTTGGGCAGAGTTGTTTGCCATTGGGGTCATCAACAGGTAAGGCATGATATGAATAAAGCATTTTTTTTATTTTTTATATTATATTGATTTTTATGTCTGTATCTAGTGATATTTCAAATTCATCTTTATTTTCATTGTTTAATGCATATGAGTAATCTCTATATATTAATTTTTTAAAAAATAAAAAATAAAATTTTTTTTAAATTTTCATTTTGAACATTTATGTAATTTTTTTTATAAATATATATTTTTTAAATATAAATATTAGATTTAATTAATGTAAAATAAAATTTTTAGTATTAAATAAAAATTTAATTTATTAAATATATAAGTATATATAGGATACAAGTATGAGATGAATTCTATATTATCCATCTCCTTATCATATCTGGTAAAAAATTTAAAATTATATTCATATCTATTTTCATATTTAAAATTTAATATTTATTCTCATTCTCATTAAGATAAAAAAAATAAAAAATTTCATCGAATTTAAATAAAATTAACATCTTTAGATGATATGATTTTAAGGCTTGAAATCATTCACATAAGCGCTTTTTTTAATGGTGTAAGTAATTGCTTTTTAACGATGTAAGCGATTGTGTAACTTGACAGAAGAATTATAATTTTAGATACGTAATTGAAAAAAATTTCAATACATATATGATATTAGACATTTTTCAATACTTTAGGATTGCATGGGACATTATCAATTTAATTTACAATAATTTACTATTTGAATAAGGTGCTATTTAATAATCATTTTAACTAGAGGTCTTTTATGCTTGACTTAGTAAACCAGCTTGAGTGGTCAAAGGATTTAAGGTGGTCTCTTTTTCTCCAATTTCTGCTAATTAAAGCTTATAAGAGCCAAATTATGCAGGAACATATTGGCATAGGGTGCTATAAAGTCAGCTTTTATTAAAAGAAACAGGACACTCTGAGGCTTCCCAGTTCTCTTTTTAACAAAATATCAGCTGTTGCAGGCCTGCAGCATATTACCAATCCTGGATAACATGGGATCTTGCAATGAATTTCCACAACATATTAATGATACCAAAATCAAGGAGAAACCAGCAGCACTGCAGTATAATGATGTTTCTTTTGCCTGATCTCAATGTCTCCAAAGTACTTGTTTTCTTATTTTTTCTAGTTGAGAAGAAATATTGTAACAAAGTTCCAAATAAATGTTGTTCATAGCACAGAATCAATACAAACTCAAACAAGCAAAAAGTTAGGATTAATCATAAATTATCCAAACTTGAACTTTCTTGAACCACATCTTATTTCCTGGAAGGTTCCATGGTATGACATTCTCTATAGGCCAATAAAAATAACCTGAAAAGTCTCAGGCAAGACCGTGACATTCCCCTACCAGTACTCCTTTCTTGATGATGATCACCTTGTTTCTTAGCTCTCAAGGCTTCTTTCACCACAACCCCACTATTTTTCCTTCTGGAAACCACTCGTTTCAGAACAGGCACTGGTGTAATATACTGCCATCTTTGAGAATGCCATATAGCTGAGTAGTTACCATTTTGCTTGCATTATTATTACCTGCATGGATTTACCATGGTACAAAATTACCCTCACTGAATTGTCACTTGAGCTTGTTCTTGCATTGCTGCAACTGCTTCTGCTGTTAGTACTGTTATTTCTTGAAGACATCAATGAATGCTTGCTGCTGATGCTGCTTGTTCTTCTCGTCACACAAGAATCATGATCAGTTGCAACCATTGTTGTAGGTTGTAAAGGAAAGGCATGAGGCAAGAGTCGGCCATTGAAGAAAAGATGATCAGCTGGTGAGGTTCTATATGGACCTTGAGAAGGTGAATCCTGTTTAAAGCACCCGAATTCGAATTCGGAATCATGGAGTTGATTTGGAGTGCTAGGGATGGAGAATATCTCACCAGAGCTGGACCTTGCCTGCGATTTCCATGGAAGATTTTTAATCATACTAATTTCTCTTTTGAGTGGGAGTTTGCGTGTATTTATATAAAGGAATTTGATGATAGTATGACAGGAACAAGGTGAGAGAATCATGTGTTATGTCTATATGGAACCTTGTTGGGTGATTTTGATGAGTTTTTGGTGTTGTAAATCATGAAGTCATTCACTCATATTCTTTGCCAACTCAATCTTAATCTAGCACATGGGAAGCTTGGTATTGTAATAATATTAATCGTTAGTATGGGATTTCTTAAATGGATGTCTTAAACGATTCAAATTGCAAGGTTTTTTCATCTTTGCCCAAAGATTTTGAACAAACTCTAGTAAAATGATTTAATGGACTATATATTTTATCTTTTCAAAAATTTTAAACATCTTTATAGCGGTCATACACATTTATTTAGATTTAACAATTCTAAACAATGACATGATTTAAAAGTATATTTTACATATTGATATAAATTATGATATAATAATTTTCATATTTTATATAATTTAAATACAAAATAAAAAAATTATGAATATACGAATTATAAATGATTAAATCTTCATTTATCATTTAATTTATAGGTATAAATAGCCACTTAGATTTACTTATGATATCTATTATCAAATTCAGTGGCATTTCTTTTTAACCTTTTATATATCCGCTTGCTTCTGTTTTTAGGAGTTGACACAGCCTCCCAAAAATACTCACTTCTTCATATAAAGCATAAAGGAGCGGTTTAGACCATAGAGAGGAGAGATATTGACCTCCATAATTGCCCACCAAATCAATTGCAAAAGCAATTGTTAAGTTAATGGTAATAAGTGCCAACTTATTTCATTGTCTCAACATCATGGCTATGATGGGATCAACAAATCAGAGTTTTTCTTTGTTTTGTGGAAGCAAACGGCTCAGTTGGGACTACTCAAAAATGAAAAAAAAAAAAAAAACCCAAAGTTTTTTTTTCATATTATTTTAATTTCATCTAACACTTTGGATCACTCTCAGAAATGAAGACAAAGAAATTTCCTGTCTCTCATTTGGGTTTCTTTGGAGGAACTTTTGGGCCCATTTGAGTTCATCATGCCCATGGGACTGCCAGCAGTGTGCCAAATTTTGGTCTACTTTTTTGCCCCATTTCTTGATTTTTTTTTTTTTTTTTTTGCTCTGTTTATACTCTAATGGCTGTGGAGATGATAGGTCCATTGTTTTAGAGGAATGGATTTAGCTGACTCTTTGAGCTTTTCGTCTATGAACTCAGATTAAGGCTGGCCTAAGAATATATTTGAATTGTTATTCACTTAACGAGAAAAGTACCATTTATAAGATGCAAGTCTAGTTAAATTAAAAAAACTAAATATACAGAAAATTAATTACAAAAAAATTAGCCTTACAATCCCTTTCATCCTTAATTACAAGAGAGAAAATCTGAACAAGTGAGTGGGAGGATGTTTTTGAAATTCCATAAAATTTTTGCTGACTCAATTGTTATTTAATAAATTTATTTGCAAATTGAGATTACATGCCACTAGGGTGTAATCGAGTCGAGTCAAATTGATATAGTGAGAAGTTCGAGCTTGAGTTCGACTCATAATTAAGGGTTCGATACTTGATTCGAACTCGATTGAGTTTTATTTTTCAAGTTCGAGCTCGATTCGTGATCGAATTCGAGCTACTTGAACTGACTCGATTAAGCTCAATTAATATATAAAAATAAACTCGATTCGTATACTCGATAAGAGTTTGATTATTTATGTTCGAGCTCAAACTTGAAATATTTTATTAATTAAAATAATAAAAATATATTTAAATATAAAAATTCGATTAGGCTCACGAATTACTCTAGTCAGATATAAGAATATTCGAATTCGATTCGATCGATAAGTCGAGTTACTCGAGCTCGAACTCGACTCGATAATAATCGAATCGAATTTAAATTTTTTTTAAATTAAATCCGAATAATTTACGAATATTAATGTATTATTTACACCCTTACATGTCACAACTAAAAATTCTTTAGCGGATGTGATTGATCAAATAGAAAATTAAGTTGATAAATGGAGTTGACTGCTGAGTCAAGTGTCCAACCATTTTCAGCCCCTTAGTCATGGTTATCAACTCAGAAATAAAGGAAAAAGATACCATACCCACAAAACTGTGAAATTCAACCAACCAGGTTTTGTCATTATCCAATCTATTCGATATTTTTTTCTCTGTCCAATGTTTCAATCAATTGATTCTTTTACAATTTACCTTAATTTTAAATTTAACCATGAAAATATATATTATAAAAATTATTTTTTACATATCTTTTATATTTTTTAACTTTTATGTAGCACTAAAAATGTATTCGTACATTTATCACGGTATTTAATAATTTATATATTCATATTACATAAAATAGTGAAGATTTATATATTTATATTATATTTTATATAAAAATTATATGTTATAATCATATAGATATAAAAAAATACAATATATTTTTTATTTATGTTAAACCTATATATATTTTTTGTTAAAATTTTAATTCATATTATTTTTGTCTTCTTTTGTATCTTTTTTTTCGTATTTTGACTTATTTGATCTAGCTATAAGTAAACAATTTTTATTTTACTGTTCTATTTATCATTTTTTGTTGTAAAATTTATTAAATTAAAAAAATAAACAAAAAAAAGGATAAAATGCCTATATCTTAATTGACCCACTTTTCTCATAAAATTAATCTAAAAAATAGAAATGTAAAAATTGAGAAAAAGGGTAAATGAAAAATTTTGAAAAAAAAAAACTAAAAAACAGAAAAAAAAAAAACAAATAGAGGGTATAATATTAACATCTAATATTGAACTTAAAATAAAAAACTCTTAAATAAAGGTAAAAAGAATTACTTTATTAATATAATAAATAAAAAACTAAATAAATAATAAAATATATATTTTTAAATACATCTCAAAAGAGATTAAAAAAAATCATAAACACATTTTAGACCTGATCTCAATTTTTTTTTAAAGTCTATCCATTCCAATTAAATATTAAATTTTTAAAAATCATCTTTTTATTGGATTGAGAGATTAACACTCGTGAAATATGAATTATTTTAATATTTTTATCAATTGGTTTCTCACTTTGTGAATTTTATCTTATAAAAAAATAATAAATAAAAAAAAAAAACTCAAATTAGAGGCCATGTGAACACATCCAAATTTTTTTACAAAATTACTTTTATTAAAAAGACAAAAAAAATAAAAAAGAGAAAAAGTAAAAGTTAAAAAAACAAGATAAAAAGAAAGCACATTGAAGTATTATATAGACATTGCAATTGAGTAAAGACCTATAGGATAAAAATTGTTTTGTCATTGCAATGAATCAACTCTTTTGATGTAAAATCTATTTGTTTAAAAAACAAAAGTAGAAAAGCAAATTAGAGTGTCATGTGGTCACGTTCATTGCTTTTTTTTTTCTAATTTATCAAAAAATAAAATCTTTAAAAAGTTTAAAGAAAAAAAATGACACTTTAAGACTTTGAATGAGTGTAAAAAAATTAAAATAAATCAAATTTATATAATGAATTAATGGAGTGATGGATTACATTTTAATTAGGCATAAATATAGTTTTTTTATTAAATTAATATATTAAATAATAACTTTATTAATATAATGCATACATAAATATAAAATTAAATAAATAATTTAAAATATAATTTATCATATATAATTAAGGCAAGATGAAACATCATAAACCTGTTTTGACTCAATATTAATTTTATAAAAAAACCTCAATTCGATCCCAAATAAAACAGGAACTTATTTGATCTTGACAAATTAAAACTCACGCAAGTTGTTTTATCATCTATATCGCTACTAAAAATATTTTTTAAAAATCAATTTACCAGTTGTCTTTATTGTCAATTATATGATTACAAAAATAAAAAGCAAAAAAACAAAAATTATGGTGATATGTGTACACATAAATTACTTTTTTAAAAATATATATATAATTAAAAAACAAAAAATTTAAGGACATAAAAGCAAAAATAACAAAATAACAAAAAAAATTGGAGAAAGTTGAGTTGCCATACCACATTAGCAATTATGAGTTTTTTTTTATTTTTTATTTTTATTTTTTTATATTTTATCATAACGTATAGATCCGTAAGTCTATAGTTAAACTTGACTCTAAAAGTCACCAGTAATCTTTTTTTGTTAGGTGTGATTAGCCATTTAAGTGAATTTATTCCTTTTTAAAGAGAAATCTCAAGCTTAACTTAGGTATATTTAAAAGGTAGATTTTATGTTTACGAAATCAAGATTAATTTGAGAGTACGGTTATATGTGAGAATGTTATAGCACCCTCACAATGCCTATCAAATGATAGTACCAGTTTGATTTCATATCATCCAAGCCTTAAAATATTTTTGAATTTTTATCAAGTAAATTTGATTATCGAAAATTAATCTTAAAATTACTCCAATTGTTTAGTAGTGATTTAGGATAATTTTCTCACTTCAGGAATATTCATGGAGACTCATGTCTCACTCTGAAAGGGCTCCGCCATCAAATTCATTAACACATTTTCTAAGAAATTATTTTTTTGAAAACAAATAACAAAACCCTCCAATTATTTAGTAAGATTTTATATCAATGCATATTCGCTAATCATTTGATGGTATTTTTATTTGAAAACATAGAAAATTTCTTTTGAAAAAAAAATCATTAAATCTTTCAACAGTTTGGTAAGATTTAAAGGAAATTTGAATCCTCCAATCATTTGGTAGGATTGAAAATTTATTTTTTGAAAATTCACTATAAAATTATCAAATCGTTTGGTAAAATTTATAATTCAATATTTAAAATCCTTCAATCATTTGATAGAAAATCGTGAATTTATTATAAAAATTTATTTTAAATATGCATACAAAAAAGAAAAACAATTAAGTAATATAAATAGATATACAAATAACGAAAGAAAAAAAAAACCTTATCTTCTTTCTTGTTTTTTTACAAAACAATTTATGGCTTTGCTAGCGTCCTCACCTATAGTGATTGCCTAACCTACAACACATATACTTGAAACCCTCAAAAATTTTACTGCAGAAACTTTTTGTTGAATGCCTTCCTTTTGTATTTCTTCTTAACTCTTTTCCTTAACACAAAATTTTTAAGAGAAAATCCTAATTATTAAAACCCAAAACACTAGAAAATACTAGAAAAAAACCCCTAATTTTTTTTTTTTTACTATTTCTCTTTTGATTTTTCTAATTAATTTTTGATTGTCTTCATAAGGTCTTTTTATAAGCCTTTAATCCAAATCACAATAAAAGAAGGTTTTCTTAGTTTCAATCTCCTAATCAAAGTCAATTTTAGTTTTTAATCCAAGTCCACCTCTCAAATCAATACATTCCCTTTTTTAATTAGAACACTAGACTTCAAACCGAATCAAAATTTTCCTTTTTTTTTTTTACAAACCATAAATCAATTAATTAACAAAATAAATAATCCTAAACTAAACAAAATACTAAAATCCTAAAATTAAATTAAAAAATACCCTAAACTAAATTGGATGTCTACAATTGTTCCTCTTTATGCATTTTTACGAAACAGGAATTATAGAAAGGATAAAAGACATTTATTTTGTTCGAGCATAGAAAAATCAAAAAATAAAATTAAAAAAGGTCCTATTCAACAGAGGCTTAACAACTTCGAAATATAAATTGCTCTCTCATCAAAGACTCAACAACTTTGAAAGATATAAAATTTAAACATTCTACCCGAAAGACTTATGAATCTTGCCTGGAGGACTTGAGATTACACTCAAAGGTCTTATAAATCTCAATACGAAAACAGATTTAGCTTAGAAAACTTATGAATTTTGCCCAAAAGGCTTAAAGACTATTTCTGAAAGTCTTACAAATCTTAACATTTAAATGCTCCTCTAAATAGAGGTTTCACAACTTTAAAAATGTAAAAGAAATTCTTATCTGAAGGAGATCATAGGTTCATTCAAATATTCAAATCAAAGATTCAGAATTTTCACCAAAAGATTCTTGAGATTTGTATAAGTCTTCAAGATTTTTATCAAGGATTCAAAGATTCACATTTTAAAATCTTAAAAATTCACATCCAATATTCAAAGATTTTTATTTGAAAAGTTCAAATATAAAATTTAATGTCCCATGGATTCGCATATGAAATTCTCATCTTATGGTTAAAAAACTTTTTTGAATGAAGGCTATAAAACTTTAAAACTGGAAGAGTTTCTTAACTAAGATTTACCAACTTTTTTTGAAATCATTTTTTTCATCTAAGGGTTTCAAACTTCATTTTCACAATATTTTCCTCGTACGAGAATCAAAATTTTATTAAAAAATTTTATTTTTTAGATTTTTTTTGAGAATATGTTCAGAGGTCTTAAAAATTATGTTCGAAGGTATTGATAATTATGCTCGAAGGCTTACAAATTATGCCTGGAGGTATTAAAAATTATACTTGGAAGCCTTACAAATTATGCCTAGAGGTCTTGAAAATTATGACCAGAGACTTTATAAATTATGCTCGGAGGTATTAAAAATTATGTCCAAAAGTCTTACAAATCATGCACAAAAGCCTTGCAAATTATACTTGAAAGTCTTATAAATCATTTTTAATCTTTGAAAAAGCTTCTCCTTAATAAACGTTTTGAAACTTAAAAAAAAAAATCATTTTTTTTGAAATAAAAACATCTCATTTTGGAAAATGTTTCACCCCCTACTCAAGGCTAAACACTTTTACAAATTTTATTTTGAAAATTTTCTTAGCCTAAAACTTATCACTTTTGTCATGAAAATTTTTGCTCAACCAAAAAATCAAATCTCATACCCCAAAAAATTCTCCTTGATCAAGAGTTAGAATTTCATATTTCCAAATTCTCCACATTTTAAAATCAAAATCCAAAGTCAACTAAATATGTAACGAATGAAATGAATGTCAGCATGTCATGCAAAAATCAATATCATGAATATTTAATTGTGATAAATAGGTCTTCAAGCCTTTTCTTATTTTTTGTCACAGAGCTTTAGAACTAGCTAACAAGCTAGTTTTTAACAATAATCTTCCATCCCCTTTTTTTGACTCAAAGCATTCCATTTTTCAAATAATTTATCTTATCCATGGATCTTCTTCAAACCTTTTACCTTGATCATTCTTTTTGTTCCAAAAAGTCATTCTACCATAATGATCTAAAATCACCTATGTCTTATCCATAACAATTTATATCAATTCAAACATAAATGTCTTCACAACAAATGCCTCAATATTCGTGATAACCAAAGAAATTACCCATATAACTATTCCATAATCCAAAAAATGCATATTCTTTCGAAAACAAATGATTGAATCTTTTAGAAATTGGTGATTTTTGCATAGAATGATGAAAGTGAATATCAATTTAGTCTATTTAAGGGAATGAAATGGTTTAACACACTAAGATCTTAAGGGAGATTTTGCCAATGGACAAGAAAAAGCAAATCATAATGTATTCATTTAGGCTTACCAATGAAAAATCATTTTTTAAAGCATAATCCATTTTTGTACTCTCTTAATTTCTTGATATGGTAATTTAATAAATGTCAAAACTAGCTGTGATAGGTTCAAAATTTTTTAAAAAGAAAGCAAAATTCAAATTTCAAAACAAATCTTTAGATTGGGGTTCATCTTTTTTAATTTCTCAAAGATTTTCATTTGTTTCCTTCCTCTAATGCATTGTTTGAGTTGTTTTCATTCCTACTCTAAACTGCTATTTTGGGTTTTTATCCTAGAGCTCTATTCAATCTTTTTCTTCTTTTTTTTTTTACTATTTCATCATGCATTCGATAACTCAAAATTTATCCAAAATAAAAAAGTACTAGTGATTTCCTAAAAAAAATTTTTAAATTTAAATATCCAAACTTGATCAAAATGGATTTTTTAAAAGATATAACGTAAGCCAAGGTTTGGGATTCTAAAAGAAAAGATAAATAGGCCTAAAATGTGTTTAAGGGTAATCAAACCAAAGTTCATTTATTTTCTTAATGAAATTTTCCTTTCGCTTTCTCAAAACATACATTTTCATCTTTTTTTTTTGTTTTGTCCTTTTTTTTCTTATTTTTTCTTCAATTTTCACATTTAGACAAATTGAGCCCAAAATTTTGAAAACTTGCCTTTTGACTGTAGGCATTCTTTCCTTGCCCTCAATTTTGTATCTATTACTTTCTCAAATAATTTTTTTTTTATACTTGTCTTCCAGTGTAAATGGTGATCCTTGATTAAGGTTCTTTCAAAAAGAATTCAATAGGTTTGAAGGCAAGTGGCAAATGGATATTTTCTTTCATGAAAGAAATATGAAATACGATCATTTATCATATTAGATATAGATACTTTCATTAAAAAGCAATTCTCAGAAAAGATTTTTTTTAATTTTGAAACTATTTAAATATCTTATATACATGATGTTACAATCAATTTTTTTATCTTTTTTTTAACTCAAGCTCAAATTATTGCATCAAATGAACTGCCAATGTAACAATCTTGATTTTCACAACTCACATCAAAAGAAAAAATCAATGCCATCCCGAGGAAAGGATGTTCGGAAAATTAGATAGTTTGACTTTTTGGTAAACTTACCCCAAAATGTAGGCAAACGAAAATTTTATGACAATGAAATAAAAGGGATATTATAAATATCAAGATGTGTAACAAGGATATTAAAGGATATGGCATTTTTTGATTATATCTCGAGGAAGAAATTGAAAAGGTTAGGTTGCATTTAGGCTAGCCTTGATATTTATCAAATTACCTAAAATCCAGAATCTTTAAGATAGTATCTCATATATTGACTTATAAAGATTTTGTAAAATTTCATTGCTCATAGTCTTAATGAAGATTATCATCATTGAAATCCCTTTCAATCAAATGAAAGTTAAGTTTGTGAGACTTGGGAAGTCAGACTTTAGAATGGTGTAATTCTCAACTGAATTAAACTACGAACTAGTTATAACTAGGTATATTCATTCATGACAGTAATTACCAACTCCCTCAAGATTATTTTTCACATGTAATGTAAGAATACATACAACAAGATTGAAAGCAAAACTTAGGCAAAAACTCATGCATATGTTAAAGCAAAACTTAGATAACAAACTCAAAATTTTGAAATCTTCTTACAAATTATTTGCTATTTCACATATCCAAAAGAAAAACTATTGTAAAGCATATTTTCATTGCTCCATAAGGTTCATAATCAAAGTACCATTATTGATAAGTTCTTCAATTGTCTCTTTCAATGGCCTACATCTTTTAGTTTACTACCCAATTATCCCATATGATAATCACATCTACCATTAGGATCATAATTTTTTACTAATAGATATGGGGTTATTTTTAAAGGCACAGAGGTGAGGAATTAATACTTTATTAGTAAAGGTAAGAGGTCAAGAATTAGGATTAAAATTCTCTTTTGATTATTTTTTGATCTTTTAGCTTGCTTTCCTGATTGGATAACAAATTAAGTGATTGTTATTTTAGGATAAGGATTTACATGAAAGCTTAACTATTGCACAGGTTGGCAAAGATAAAGATTTTAGAAGAGGTTACTTATAGAAAGATAATAAGGTGGGTACATTGAATAAGACGAACATGTGGTGAAGTTTCTAGCCTATTGCTCTTTATAAATCATAACTTGAGCATCTTATTACTTCTTCTTTGGTTTATCATCTCTCTTTGCATTATTTGTACCACTTCTTTTAAGTTTGCCACTCTTGTTGCATTTTCTATCATCTCCTAAAAAATTACCATATTAGAAAAATTCTTAATGCCATTTCCAATAATCTTTCATAATATAGGGCTTTAAGAATATTAGCAAACAAAACTACGATTTCTTTGTTAGTGAGCAGTGGTTGAACTTGGGCAGTAGTGTCCCTTCACCTCTAGGCATATTTCTTAAAGATTTCAGTATCTTTTTTTTATGCTTTATAAAGATAAATGATCTAGAGCCAAATCTATGTTATGTTTGCATTATGTGTGATGAATACTTTAGCTAGTTCCTTTCAATTACGGATGCGAAACCTATCCAATTGGATATACCACCTTAAAATAGATCTAGTAAGACTATATTAAAAAATATGGATGAAAACTTTTCATCATATGCATGTACGACCATCTTGCAGTAGTACATAGTAACATACATTATGAGGCATTTGGTTTCATCATACTTCTCAAATTTAAGAACTTTAATCGTAGGTGAAATGAAAAAATCAAGAACCAAGCATGGTTCAACAACATCCATTGAACCATAAAATCTATCTCCTTAATAACTTGAAGGTTTTCTTCAATAAAATCTATTTTCTATTTTGATTCAAAGTCTTTTTTAGTTTTTACTATGTTTGTCTTCAACATCGCTTGTTTTTTTAGCTCATCTAGATTAAGAACTTGAGTTGGATAAAGAATAAGAGCTAAGTGAGTAAGAGCAGCAATTGCAAGCATGTCAATATGTATGTAGGGGTAGCTTACTGTAAATGATATTTGATATTAAACCCTTTGAGATCTCTGTTTGGAATATATGCCAAAGCTAAGTAAGTATATTGGATTATCAATCTATTCAGCCATTGTTTTCTTTTTGTTCAAATTCTTCATCAATTCAGCTATATCTTCTAATTGCTCATTCATCTTTTTTTTGCTTTTTCCCTTTTTTGGAAGTGAAGCTTATTCTTCTTTCATAATTTTAGCTTAATACAAAGATTGAGCTATCTTCAAACTTTATTATCAAAATTAAGATGATATGTTACTAGATGCTAAAAATCATTTTAACTTGTTAAAAACATTTTTCTATATACATGAATGAATAAATGAATGCACTTATTGAATGTGATACATAATAATTCAATGATGTATGAATGTATTCACATAACAATTTAATGCATGGATGAATAAATGTATGAATGCCGCATAACAACACATAAAAGAGTGAATAAAACTTAAACTCTTTCAACTTTATCCCAAAACTCATACAAATGATACAACCAAAGTTCTTTCATGTGTTCTAACTTGGGTTACATTCTAACAATGAGTGGACATGGCTCTAACCTAGGATTAGCTTTTTTAAGGTTAACTACATGTTATTTAAGTTAAATTTAAAAGTTCTCAAATCGTTTCTCACATTATTGTCCATCACAGACTAGTAAGACACTTCAATTCTTGTCCATCATAGGTTACAAGCGAAAAAGATTTAATTTGATTGAAAGTATTTTGTTAAGCCATGCGAAAACATGAAATTTCACGAGAGCGTAGGTATTTTGCTCTCTCTTAAGGGACAAAGCCTGAGTATAGGACTAATGTTATACACATATATATGGAGAATAGAATATTTAAAACTTGAAAAATAAATATTAAAAGCTTGACAAATAAATAAAAAAAAATCTTTTTAGGGAAAACATTCGGCTTGGATAACACAAATTCATTTATTGTCCTAACTCTCAACATCTTCAGTGGAGTTTTCAAACTATCATAACGTATAGATTTGTAGGCCTATATCTAGGCTTGATTTTAAAAGTCACCATCATTCTTTTTTTGTTAGGTGTGATTGGCCACTTAAATGAATTTATCTGTTTTTAAAGAGAAATCTTAAGCTTAACTTAGGTATCTTTAAAATGTAAATTTTATGTCTATGAAACCAATACTAAATCAGGGAGTACAATTACATGTGAGAAAGATTATAGCATCATCACAATGCCTATCAAATAAATGGTACCAGTTTGATTTTATGTTATCTAAGCCTTAAAATATTTTTAAATTTTTATCAAGTAAATTTAATTATTAAAAATTAATATTAAAATTACTCTAATCGTTTGGTAGTGATTTAAGATAATTTCTTCACCTCAAAAGTATTCATGAATATTCGTATCTCACTTTAAAGAGGCTCCATCGTCAAATTCATTAACATATTTTCTAAGAAATTATTTTTTGAAAGCAAATAATAAAATCCTCAAATTGTTTGGTAAGATTTTATATCAATGCAAACCTGTCAATCATTTGGTGGGATTTTTATTTGAAAATCTCAAAAATTTCTTTTGAAAAAAAAAGTAATTAAATCCTCTAATAGTTTTATAAGATTTAATAGAAATTTAAATCCTCTAATCGTTTGGTAAAATAAAAAAATTATTTTTCAAAAATTCGTAATGAAATTCTCCAATGATTTGGCAGAATTCATAATTCAAGGTTTAAATCCTTCGATCATTTGGTAGGAATCATGAATTAATTATAAAAATTTACTTAAAATATGCATAAAAGAAGAAAGAGAAACAATTAAGTAACATAAATAGATATACAAATAAAGAAGAAAAAAATATTACCTTGTCTCTTTTTTTTTTTTACAAAACAACCTATGATTTCGCTAACGCCTTCGATTGTGGTAATTGCCTAACCTAAAATATATATATCTAAAACCCTCAAAAATTTTGCTACAAAAACATTTTATTAAATGCCTCCATTTTGTGTTTCTTTTCAACTACTTTCTCCAACATAAAACTTTTAAGAGAAAATTCTAATTATCTAAACCTAAAACACAAAGGAAAACTATATAAAAAAAACTCTTAATTTTTTTACTTTTTCTCTTTTGATTTTTTTGATTGATTCTTGATTATCCTAATGGGATCTTTTTATAAGCCTTTAATCTAAATCACAATAGGAAAATGTTTTCTTGGTTTCAATCTCCTAATCAAGTCAATTTTAGATTTTTAATCCAAGTTCACTTTTCAAATCAATACTTTCCCTTTTTTAATTAGAAAACTAAATTTCAAACCGAATCAAACTTTTCTCTTTTTTTTTTTAAACCATAAATCAATCAATTAATAAAATAAATAATCATAAATTAAATAAAATACTAAAATTTTAAAATTAAATTAAAAAACATGCCGGACTAAATGAGATTTCTACATATTTAATATATTTTTTTATTTTTATTATGATTTTTTCATAAAGTTAATTTGATATTATTAATTAAAAAATCAATTTTCTTATATCAAAAAATTTAAAAAAAGATTAAAAAAATAAATTTAAATGCCACATCACCACCTATATTAATTTTTTTACTAAATTATCTAATTTTAAAAAAGTATAAAAAGATATTTTTAATTATTAATATAAAATTGGCCCTATCCATAAAAGTATAAATATAAAAATATTTATTAAATATAGAAAGAAAAAAAAAGACAAACTTAAGAAAATGAAAATGACGGAAAGTAAAAAAAAAATAAAAAAATTGAGTTAGCACATAAGATGAGCAATAATTATTTTATTTTAAAAAAATTTATATCATGGATTTTTTATTTTAAAAAAAGTAAGGATTAAAAGAATAAAAGTAATATATGATGTTGACATCTCAATTAATAATATTTTTTTATAAAAAATATTAAATAAAAAAGCAAAAATAACTAAAAAAATATTTTTAATAATAATATCAAATTGACTAACATTTTAAAAATTAAAAATATTTCAAAATATTTATTAAATAAAAAGGGAAAATTGTAAATAGGAAAAAATTAAAAAGCAAAGGCAAAAAAAAAAAAGAATTAAATTACTTGACGACTTGAAAAAAATGAGAAATATAAAATACATAAAAATATAAAACTGAAAAATATAAAACAAAAACTTATATAATGGGTCCATTAAAAAAATAAAATACATAAAAAAATTTTTAAAAGCCGAACTGTGAAAAAAAAAAGTGAGCCCCACCAACATAAAAATTTTTAGGTTTCACTTTTAAAAAATTTTATAATTAAATATAAGAAAATTAAAAATATATATGGTATATAAAAAATTAAAAGGAAAAGTTAATCCCATAAAAAGCTATGGGCCTCATCGAATAAAAAGAATTTTATTAAAAAACATAAAGCAAAAAATTTCAAAAGCCAAACCTTGAAAAAAACAAAAAAGGTGGAACCCTCCGAAACAAAAAAAAAAAAAGTTGTGGGTCTCACATTAAAAAAATTATAAATTTAATTATAGAAAAATAAAAAGTCAAAAGTCAACAAGGATCCCACTGAAAAAGCTATGGGCTCCACCTAATAAAAAATTTTTTATAATAAAATATATAGAAACTAAAAAAAATGAGAACCACACACAAAACTTACAGCATTTATATCGTTGATGGAAGATAGATTTCAAATGGACCTCACAATAAAAAATATATATTTAATAATATTGATTAAATAAAAAAGAAAATGTAAGGAAAAAATATAAGAAAAAAAGGAAAAAATAATGACACATGTTATATATTTGATATCAAATGAATGTAACAAAAAAATAAAACGAGTGACATTCTTTTGATAGCAACTAAATATAACCAAAAATTTAAAATCTAAAAAATTATTTATTAAATTTTATTTTTAAAAAGTAAAAAAAATTATTGTCAAGTGGACCTCACACACACAAAATTTAAAAAAATTATAAATATAAAAAAACACCTTTTAAATATATATATAAAATAAAAAATAAAAAACATAAAAAGCATAGCAGAACAACACGTGACCAAACAGTACATAAGTACATTTGCAATATTTATATTTTAAATAACTAGATAGATATAGATAAATAGAAGTTATTAAATATTTTATATATTACTTTAAATAGTGAAATATAGAGTTAATAATAAAAATGATAATTTCAAATTTCTCTCGTGTGATTATTTGAAATTTGTAATAACATTTTTCAAAATATTTTGTTAAGTTGAGGAAAAATATTAGTGGTAAGGGAAAATTCCCTTTTTTTGTCATTATGCTTTGAATTTTGTAAGAGTATTTTAGGAATAAAATCTTGAATGTATCAAATTAATATGAGAGAATGCTTTCTTAAAATCATTCAGAAATAAGTTAGCTTGGATCAATTTGGAAAAGGGATGTCTAGGCAAAGCTGGAGAATTCTTTGTTGCTAAATACAAAAAAAAAAATCTAAGGATACTCTTGACCATATTTAAAAAAAATAAATATAATAAATTATTATTATCTTTATTAGTATTGTTATGATTGATGTTATTGTTATTGTTGTTATTATTATTATTATTATTAAAATTAAAAAATTTTAGCTTATTGGATAAATGAAATAATAAAAATAATAATAGAAATATAATTGAATATTTTTGTATGATTAAATAAGCATACTAATAAATTTTATTAAAAATAATATTATTTGAATAATTAAAAAAATTGAGAGAATATAGATGACTAAAGTAGGAAAATAGCTCTTGAACATTATTATTATACTTAGATAATTTTTTATACTTTTATTATGTCCTATAGGTCTTTGAATTTTAATTTGTATTTAAATAAACTTTTAATCTTTAGCCTATATTTAAATTAATTTTTAATATAAATTAATTTTTATTTGAAATAAGAATTTATTTATATACAAATTAAAAATAAAAATTTATTTAGATATAATAAAAATATAAAAATTTATTTAAATAAAATAAAATAACTCAAAGTTTTTTAAAAAAATATTTTTAGCCTTTATAAATACTAAATCCAAACACATATTTTTATAGAAAATATTTGAAAACAAATTTAAAATGAGGTGGATGGATACAATTATTATTAAATAAAGATTTAAATAATTTAATAATTGAATCTTTATTATTTAAAAAAAAGAAAATAGAATTTTTTGCTTTTCTTGCAATTCCTGGTAACATAAAATGTGTTGGTCTTTTCATTTAAGATGAGTTTTACTTTAAAAATTAACAACAAAAAGTAAATATAAAAAATTATAAAAGAATTACTATTTACAAAAAATCGTCAATTAATTAAATTATTCTCTTTTACATCATGGACTGAATTTTAAACTTTACAAATGAATTAAAATATTATTATATATTTTTTATTGATATATTAATTTAATATTTAATAAATTTTAATTTCATTAATAAATTTTATTTTTTTCTTAAAAATATAAAAAAGATCATGAGAGTTTTCTTGATTCCTTATTATAAAAAGTAAAAGGTAAAATATATAAATAATCACTAAAATAGAGGAATTGTTTTAAAATGATTATTAAAATATTAATTTTTTCAATTTAATTCATTAAATTGGACTATATATTGTTTTCGTCACTCAACTCTTAATATCTAATCCACATTAGTTGTGTGATGTGACACCGTCACATCTCTGACATAACTTTTATAAATTTTAATAAAATAAATAAATTTTAGTCATTTGATTTTTAAAAATTTTTCGTTTTGACTATTCAATTTTAAAAATTTATAATTTGGTTATTAATAAATAAATTTTTAAATTTTATAAAAATAAAAATATTTTTATTTTATGAAATTAAATTATAAATTTTTTATTTTATTACAATTATACTACTTAAATTTGAAAAATAAATAATAATTAAAATATCATTGTTTCAAATCTTTATGATTCAATCCATCCAAATAAATTCAATTAAGGATTTCATATTTTATAATGTTAAAATTCTAATTATAATAAAAATTCATAATTTTAATTTCATATAATAAAATAGTGAAAGAAATATTGATAACATAAATTTATTACAATTAGAACTTTGACATTATAAAATATAAAATTTATTAATATTTTGATTACTAATATCTATAAAATTTATTAATATTTTGTCTTTATTGTTAATAATTCATTGGCATCATGAATTTATAACTAGTTGATTACCTATGTTTATGAAATTTAATATAATAATTTATTTTATTATTTATGTTATCTATTGAAATATGTTAGGATAATATTCAAATAAATTATTGAATTTTATAAAAACATACAATATTTTTATTCCAAGAAATTGAACCATGATTTTTATTTTTTTTTATAGTTATACCATTTAAATTTGAAAATAGATGAATATTAATCTATTGTCAAAATTACTAAAATATTATTGCTTAAATATTTGTCATTCAATGAATTCATATAACTTCAAGTATTTATTTTAAATTTTAAATTTTGGTCACTAACTTTTGTGAAATTATTAATATTTGGATATCATTCTTAATGTAGATTTATAATGATTTAATCATTAATTGTTTGTGAAATTTAATATAATAAATTATTTTATTTTTATCTATATTTTCTTTTAATATTTTATTACATGAATTAAAATTATATCTTGATATTATAAAATATAAAATACTTATTTAAGTTTATTTAGATGAGTTGAATAATAAATATTTGGAGTAATATTATTTTAGTAATTTTTTCAAGTGGATAATATTTATTTAATTTTCAAATTTAAATGGTATAATTACACAAAAATAAAAAAATTATAATTTAATTGTATGCAATGAAAAATCAAATATTTATTATTTTTATAAAAATTAAGAATTATTTGTTAGTGATCAAATTGTAAGTTTTTAAAATTGAATGATCAAAATAAAAATTTTTTAAATAACTTTTTTAAAAAATTAAATTATCAAAATTTATTTATTTTTATCAAAATTTATAAAAATCAAATCAATAATATTACATGATTTGTCAAATATCGTGATAATATCATATGATACTTGATATTTAACATGATATTATTACATCAATATATTATTAAACGTTAATAGTAGAGTGATAAAAAATATTTTATTTAAATTTAAATGATTAAATTAAAAATATTAATAATTTAATGATCATTTTATAATAATTACTAAAATTGACTCACTATTTATGTATTTTATCCAAAATTAAAAGCCAAAAGTAAAGAGAAAAAAAGCAAAAAAGTTGAGGTGTGAAGAACGCGTCATGGAGTTAAAGCAAGGAACGCGGTGTGTGAACATACGATCCATTGTCTAACAAAAAAAAAAAAAAGACTTAGATCCATTCCTCCTTCAACTAACACTTGTCTGCCTCCTCTTGTTCTCACATGCTACTCTCTCTCTTTCTTTGTTTCCTTCCTTAACTTGCATCTGTCTTTGTCTGATTTTTTGTTTCTTGCCTTCTCTTGGCCGCTGCATCATCACCACAACCCTCTTTCCTTTTAAGGAAACTATGGCTGGCAGAGAAATCCTCAGTAAAATGAAGGTATGCTCTCTCTCTCTCTCTCTCTTTTATCTTTTGGGTTTTTTTTTTTTTTTTAATGTGTTAGATCATGTTATATAAATGTTTTTCTTTGTTGTTGTTGTTGTTAGACTTTGCATAATCTGATGTATCTTTTTTGGTACATATGAAGAGGTCCAAGGAGATAAAAGGGGTTGAGCCTTGGACCTTATCTTTCCTAAGAAAGGATCGCAATCATTAGTTTTGGTTTTTGATTCGTTGTGTTTTGAAAATGATATGCAATATTGACATGTTTTATAAGGACTATGGGGAGGAATATTTGTAATCTGGGGTTCTTTTTTGTTTGGTATAGAATGGAATGTATTTGAATGACTTGAAAAATAGATGATTTTGTATGGTCTTCACTCTTTATCTAGATTGTCTTCACATGTTATTAATCTCCTTTCTGGCACTAAGCTTTGCAAGATCATAAGGTGATTGGTTTTGGGTTGAGATATAAACCTGTGTAGGTCTTGAACAGGGGATTGACTCTTTCGATGTGCAAGATCAGCTATGTAAAATTATAGGAAATTGTTTGAACTAGTTTGTGGTATTCTAATGTGTTACATTTGGAAGAATTGGAGGTTTTAGATAATTTATTCTCAGGTAATGAATGCAATTAGTCTGAATTTTTGCCTTAACGATGTGCCAATATTGCAGAATTGCTTGACCAGTTGAATAAACAAAGGCTAAGTTGACCTGAAAAATTATCTAATAAAGTTCCCATAAGAAAATGAAATTGTTGAAGTTTTATTTAGAAATTAGGACCCAGTTGACTTATTAAACTTGTTCCAAAGAGCAAAGAGTAAGAGCGCAGATTCCTTTTGCACAAGTTATAATCAATTAACTGCATTCTAAACTAAGCAGAAAGACATTTTGATTTTATAATCACAAAACTTTGCTGTTGATGGTGTGTTTATCTTAATCAATGAGGATTTCTATAAAAAATTCTGTATATTTCTAGATTGTTTCCATTATTTTTCTTTACTGTTTACTCGGCTGCTTATATTGATTTACTGCAGGAAAAAGTACAAGAAAAAGTTGGCTTAGGTTCCACAGCTGAATCTGGAAAAGGGAAAAGTAAGATGTCAAAGAACATAACACATGGTTACCATTTAGTTAAGGGGAAAGCGCATCATCCCATGGAAGACTATGTTGTTGCAGAATTTAAGCAAGTTGGTGACCGCGAGCTTGGTTTATTTGCTATATTTGACGGTCATATGAGCCATGTTATTCCTGATTATTTGAAGTCACATTTGTTTGATAACATCTTGAACGAGGTAATGCATAATGCTGGCATGTTATCCTATAATCTTCTGGAGCATCTATATGTTCTGCTCTCTAGTTTAAACTTTGTATCAGTATTCTTTCAAACTTATAACAAATCGGAGTTCATTCTTATTTAATTGTCATCATCACACTTTCTACCAAGCATGTGTCTTAGTTTCATTTTCTAGGATGCAATATATTTTTATCCTTCTTTATTTCTTTTCCTGCAAGCAGGCTGACTTTTGGACAGAACCAGAGAATGCAATTAGGAAAGCATATAGTATAACGGATACAAATATATTGGAAAAAGCAGTTGATTTGGGCCGAGGGGGTTCAACAGCAGTCACAGCAATATTGATCAACTGCCAGAAGCTAGTAATAGCAAATGTTGGTGATTCTCGGGCTGTTATCTGTAAGAATGGTGAGGCTAAACAGCTGTCAGTTGATCATGAGCCCTCCACAGAAAAGGAGAGCATTGAAAATAGAGGTGGTTTTGTGTCAAACTTTCCAGGTAATGGGTTGTAATATATTTTTGAATTTATTTGGCAACTCATTAATAACTCGATCATGATTAATGAACCTTTCTTTTCATCATTCTACTCAAGGCTACGCTTTCCTTTGTCCTGATCTAAAAAACTGCAAGGTTTGTTGTTATTTCAGGGGATGTTCCACGGGTTGATGGGCAGTTGGCTGTGGCAAGGGCATTTGGTGACAAGAGTTTAAAGAAACATCTTAGTTCAGATCCAGATGTGACGGTAGAGATGATTGATGATGATACAGAGTTAATAATATTGGCAAGTGATGGTTTATGGAAGGTTGGCCCTATCTAAACGTGTCATAATCCTAAAACACTATATATTAGTCTTTGCTTAATGCATTTTTCTTTTGTTGAAACTGCACATTGCACCCAATATTTTACAGTCTGTTCCTTCATGTTGTTTCCAGGTAATGGCGAACCAAGAAGCTGTCGATGCTATCAGGAACGTTAAGGATGCTCGGGCTGCAGCAAAGCACCTAACCGAGGAAGCTGTTAAGAGGAACAGCAAAGATGACATTTCCTGCATTGTTGTAAGATTTTAGTGGTCTGTCCTGCTTTCATTTGATAACAAACTCTTTGCCAATGATGTGCAAGCACCTCTGTTATGTTAATAGAATGTTAATGCATATTTTGTGTTATGTCAGAAGCTTTCTATACATAAGCAAAATGTACTGAAGCTGTCTAATGAACTAAATTAGATTGGGATGTGACCAACAGATTGTTCTACTTAGTTGCTTCTCCCATTGCATCAATATTCATATATATTTGTTAAGAATATGCATTTTTGCATAGCAAAAAGAACATTCGAAATAAGCCTCAAGTCTGAAGAAATCTCGAGGAGAGATTGAGAAAGTATCTTATAACCAATGGCTACTGGCTATTATTTCAAAAAACATTAGTTTTTTGGTACAAAAGAGGCCGTAGCCTGGAAAGAGAGAAAGGAGTTGCAGGTGCTAAGTTTTTTAGCCATAGAACATTCCATCCTAGCTTACTCATGGCTGTAGCAGTTTCAGCCGATTGAATACTAATACCCCATTAAATTTCAGAATTTGTATCGACAAACAAAATTTCCCTTGGATATTACTCCATAGATTCAAGAGTTTATATTTGAAATGTAAGATTTTCTTAATATTTTAAGGGAAAAACTCCAAAAACTACCATCCAGGCATATGTGGAAGCAGAAGCTGTAGAACTAATATAAAAAGAATGGGCATCTCCAAATGATGTTGCTGTTTAACATTTTTTTTTTCTCTTAATAATTAGTTTTTAATGAAATTCATCACATGAATAGATATTCCTCAGGTTTGAGTAAAGTCATCTCAGGTTGATCAGTTTAAGAAGATAGAGAATTTGAGTCAATTGGAGTTGAACGTTTTATGCAAGTTTCGATACAACGTTCTTGTTCATTTACTTCAGATTTTTGTCACTTTTGCACTGTCAAAGATAGTAAACAGGTTTGAGTTCAGATTCAATCTTAGGGATGATTGCTTTGCTCCTGTTGAATGGCCAAAATTTGTACATATCATGCTCGGTACTTAAAACAAATCCAAAGGTTCGCAATCAACAAGGTCATCGGGCATATGTAATATATATAACCGTTGATATAATAGAAGACTCCATAGACGAAGGGCTATTAGTATAGAAAACATAGATTACGCGGCAAGGCAAGACGCAAGGACACAAGCTTCGGAAGCCTTGATAATCGACTTCAGTTTCGATCATAGTATAGTAACTGCTACATAGTGCAAAGACAAGAACCATTGGATGACAGAAGAGAGGGAGCATGCGGGTAGCTCCTTATCTGATTTGGGAACGCTTAAAAGATGAATTGCCTGGGATTGCTATTGGAACTCTGGCTCTTTGATCATCAGCCTGCTTGAAATGACTCTCTTTCAACTGAGGACTCGTACCTTTGCGACTTGAGCCTTCTGCAGATGATTCAGCTGAGCTCTTCCTACGCCTTTCATTGTGTCCGGCCAAACGCCTACGACAGCTCCTTTTTGCCTCATCAAACTCTGATAGCTCATGGAACCTGTGAAGTATACCACGAAATATAGACCAAGCACCATTAATTATTAAGGGAGCATTGCCCTGTTTCATGTTTAGCCTTCTACTGCAGGCTGAAAATATCGGTACATTTAAATCAAGCCATTGCATTCTAACTGTTATAACTGTGAAAGTATTTCTTGTGCCATAATTGGAAATGAAGATTGAGAATAGGGTATTCCTCATAGGAATAACTAAAAGGGAAATATATCCAAATGAATGATTTATTTGCACTGTGGTCTATTTTATTGCTGAATACATGTAGGAAAAGAAATTAGATTCTCAAATTGAAAATCTCAGACTTGTTCTTTTCTTTTAGCAGAGAAGTAGCCATTTCTTCAATCTCATTGTAAAGAAAGAAAACCCCTCAAATTCTCCCAATTCAGTACAGCTTCTTGATTGGTTTTTTCACCTGATTTCTTGGGTGGTATGTGCTGCAAAGATCTTCATTTAATGTGTTTCATTTATATCCCATTAAGATTAGATGGTTTAAATACGAAAAATTTGGGGTCTGATACCATATTCAAGAACTGTTCAAGTTAAAAGTTTAAACTGATTGACTTGTAGGTCAAGTAATTAACTTTTAATTGTCAAGAGTAGCTTGAATTAAGATTAAAATGAATTCTTGTATTAGTAACTAAGAAATAATTAAATGAGAAACAAAAACCAAAACCTGCTGCATTGCTGACAGAAGCGCTGCCTCATACCAGCAACGACCACAACCTGCGCCTTAGAATGAATCTCACACACCTTATGGCGCCTGTGGTATCGCTTGGCATCTGATAAATCAAGCCCACATTTTTCCACTTGACAAGAAGGAGGTGACACCCCACCACCACCAACACCACTACTAGACCCTCTCTTTCCATATGCTTTCTTCCTCTTTTCATCATCGGGAAAACCTTGATCTCCAACACCCTCTTCTTCTTCTTCTTCTTCCATGTCATTGTCAAGATCTTCAGCTATGAAATCCTTACTCATGTTTGCTTTCAAAGCACTCTTTCTTCTGAAGCCTGTAGCTTCCATTGCAGGCGAAGGAGCTATAAATAATGGAGTGGTGATGAAATGTTGAAAGCAATGTTTGTGGGACTTTGAAGAAATGAAGAAGAGGTGAAAGGAAAAGGGTGAAGAAAAGGTTGAGGACCACATGAAACATTTTCTTATTGTATGCTTGCTTGTGTGTCAGTGTATTGTTGTATGGTGAATGATTGGAAGTTCAAAAAGAAGCAGCTGGGAATTTGGTTTGTTCTGATATGCAATTACTAGAAGTTTTCAGTGAATCTCTCACAAACTCAAATTATTGCTTCTCCCTAGGTAGTTTGAATTCAGGTCATGTTTTGGTTATAAATTATGATAGTTCAATCATTCAGTGTTAGAACATTTTTGAGTCAAATTAAATGAAATTTCTTTGAAACTTCGAACACTTTCAGACTGTCAGTTTTAAACAGATCTAAATTAGGGGATTGGATCAATCATTCAATTGTCCCTCCTACTTTCCATTTGGATGATCATGTCACATGTTTCACACAGCATTACCTGAGGAAAGCAACAAAATCTTACCGATGAAGTCATTATCTATTAGACTTCAAACAAAGCTCTCATTGGACAGTACACTGTAATTGTTTCAAATCACTAAACCTATGGTCTGAGTTCTCCTCCTGATTTCTCTTTGTACAATTCTCCTTAAGTTAAACTTCTTTTCAAAGCCAAAACTTGTGCTTTTGCCTGATAATATTGGAAACATTCACGATTTACTTGCACAACTGGAGTTCATTACTGCAGACAAGAAGGGTTTATCGTAAATTTTAACAAAAAGTGTGTTTCTCAATAATATAAGACAATAGGAGTTTTTTTTTTTTTTAAACACCTTCAATAATTTTTTTTTTTTTTAGAAGAAATCATTCAATATTTTTTTTGTCAAAAATACCTTCAATAATATATATTTTTTGGATTATTTAAGTCATTTTAACAAAAAAAAAAATCTTAAATAATCTTTTATAAAAAATTGAATAGGATTATTTAAAGTATTTTTGACAAAAAAATATTTTTAATAATTCTCTCCAATTTTGTTTTGAGGATTATTCAAAGTATTTTTGTCTAAAAAACATTTTGAATAATCCCCTTTCATTTTTTTTTTGAAAAAAATCGCTTTGAATAATTTTTTTAAAAAAATTAAATAGTATTAGTCAAGATGTTTCTAGTTAAAAACGTTTTGAATAATCCCTTTTCAATTTTTATGAGCGGATTATTTAATATATTTTTGACAAAAAATACTTTAATAATTTTTTCTAATTTTTTTTAAAGATTATTTAAGTATTTTTTTTTAAAATATCTTGAATAATCTCTTTTAATTTTTTAGAAAATATATTGAATAATCCCTTAGAAAACCTTTGAATGAGGTTAGTTAAATGGTTTTTGATTAAAAACACTTTAAATAATCTCATTTTATTTTTTTAAAGATATTATTAAATGTGTTTTCATGCCAAACATCATATATAAATCAAATTTTTTATTAGTAAAAATTTATAACTAACTTGTATTCATTTTTAGACATATTTTTTAAAATGATAACGATTATTTCATAATTTTTTAATTAAATTAAATTTAAAAATAACATTAATTTTCTCTCGAAATCTTAAAATTTTATAAAAAGAGATAAATTTTTAATTTTGAAAATTTAAATATGGTTAAAAATCTATCAATTTTTTTAAAAAATCAAATTATTTTAAATCAAATATTAAAATCAAATATTCAATAATAAAATTTCAAAAAAATATATATAAACTTTTTCGAGCCAAACTTTTCTTTATTATATAATTAAAGCAGTGAGACCTAAAAAAAATGTTATTCTTGAAACTAACTTAAATTTGCCATCAACCGTGCGGTCCATCAGTAGAATATCGCTGAATTCTTGATTTGAGTGATTAAGTTCAATCACTGACAGCTACTAATACCAAAAATCAATTTGATTTGAAAACTGAGACAAACCATTGATTAATTTTTTAGGTACTATAGTTGAGAACAAATTCTACAGCTTGTAAAATTTAAACACCTGTTGCTGAGAGACTCTTGAGAGAGACATATCACAGGTCATTGAGATGAATCCTATAATGGACTGTACAGCACCAAATGGTTCACAAAAAAAAAAAAATCTGCCTGTTTGAGTTGGACAAGCTTTTAGCGTAGCAGAGCACCCTATACTTTTTTCTCCATCTCAAATGGGCTAACATCTCTCCAGTCTTTAGTCCATGCTTTATTCCCTATCTTACTTTATCTAAATCTGTCTTTACCAGATGTGAAAGCAATATTTCCTTTGATTTCAATGTTTATACCATTGAATTTCATTACATGAATGGCCCATAGCTGCTCCATCGTTGATAGAATATTAAAATTATAATTATAGTTTCAATAATCAAGATTTAAATTTTAAAATTTTCAATTAAAAAAAAAGGTATCGGACGAACGTGAAACTCCCTTTAACGGTACAAAGGGGATAGCTAGAAAAAAAAAATATATATGGTGACATTGACACAACACTAGATTTCACATGCCATTGTACTAGGATACCCAATAAAACTAGTCAAAACTTACAGTGCAGACTTATCTTCAGCTCGAAGTTTGTATGTGTGTGAAACAAAAAAAAAAAAAAAAAAACCCTACCAAGGAGTCGAAAATTTTGAACTTAAATTTGCAAAAAGCATGTCCTATCCTATCGACAAAATGTTAGATGAGAATCATATAAGAGACATGAAAGATCTAAATGGCTGCCAACTATATACACACATATCAATTCCGCCCACAGAACCACCGTGGTCCTATCTATCATCTAACTTTTCACCTCCACACTCTTCCGCGTCGCTCTTTTTCGAGTAAAATCAAATGCTTTATATCTATCATTCAACATCATTATTTTTTTTTTCATTTTTTTCTTCACCACTATACCATCAAATGCCCATCACTCTCATTTGAGTTGGGTTTTGTTCCATCTCCATCTCCTTAGATTCTTTTATCTTCGTTTTGTTTCTTTCACTTATAGCCTTACAATATTTAATTAGATTTAAAACAAAAAATGAGCATGAAAATTAATATTAGTAATTTAAATTTCAAATTTATTGAATTTTGTAATTGTATAATCAATTGGAGTGCATTCAACTTATTTAACATTCGCCTCTATCTTCCTTCCTTGTAAGAAGATATAGCAATGACTTTTTTTGATAAAAAATATATTTTGAATTAGTGGTGTAGATATCTTATTTTGTTCGAAGATTTTTTTTGAGACGAAAAACGGACCTTTGAGCCAAATAAGAAAAATTTTAATTTTTTAATTTATTTGATTGTATTTTTTTGTTTAATATTATTTTATTTTATTTTTATCTTTTTTCAAAAAAAGTCAAAAAATGAAAAAGAAAGTTTGAAAATTTTGGATTTAACCCTATTGGGCTTGATTTATGCACAATCAAATTAATAAAATCACAAAAAATCCTAGATTAATCGGTTTGATTTCTATAAAACTAACACAATCAACCACACAAAAAGGATACACGAGGAAGGAGAAGAGTTGAGGTTTTTTTTTTTTTTTTTTTTTTCTGTGGTTTCTAAAAATTTTGGGGAAGTGTTTTTTTTAAGTTTTTAAATTTGGGAATTAGTGGAAGATACAAAAAAATCAGAAGCTTGAGATTCATTTTGGATTTTTTGGGTTTGTGTTGTTTAATTAGGTTTTTCCTGAGATTATAAGAAGTTTTAGGGTTTTGATTTTTTTAGGTTTTGATTTCTAGGATTTTTTAATGTTGCATGTTGAATTCTTGGACTATGAGAAGGTAATTTTAATCATGGGTTCATGTTTTTTGAGTTTTGGCTTGAATTGCTAGGATTTAATTTGAATTTTGATAATATTCTAGGTTTTATATGAACTTTCGACAAAAATTTAAGTTTTTCGGTAAGAGTTATGGTGGCTGGAGGGGCTTCATAGTGGTCGTGTTCTGGGTTCATCAATTTCTTTAGAAAAATTTAAAGTTTTTAGTAGTTGGTTGAACTTTTCAGTGCTAGAAACTAAATTTTTAGTCGAAAACTAGGGAAGAAGAGTATTCTAGTGGCTGTTCTAAAGAGAGGACAAAGCAAATTTTGTTTAGAGAGAGAAGGAACTGACCAAGTTTGAAAATAAAAACTAACATTTGGCTTTTATGTGAAAGTAAAACGACGTTGTTTTCAACTAAGTTATGACCTAGTTGACTTGTGCTGGATCTACACGTTCATCCAGCTTCAGACTTGCCCGTTTCGCAAGTTTGACTTTTTTTTTTTTTTGCTTTTTTTGTTTATTTTGTTTATTTATTTATTTATACATTATATATTATTTATATTTACTATTTTAAATAGTTGTTTGAATTTAGTGAGAAAAGGAAAAGGAAAAATAGTTTATTTTTGCATATTTTTTTGAATTTATTCATTTATTTTATTTATTTTAGCATGAGTTTAATATATGTGCATTATTTTTTAAATATCTAATTACATGTTTTTTGTATGATTTATTAAATATATTGCATAATTACATGATTATATTTTATTGCATGATAGTTTTTGCATGATAATTTTTGTTTATTTTAATTTTTTCTCAAATTTAAAAAAAGAGTTTAAATTTTTTTCTATCCTACCAAACTGTTGGAGGATTTAAATATTAAATTACATCTTACCAAACTATTTAAAGATTTAATGAATTTTCTTAAAATAAATTCTATAAGTGATTTTTTTTTCAAATAAAATCTCACTAAATTATTAGGAGATTTGCATTAAAGTAAAATTTACCAAACTATTGAAAGATTTTATTAATTATTATTTTGAATAAAAATTAAGTGAATTTGATGACAGAGTCTTTTCAGAGTGGGACACTAGTTTTCATGAATACTCATTAGGTGAAAAAATTATCTTAAATTATTACCAAACTATTGGAATAATTTTAAGATCAATTTTCAATAATTAAATTATGTGATAAATTACAAAGAGATTTTATGACTTGGATAATTGAAAATCAAACTGGTACCATTTTTTTGGATGGGTGGTGTGAGGGTGCTTTAACATTCTTTATGCATAACCGCATTCCCAAACCTAAATATGATTTCATGGACTAAAATCTACTATTTAAAGATACCTAAGTCAATCTTAAAACTCTTCTTTAAATGTGACAGATTCATTTAGGTGATCAATTGCACATAAACAAAAAAAAGATTGGTGACGACTCCTAAAGTCTACGTCTAGTGGTAAGTCTACGAATCAATACGTTATGATAGTTTGATAACTTCACTAAAGACATCGAGAGTCAGTTTAGTAAATGATTTCTTGTTATCCAAGCCATAATAAATTTAAGAATTTTTCTCTTTATTTGTATTTTATTTATTTATTCATTTTATATATTTGTCATTTATTTGCACATGCATAATTTAAACTCTATGCTCGAGTTCTGTCCCTTATGAGGGAGTAAAATATCTACGCTTTTGTGAGATTTCATGTCTTCACATGGACTAGCGAAAAACTACCACTCAAATTGAATCCCTTTCTCTTATAGCCTATAATGGATGAGAATTGAGATGTCTTACTAATTTATAACGGACAATGATATAAGGAAAAATTTGAGAACCATTATACTATTAAACTTTTGAACTCAGTATGCAAATAAACCTTAAGGGTTTGAATCTAGGCTAAGGTCATTTCTTTCTTTGTATTAAAAAATCCTAAATAGGACACATGATGGGATATTTATTTTACTTGTAAATTTATGTATTGTGTTTTTTGTATATATTATTTGCATACTAACTTTTTATGAGGTTCTTTGTATTTATATATTGTTCCTTATATGCCTATTAATATATATTTTTAATTGTGTACGCATTTACATCATTAGCTCTATCATAAGGAGTAATTGTCACGAAATAATTTTAATAAGAAAAGTCTTAATTACATTTATAAAAAGCCTAGCAAAGTCTTTTACTGGCCTAAAAAGGAAGTTCGAAGAATTAAAGCTTGTAAACAAAAGGTTAAAAAAAGAAATTCAAGCACTTGAACAAGAAAATGATGAATGAAAGAGTTTGTTCACTGACCTTAACACAACATGGTCATCCACTAATTAAGACCTAGCCCAACTTTTAAAAAAAATAGACAGTTGTAAGCAAAGTTACAAAAAAAAAGAGGTGCTTTTTGAAGCAAAAAGAAACATCTAAATGCTGAATAGAGTGCTGGTGGAAATTGAAATACAAATGGGGGCTATAAATAAAGAATGTGAGTAATTAGAGAAGGCATATATGAGAAAGGATAATCAGTTGGAGTCCTGCTTGACCAAATCACTGTGGCTACTTACGAAGCCAAAAACATGGTAAAAAAGGTTGAAGAATAAAAGATAAGGGTGCCATCAGTGGGAGCACATAGCCAAGAATTGTTAGATTTTCTTAATAAAGTACAAAGCCAATATTGACAAATTATAGATTTTCTTCTTCAATAAATTTTAGACTTTTTATAGATGTACTATTGCATTTGGTTAGAAATAACTTTTAATTCAATAAAAATGTTTTTTGGTAACAATTGTTATGTGGTAAATTCTCTTTATCGCATTCATGTATTCTTGTATTTATTCTCATACATAATTGGATGGTTTTTATGAACATTATTCTAAACTTGTACCCTAATTATGGTAAATCAAGGTTTAAGGATGGTTCAACCAACTCATCATAAGTACAATACTCAAGCCCAAGCTAAAAGAATAGAGCAAGATAATGCAAGTCACATTGAGAAGTTGAAAAAAGCCTAATAGGAGATTAAAAAGAGCTGAGCAAAATCTTTGAAGCATTGGGTAAGCTAAATAAAAGAAAGGTAATAGAAAAAGATGTTTCACCTAATGTTATTAATCCTTTGTATCTTTTGAGTTATTGCTCACATCAGACCCAGTCCACTCAAGGCTTTTTATCATAATAAGTCACATTCCTTGTAGAGTATACTTATATGGGAATACCATTTGTACCAATTCAGGGGCAATTTCAAAGCTTCGTTAATCCTATATTCATGGAAAGGCCACCGAACTAGTTTAAGTTCCTAACTTAAATGACTTTAAGAAGAATGAGAAATTGAAATTGAAGGTGGTTAAGTTTTTGAAGGACTCAAAAGCTAATTACAAGATGAACATGCTCGAAAAAGATTACGAGCTATAAAAAGTATTGATTTTTATAGTTTCATAGATGCTGCTAGGCTATGTCTAGTACCAGATGTGGTTATATCTTTAAAGTTTAAGGTATCAAAGTTTGAGAAATATAACAGTACCAAATATCCTAACACGCATGTTATGATGTACTGTCATAAGATGGTAACCTATTAGTAATGAAAGATTACTTTGCATGTATTTTAAAATAGTTTAATTGATTCTGTTACAAGGTGATATGTCTAGTTGGATAGGACCCATATCTGATTATGAAAGAATTTGACTCGTTTCTTTATCAATCAATACCTTTATATTATAGATATGGTTCTTAATCATTTTTTTTTCCAAGTATGAAGAAGAAGATGACTATGTCATTTAAGGAATATGTTTAGAGATAGTGAGACATAACTACTTAGGTCAAGCCATTGTTGATTAAAAAATATATAGTAGTTTTATTTGTAAGCACCTTAAAAGCACTCTATTATGAAAATATGATATGGTGATCTCAGACGAGATTATTGAAAATGTTATCAAAATTGACAAGCTTGAGAAATGAGAAGCTAGTAGTGCCAAGAAAGATGGGATGCCTAAGAAAAAAGAAGCAGAAACCCAAACGATAAGTTTTGAGGGGCAACAATTTAGAAGTTATGCTCTATATCCAACATATGCTTATTACCTTGCAATCAATAATATTGCACAAGTTTCTTACCAGCCTTATTACTCAACCATGAATAACATCTACCCAAGCCCTTATTAACTAGCCCTTCAAGTACCTGCATATGGGCATAATCCTATCACTATACTAATTTCAATGTCTAACAATCAAGCGGGTGGTTTAGAAAGATCTAGGGTAACTAAAAGAGAGCTCAAATTTTACTTATCCCCATTACTTATACTAAGCTAGTCTTAGAATTGATCAAGAATGACTTAATCAATTATAATCTTTTTAGAACCATTGAAGCTACCTTATCCTAAATGGTATAATGTTAATACCATATGTGACTACTATAATAGAAATGTGGGTCACTCCATAAAAACTTACCTTAATCTCAAGCATAAGATGCAAAGTTTGATTCAAGCAGGCTTGATGAGTTTTAACAAATTAAGGGAGTTAAATGTTCATAAAGGCACTTTGTCTGATCATCTAGGGATATAATTTTGAGAAGACTGATTGGAACTACTTATCATCTTATGATTTTTTTAGAATAATGATTTCTTTTATATACTTGAATTTTATCTTATTTTTTATCATTTTAATAAAAATGACAGATATGATACATTTTCATGACATTTTCTTTTTCGTGTGAATTACAGTTATATACTTTATCTTCTCACATCTTTTTTCCATATCCATTTTTTGATTCTAAATAATGAATGTTCAGACAGTCATGATAATAATTCAGAATTCGATTTTAAAAACATCATTCATGATTATATGATCGATAAATTGAGATTGTTGATTTATTGAGACTACTGAATAAAAGAAAATAAATCTAGTGAAGAATTTCACTTATTGAAAGGTGAAAATGATGCAATATATTAGTAATGGTTCTTAGTTAATTAATGTTTCTCATTAAGAGTATTCATATTTGAAATGATAAATGGCCATATTTCTTTTACTTTTCACAAAAAAAAAAATTCATCGCTTTCCCATTTGAGCTTATTAAAATTTTTTTTCGAGGAACCCTAACTAAGAATCATCCTTACATTGGAGGCAAAGTTTGAGAAGCTTAGAAAAGTAAAGATCTTTAGTGTTTTCAGAGGCAAAGCCCTTTTATGTTTAAATTTTTCTTGAAAAATGATGAAAAATGCAAAAAAAAAAAATAATAGAGAAGAAATTGATAGGACAAAATGTCAAGATGCTTTATATGAAAAAATAATCTTTGATTTGATTACCCTTCAAATATAGTTTGGTCTTATTTTATCCATTTCTTTCATAATCCCTCACCCTAGCTTACTTTACGTCATTTAAAAGTTTATTTTAATTGAATGTGAATACTTGAATTGGAGAATTATGAATTGAACTAAGGCAAGTTTGCCATTGGATTGTTTGAGATTTTGATTAAAGTATCAATAATGGATTAAGGGAGAAAGAGAAATGAGAAGAAAAGATAAGAAAAAAATGTGCAAAAAAAATGAAAAGAAAGAAAAAATAAAAAAAGAGAAAGAAGAAAACTTAAATTGAAAACTCGAAAGGGTAGTTTAAGTGAAGATGAAAACCTGAAAAAATAGTTTCACATTGATGATATCAAAAATAAAGATGATGATTGGCTCAAAGATCGATGATATTGATAGAATGTATTTTTGAAAAAAATTCTAAGTTAGAGTTTTAAATTGTCTGAACAATCATTATTTTGGATGTTGATATCCTATTTACACAATTATAGCATTTTGCTTTAAATTGTTCTTAATCATACTTCTTTTCGATACTGAAGACTCATTTTTCTTATTCTTTACCAAGCATACATTTCTCGAACAAATTGAGAAAATGTATCATGTTTGTCATAAATTGGAATGATGATAAATAAATGAATGATAATGTTCGTAAAAATTTTTTTCATTCTTTTGAAAGAAATCTAAGATGAAAAAAGTGAAAGAAAACTAAGAAGATGATTTGAAAAGGGTAAATGAAATGATTTAATGATAAACATAGTGATGAATTGGTTGATATAATCTGTGAATTGAGACTAGATGAGAAAAATATCATAGATCAGTTGACATAATTTGTTCTGAAATTGTTAGTACTAAGAAGCTAAGAAAAAATGATGGAGTCTTGAGAACCTTGTTACCACAAATAGAATTTCATGGCATTGATATCTACATTACGTACATTGTATTTAAATCCTTGATAATTGCATTTGCATTATGGTTAGGACATGCATTTGCATCATGTAGGGAATATTTGAATAATTGTATGACATTTGCATTTGCATCATCTAGTGAAAATCTGGATTGTTACATTTACAACATATATAAAACATTTGCATTGATATTTATTGCATACAAAATTTGACTTTGATGGAAAAAATGTTCAACTTTTGATTTGTCGAATGAGGAAGATCTTTCATGATTAGATTTTTTTAAAAGAAAAATTTTCAAACTTTTAAAGTTATAGAGCCTTTGTTTAAAGAAATTTTTTGGATGAGAATCTTTGAAATTTTTGTGATTAAGATTTTTGAATGTAAATTTTTAAAATTTTTTATGTAAATCTCTAACTTTTTGAATGAGAATTTTTGAAATTTTGGATGTGAATTTCTAATTTTTTGAATGAAAATCTTTGAAATTTTGGATGTAATCACAAATTTTTGAATGAGAATTTTTGAAATTTTAGCTATGAATCCCAAAATTTTCGAATAAAAATCTTTAACTTTTGGATGTAAAACTTTGAAATTTTTTGAATAAGAATCTTTAAATTTTGAAATCTTTGATGTGAATTCCTAAATTTTTCAGACATAAAGCTTTATATTTTGGATGTGAATCACTAACAAAAATCTTTTGAATGCGAATATTTACATCTTGTATGTGAATTATAGTTTGTGATTTCTTACAAACTTGAAATTCTTATGAATCTGAAAATTTTACGAATCTTTCGTTCTTGTAAATCTGAAAATCTTATGAATCTTTCATCTAAAATTCTTACGAATCTGAGAAGTCTTGCAAATTTTTAAAGTTTTGCGAATCTAAATTCTTATGAATCTAAAAATTCTTGGAAATCTTAGATTTTTTGTGAATCTCGAAACCTTTGCAAATCTTGAGTCTTCTACAAATCTTGAAAATTTTTTTTTGTGAGTCTTGAAGCTTTTGCGAATCTTGAAATCTCTACAAATCTTGAAATTTTTGCGAAGCTTGAAACATCTTGTGAATCTAGAATCTTTGCGAAGCTTGGAACCTTCTGTAAAACTTGGAATCCTTGTAAATTTGAAATTTTATGAACTTTTGAAATCTTTGTGAAATTTGAAATTCTTACGAATCTGAAAACCTTTACAAATTTTGAATCTTAAAAAAATTTGAAATCATTACAAGTTTTTTTGCAAATCTTAAAGTATTAAAATATTTCAATTCTTGTTATGAAGTTTTGTAAATTTTTGAAATTTTGTGAATCCTAGAATTTTGAAATTGTGAATATTTGGATTTCAAGTTTTTGATTTGTTTGAACCCGAACAAAATATATATCTTTTATCTTTGTGCAATTTCTGTTTTATAGAAACTGTGCACAGATGGGTAACTGTAGATAATCCATTTTGTCTAAAGATTTTTTTAAGATGAAAAATGGACCTTCAAGTCGATAGGAAAAATCTTAAAATTTTTTTATTTATTTGATTGTATTTTTTGGTTGAATATTATATTATGTTATATTATTTTTTCTTTTTTCCAAAAAAAAGTCAAAAAGTAAAAAAAAAAAAGTCAGAAAACAAAAAAGAAAAGTTTGAAAATCTTGGATTTGATCCTATTGGGCTTGATTTATGCACAATCAAATTAATAAAATCACTAGAAAAACCTAGACTTATTGGTTTGATTTCTATAAAACCAACACAATTAACCACATAGAATGGATATATGAGGAAGGAGAATAGTTGGGGTTTTTTTATTTTTTTATTTATGGTTTCTAGAAATTTTTGGGAAGTTTTTTTTTTTTTTTTAATTTTTAATTTTAGGAATTAGTGGAAGATACAAAAAAATCAAAGACTTGGGATTCCTTTTTGGTTTTTTGGGTTTGTGTTGTTTAACTAGGTTTTTCTAGGATTATATAAAGTTTTAGGGTTTTGATTTTTTTTCTAGGTTTTGAATTTTAGGATTTTTGAATGTTGCATGTTGAATTTTTGGACTGTGATAGGGTAATTTTAATCCTGTGTCAATTTTTTTGAGTTTTGGTTTAAATTGCTTGGATGTAATTTGAATTTTGGGAATTCTGGGAATATTCTAGGTTTTATATGAATTTTTTGACGAAAGTTTAATTTTTTGGGTAAGGGTTATAGTGGCCAAAAGGGCTTCATGATGGCCCTATTCTGGGTTCATCAATTTTTATGAAAAAATTTGAAGTTTTCGACAGTCGATTACATTTTTTGACATTGAAAATTAGATTTTTAGTTGAAAATCGAGGAAGAAAAGTTTTCTGGTGGATGTTTCTAAAAAGAGGACAAAGCAAAATTTGTTTACAGAGAGAATGAGCTGAGCAAGTTTGAAAATAGAAACTGACTTTTGGTTTTTATGTGGAAGTAAAATAGTGTCGTTTTTAGCTTAGCTAGGACTTGATTTACTCACATGGGATCCGCACGTTCACCTAGCTTTAGACCCGTCTATTTTGCAGTTTGTTCTTTTCTTTTTTTGTTTATTTTTTTGGTTTTTTTGTTTATCTTTTGGTTTTATTTTTATATATTTTATATATTTATATATATTATTTTAAATAGTTGTTTGAATTTGGTGAAAAAAGGAAAAAGAAAAAGAATTTATTTTTGCATATTTTTTTGAATTTATTCATTTATTTTATTTATTTTAGCATGAGTTTAATATATGTGCATGATTTTTTTAAAATATATATTTACATGTTTTTTGTGTGATTTATTAAATATATTGTATAATTGCATGATTATACTTTATTGCATGATAATTTTCGTTTATTTTAATTTTTTTCTCAAATTTAAAAAAAAGTGTATAAAAAAATATTTTTCAATCATATCAAACTATTGAAAGATTTAAATCTTGAATTAGATCTTATTAAACTATTAAAAGATTTAATGAATTTTCTTAAAATAAATTCTATAAGTGATTTTTTTTCAAATAAAATCTCACTAAATTATTGGGAGATCTGCATCAAAATAAATCTGATTAAATTATTAGAAGATTTTACTAATTATTATTTTGAATAAAAATTAAGTGAATCCAACAATGTAGTCTCTTCAGATTAGGATGCTAGTTTTCATGAATACTTATAAGGTGAAAAAATTATCTTAAATTGCTACCAAATTATTAGAGTAATTTTAGGATAAATTTTTAATAATTAAATTATGTGGTAAATTACAAAGATATTTTATAGCTTGGATAATTGGAAATCAAATTGGTACGATCTTTTGAATGGGCTCTGTGAGGGTACTTTAACTTTCCTCACGTGTAATCGTACTTTCAAACTTAAATCTAGTTTCATGGACTAGAATATACTATTTAAATATACTTAAGTTAATCTTGAAATTCCTCTTTAAATGAGACAAATTTAGTTATGTGGCCAATCGCACCTAAACAAAAAAGAATATTGGTTGGCACTCCTAAATTTTATGTTTAATGATAGGTCTACGGATCTATATGTTATGATAAGTGGATATTATGTAATTTGTAATTTCAAGTTAGCAGGGGCCAAATTAAATAATAACTGTAGTTTGTACATTTTTACTTAGCATATAATATGTTATTATTTTATCAAAAGTTATAAACACTTTAAGAAACATATGACATTCTATAATGTAACCATAAACAAGATATACATAAAAAATTCAATATAGAAATAAAAAAATATAACTATGTAACAAATACATTTATTTTTTGATGAAAACTAAACTATAATATTATTACTTTTTACAAATTAATTGGAATTTGAAAAGTGAATTTTTTGTCTTAAAAGCTTTTTGTTTTAAATTACAAATACAAATTACAATTATAATTAAGTATTGCATAACTGAATAATTGAACAAATAAATTAATCAATAAATTAGAGCATAATGAAATAAATCCAACATAAAATTGAAACAATTCTACATATAATGAAACTTGAATTTAAAATCTCAAGGTTTTAAATATTTATAATTACAAAGAACAACTTTTTTTTTAGGAAAGTGATTTTTATTTTTTTAAAAAGAACACTTATAAATTATATAAATTATATCAATAATATTAATAGGGCTTGAAAAATCTTTGGGTGGGGCCATGGCCCCTTTTGGTCTCTACGTGGCTATGCCATTGTAGATATATGTAAGATGAGTTCAGATTTTTTTAAGTAGAAACATATTTCATAATGAGATTAATATGAAATAAATCATTAACATAAAAGATAATATTTAACGTGGTTTGATCTCAATTGCCTACATATATGGATGAAAGAAAAAAATTCACTATAAATGTAAAGATTACAAAAAAACAAAACACCAAAAGCAAAAATTAATTCTGAGCCACCAAAACAATCTTAGTTTTCACGTTCCTTACTATTTAACCTAAGAATATCTTTTATTTCATGTAACCTGATGTTTTCTTATACTCTTTTTCACATCTTTGCAAACATATCTTCTACATATAGATTAGATAATGGTTATAATTTTCTTTTATAATTCTAAAAGTTAAAACCCATTCTATATTTATAACGTTTATTACTTAATCACCAAGAATTCCTATTAAATAGAACTTTTAACCATCGATTATATTTACTCCTAAATAAACTTAATTATCAGATAACTCTTTAACCAATAGAATTTCAACCAAATCCAAACTAATTTTCAATTAAAATTTGAGTCAATATCTAACAAATTTCAACTTTAACAAAAATTCTACCAAAACCTTAGCTTTTAAGAAATCCTAACTACACATTGTCAAATCAATTTTGACTTCACTTGATTCACCTAAGATTGCAGATACTTATGTGTAACCAAATATACTTCACTCAATTGACTCCAGATGTGAACCACAATTTAACCTCTCATAACAAGAATTGTCTTTTACTATTGCCTACTTGCAAAAACCATATGCTAACATCATCGAGATGTTCTCTATTAATTTATTGCCTTTAGATTTTCAACAACACTAATTCTCACCCGAATTTCAAAAATTTAATGGAGCATACTAGATCGATTAAGAATTGCTCTACCTATAATTGATGCCTTGTTGTAACACGTATTCTTTTGTATATCTTTGATTTCATAAGCACAATTTTTAACAAACAAATCTTTTTTCACAATCAATGTGGGATAACCTCAACAACCTCCCCTTTCACACATAAGACTGTGGGGGAGAGTTTTTATGCTCGACTTATAGACAGATATTAGTAACTTGACTCTAATATAACTTGTTGAGATTTTTCAAGCAGAATCGTATTTCACAATGAGATTAATATGAAATAAATCACAAACACAAAAGACAATATTTGACATGATTTGACCTTAGTTGCCTACCTACATGGATGAGAAAGAAGAATCCATTATAAACATAAAGATTACAAAAAGTATAAAATACCAAAAACAAACACTAATCTTGAACTTTGGAAACAAACCAAGTTTTTATGCTTCCTATTATTTAATCTATGGCACATCCTTTATCCCATATAATCCGGTGTTTTTTTTTTTTTTTTTTACATTTTTGCATACCTATCTCTCACATAAAGATCACACCATAATTATAACTCTCAGATTAAGATTCATTTTATATTTATAGAGTCTATTACTTCATTATCAAGAATTTCTATTAACTAAAAACTTTTATCCATTAAGTATATTTACCTTTAAATAAACTTAACTATCAAGTAATTCTCAAACTAATAAACTTTCATCAAAATCTAAACTAATTCTCAATTAAAATTTGAATGAATATTTAATTGGGATGTAAACTTTGACATGCATTAAATATTCAAGTTAAGTTTGGAACTTATGATGAGACAACCATTTTATAAAAAAAGGATATACAGCTGTTTGATGAGACACATATATCTATAGGTCTTTTTCAACAATATGCTTTGCAAAAAGCTAGTGTTTAAATTATATATATATATATATATATATATTATATATATATAAAAGCTTCATGATATTATTCTTTTGCATTTTAGTTTTTTTCCTTCTTGCATTGTTTTATGTAAATTTTTTTTCATCGGGAGTTTTTTTTTTCAAAAAATTAAAAATAGGCATTCATCTTATAGATAAAAGATTCAAGAACAATTATAAGATTGAGAGCGAAAAATACACGAAAAAGGAAACACAAGATATTGAAATAACATATAATTTGACTCTGCAAGAAATATTTATATAATCTTTATAAGCGAATGACACACTCTTTTTTTTTTTTTTTTGGGTGTCCAAAGAATACCCACATTTTGCTTACAATGATTGATTGTTGATGATGCCCTCTACTTTTCCTTTGAATGGGTCCTTTTCACATAGGACATAGATCTATACGTTGGCTCTTTCCTTCTTTACTTTCTTATCTCATTTTATTATCAATCTTTCTTTCCACATTGAATTTATTTATATAGACAGCGTATCAGATTCGAAAGACTCATGTATTCTTCATCAATATCTCATGCAAATCGACAACAATTGGAGAACTTTGCATCGCCATGGATTGCGTCATAGTACTATCATTGAACCCACCATTATCGCTTTCCATTGAAAAAAAAAATGCCATGTTTTTTTTGAAAGGGAGAGTTAAATTTTGGACCTCAAGTTTCCAATTTGATTTTGTAACTTAATTTATTCAACTATCATGCATCCATGTCTTTTCAATTTCAGCATGATATAATATTTTAAGAATCGAATTTGATTTGCAAATAAATTTAGACAATATCATGTTCCATATCTATCCAATTTTAGTGTAATAGATTTTATGAATATCATAAATGTTTCATACCTTTCCATGTTTTAAGAATATCATAAGAAATAAAGAATTTTTTTCACGAATTAAGTTCTTTAATTTTATTTCTTTAATAAGAATACTTTTAAATTTATTTAAAATAAATATATTTTGATTCAATTAATCTTCGTGCTAGTAATTTATTTTACCAGGGGTGAAGTTGGAGGGGGACAGGCAAAGGCCATGGCACCCGAAATTTTTTACCTTTCTTATTATACAATGATCAATTTCACCAAATTATTACTTTGATCTCTTCTTCTCCTTTGAAATTATTGTTTGGTTCCTCTTTTACCAATTTTCTGCCTTCACCTCTGATTCCGCCTCACACATACATTCATCTTTTTTATATTTTTTTTCAAAACCAGTCTCCAAAGTCAATATTTTTGCTTTTGAGAGATCTCAATTATGGGATAAAAATAAATTATTCTAAAAATAAAGAAAGGAGTAAGCTTTAATTTGCATTCATTAATAAAGAATTTTCGTTTACGATGACTGTTCATTATAAAATTTTTCATAATATCTATTGCAATTTAGAAACAGACTAAAACATAACAATAAATTCATTGCTAGAGGATAATATACATGGGTCCCTGTGTTTGATTCCATACAGGAGATGAGCTTGGTTGCAATAAAGGTCACCATGATGTCGTCCATTGTGCATGGTTCTTATCTGAAGGGGAGAATATATGGATGAGGAGAAGATGGTTTCATACGGGCAAATCTTTTCTGTAGTATTTTAAAATCCAAACAACTCCAAATTAGAGAGAGGTGGAAGATAGAATCTAAATCTAGAACAAAAAAAAAAGCAAAAGAATTGAAACAAGAAAATGGAAAAAAAAAAAAAAGAGATTACATCATGAAAATTAAAGAGTTTTTTGTTTGTTCATGATTTTTTCAAGAATCGTAATCTTTGAATTGTTGGGATATGGTTCACATGTGAGTAAATAATCTTATATCATTAGGAATTCTGAATGAGATGACTTATATATGCATGAAGAACCCCAAAACCTAATAGCTTAAGCTTTTGGACTCAAGTGGTATTCAACATGTATGTATAAACTCTCTGGTGTGCTTTCATAAGCTCCAAGTGTGGTTTATCTCACCAACAAGTGATATCAAAGCCAATGTTACGGTGGGTTTGAGTCCCAATGGTGTTGCTGGAGGAGAGATTGTTGACAGATTGGAGGTTGATCGTGTCTATCAACTTTATGTGCTCGAACGTCGGTATTAAAAAGTTCAGCTTAGATACAGTGAGTCTATGATAATATGTAAAAGCGGAACATCCAAGTGGATGATATATTGAGTCAATTTGGAGTGTAAGCTTGAGGGAACATTGAGAAAACCAGGGTGACAAGGTTGAGTGCTTTGACTTGCCCCAAAAAGCGTACAGAGATGTAAGATTGCCTGGCCAAAGTTGAGTGATATGGCCTACCCCAAAAAGTGCACTAGAGATGTAAGGTTGCTGGCCCAAATGAAGTATTGATAAAACTTACTTGCACATGGAAGATTGTTAGAAAATGGGTCACATGTGAGTAAAAAATCTCACATCATTAAAAAATTTGAATAAGATGTCCTAAATATACATGAATGATCTAAAAATCTAATAGTTTAAGCTTTTGAATTCAAGTAGTATTCAACATGTATATATAGATTTTTGATGTGCTCCCATAAACTCCAAGTATGGTTTATCTCTCCAAAATGAATCAAGGGTTCTGTTTGTTCATAGTGTAAGACTTGCATGATCTTTTCAATTTCCATTGTTCAGTGTTTTTAGTCCAAGACTTATGTGATCTTTTCAATTGTTGGTAATTTTTTTTTGAATAAATCATGAATTTTTCTAACTTATATGATCTTTTCAATTGTTGGAATTTTTTTCTTGAGTAATCATGAGTTTTTTAGGATCTTATTGAAAAGATACAGCAGCACGCCAAACAATAATCTTACAACAGCTTGCCTAGCAGCTTTGTCAAATAATAATGACCAATAAGGTTGATTGAATTAGTATGCCAAACAATAATCACGGTCAACAAGGTTGATTGAATTATTAAGATTCGAAGAGTCGGTTTAGATTTGAATCTCCTTTATTTTCAGGGAAATAATCATCTTTAAAAAATCATATTTAATTGATTTAAAATTTTGAAATTCATTTGTTAAAATTTGAAATTAATTCTTTTAAAATGAAATAACATATAACAGATTTAAAATTTAAAATTCATTCTCTTAATATGAAATATCATCATACTGATTTAAAATTTGAAACTCATTCTTTTAAAAGTTATTTTCTTTTCCAATCATTCTCTTATCTCATTCTCTTAATTGATATCGGATTTGGAAATCATTTTCTAAGATAAACTAAGAGTTTATTTGAATGGATGATAAGATCAATTTCGATGAAATTAAAAATAGTGATGACGATAAGATTAATTATTATAGTGGTGATATTAAATATTATAATGATGAAATTAAAATTAATGATAAAATATGTATTTTGATGAAAAACAACAGCGAAGTAAATTATAGTAAAAAAAAAATTGACCATTAAATATATTAAAATAAAAATTATATTAACAAAAAATTAAATTATTTAATATTTATAAAATTAATTAAATATTTATTATATAATAAATAAAACTTATTTATTATAATAAATTAATAAATTTATTTTATAAAATTTTAAATAAAAAATAAAAAAATTAAAGTATAAGGATATTTTTACCCTTATAATATAAAATTAAAAAAAAATGAAATCCAGTTCATTTTTTAACTGGAGTTAAACCCTCCAGTGAAAAAAAGCAGACATAACACAATTTGACATTAAAACAGATGTTAAACATCAGTGAACACAGATATTAAGCATCAGTGGGAACAAATCAGTGAACACAAATTTTGTTGACAACTGCACCTCCAGTGAGGTGCAGTTGGGTTTGTTGGCAACTGCATTTCACTGGAGGTGCTGTTGAAACCAAATGAAGCAACTCATTCTTTCCCTAGAAGCACAGCTATCATACCAAAACATTTGCCTACCTAAGATTTTCTTGCTTTTTTTTCTAAAATATTTGCCTGCCTAAGATTTTCCTTTTTTTTTTTTTTTTAAATTGCCTAGCTAAGATTTTCATTTTTATTAATTTGTTGAATGCCAAAAGCCCCGTTTGTCATGGAACTCGTTCCAATTCATAATCTAGGATTAATTCCTCTTGGTCCAATCGCTTAATTCATAAAATTGATCAAATATTTTGATAACTGAAAACAAATCTAATTGTATAACAAACTACTATTGGAAAAACATTTTATTTTGTATGACAAACACATTAAAAGCAAAAAGTGGTTCCAACAATAACATTAATACGTGAAAAGAGAAAGAACATTTTAGCTTCTCAATGTGCCTTATTATCAACTGCTACATTATCCTCTAGCTTCTTCAATTCCTCGATAATCCTATATTCTTGTGTATCAACTAGCTGATCAACTTTTCTAACCTCATCAACTGCTACATCCTCTTCAATCTCATCATCACTTTCAGTCACTCTTCCTCTTATACCTTGCGCAGTATCTTTAGCTGCCATCCAAGCTCTATCCAGGGTCCCCTTAGCAGTATCTCCCACATTTTCTGCCATCTCCACCGCCTTTTTTATTCCATCTTTAGCAGTATCAGCCGCGAAGCTGGTGGCGCCGCCTGGCGGCCTTCCTTCTCTGGTGGCAAATGATTGATGTTTGGCTTCGTACATGCCTTCTCTCATGGCATCCCTTGGTGTATCAGGCATCTCTGATGATTCTTCTCCTTCTACTAACGCATTACTTCCCTGAATATTAATAATTTTCCTTAGATGCTTGAAAACAATATTAGTAAATGATGAATTTAAAAGATTAATTCTTACTTCTGTACGTTCGTAAGCAGTAGATAAGCAAGCCCTGGTAACTCTTCCGGTAGACTGGTTTCCAGGATGGCCCTGAGGCAAGAATTTTGGGATGTTGGACAGAGCTCTCTTTGCCAAAAATGTTGCTTCCATTTTCTTGTATAATTTTTCTTTTGTTGTGCTTAAAACTATTATTCTCTCCCACCTCTTCACCAGGTTGTTCCTAATTATACTCAGTTTTCTTGATGATGGTGTCAGAAAAACAAAGGAAATTTGTCATGTAAATAAGTGACACGTGGGAGGCGTAGGACACGTTTTGGTCATTTTACGACAAGGTGAGGATGAGTCATTTTTTGGGTTGTTTAACACTTTTTTGGTTTTAAAGTTTGAGAGTTTAGTCATGGTGGTGCTGTTCCAGGGGATGATCGATCCATTCAGGGTCTAACCTGCTCGATCAGGATTCAGGACCCTAGCTAGGATGTTTCGTATGGACTCATTTTAGATCTCTATTTGGGCTTTAATTCTAGGTCTATTAAGTAGTTCATTTTTTTTTTTTTACCGTTTGTGTAAATTGATAAATCATATATTTATAATATATTTTATAAAAATTATATATTATAATAAATATTGACATAAAAATAAAAATATATTTTTTAATTTTCATATTTTTTTCATATCGTTTTTGTGTTACCATGACCAGCTTTAAATTGATAAACTTAAGGTTTTCATCCACTCTTAGTCTTTGGTTTGGTATGATTACGTCTAATTCAGGCCTAGACCACAAGATTTATCCGGCCCAAGGCTTGAAGCAAACTAACATAAAATCTTGTCTTTTTCTTAAAATAGCTTGGCCACAGGAGGGAAAATGAAAAAAGCAAACGCAACCAAGAGAAGAGATGAAAAGTGTGAAAAAATTTGTCTTTCCTCCTTTTCACGACCATAATCATGCTTTTCCTGTTCAAGTGAGAAACTAGCGATAACAAAACATTTAAAAATCTACATCCTAATTAAATGTTGAAGTCTTTTATTGTCATAAATAAAGATTAAAATACTAAAAAATTTATTTTATTATTTTATTTAAATAAATTTTTATATTTTTATTGTATTTAAATAAATTATTATTTTTTGATTTGTATTTAAATATATCCTTATTTTAAATAAAAAAATTAATTTTTGTTTAGGGCTTATTTAGGTATAAATTAAAGAATAAGAATTTATTTGGATATAAATTAAAATTTAAAAACTTATTTGGGTGTAAAATTAAAGATAAAATTTTATTTGGATTTAATAAAAATATAAGAGTTTATCTAAATATAATGATAAAATTCAAGAGTTTTTTTTAATAGTTTTAGTCATATAAAACTTAATATATTTTTTTTCATTCTCTATAGATAGAATAGGAATGGGTTAACTATAAAAAATTACCCCTAAACTATACCTTTTCTATCCATTTGGTACTTAAAAAAATTGTTAGACTAATATATGAACTTTCATTTTGTTATCATGTTGATATATTGGACTAACACTATTTATCAATTTTACTAGCATGACATGAATATCTAATAAGATATTGACATGTATAAAAAAATTTCAGTTTAGTGCAACATCATCGATGTCACGCCATTGTTAAAAGAAATTTTCAAAAAAATTTAAAAAAATCTAAAAAATTTTAAAAGTTTTTAAAAATTATGAAAAATTCAAAAAAGTTTTTAGAAATTCTAAAAAATATAAAAATATTTTAAAAAATTCAAAAATTCAAAACTTCAAAAAAATAAATATTTTTAAAAAGTCTAAAAATTTTAAAAAATTTCAAAAATTAATGAAACTTAAAAAATTTCAAAAAAATCTGAAAATTTTAAAAAAAATTCCAAAATTTTCTAAAAAATTTCTCAAAATTAAAAAATAAAAATTTTAATAAAAAAATTCCAAAAATAAACAACTTAAAAACTTAAAAAGTAGTTAAAATAAAAAATCTAAAATTTTTTCAAAAAATAAAATTTGTTATAAAATTGTAAAAGATTTTTAAAAAGTTATGAAAATTTATCATATTTTTCGAGTCTTACAAATTTAGTTTTTTTAAATATTTTTTGAAAATTTCAAAAATTTTTATAAAATTTTGATTTTTATTTAAATTTTAAGTTTTTTTTTTTTTTTCAGATTTTTCAAAAAATTTTAGAATGTTTCAAAATCTTGATATTATTTAATTTAAAAAAATTTAAAATTTAAATATTTTTTGATTTTTTGTAAAAGATTGTGAAAAAATTTATATTTTATTTAATTTTCAGTTTTTTAAGTTTTTGTGGTTTTTTTAATTTTGAGAAAATTTATTTTTAGTGAATTCTTACTTTCTTTTAATTTTTTTGGATTTTTTAAATTAAATTTTAAATTTTTTTGAAATTTTAAAATTATCATAATTTTTATAATTTGTAAAAATATTTCTTATTTTTAATTTTTTAAATAAATTTTAAAAATTTAAAAAGATTAGAATTTTTTAAAAAATATTTTTTAGAATTATTTTAGAGTTTTTAGAAAATTTTAGTATTTATAAGAAATTTAAAAACTTTTTGAAAATTTTTTAGAATATTTATTAAAAGTTTTTAGAATTTTTCAAAAAACATGAAAATTTTTTAGAACTTTTTTTATTTTTTCTAATTTTAAAATTTTTATAGAAAATTTAGTGTATTTTAAAATTTTTTTAGTATTTTAAAAAATTTTTATTATTTTTTGAGATTTTTTAAAATTTATTAGAATTTTATAATTATTTGTAGAATTTTTCTTTTTACGTTGATGTGGCGTTGATGTTGTAGCGTTGATTGAACTTTTTTGACATGTGTTGTATTTTATTAAATGTTTATACCATGTTATCAAAGTTTTCTAGCGACATTAGTCTCAAGTACTAACATGATAAGGGAATGAAAGCTTAGATACCTATCTGGTAGTTTTATTTCTTAATATACTAAATTAATAAAAAGTGTATAATTTAATAGTTATTTTTAAATTTAACTTTTCTTTTTTTCTTTCTTTTCTTTTTCTTGTATACTTTCACTTTTGACAAATTGGGCTCAAAATTTTAGAACTCTATTTATTACAAACTTGCTTTTTGATTGTGGCATTCTTTACTTGTCTAATATTCTCTCAAATTGAAACTCATTCATATTAGCCCCATAATGTGGAATGTGATCTTGGTGAGAGTTTATTCAAAAATTTTAATAAGCTCAAAAGGATAACAAATGAAAAGTTCATTTTTGTGAAGAGAATGTCAAAAACGGTTATTTATTATATCAAATATAGATATTTCATTAAAAATCAATTCTTATGAAAAACATTTTTCATTGCTTTTGAAATCATTTGAATGCCTCATATGCAAGATGTTACAATTAATTATTTTCTTTTCTTTTCTTTTTTCAACTCATGCTCAAGATGTATCATTTCAATTTGTTATACTAGGGGAAGTTCTGATGTAACAATTTATATTTTCAAATCCGCTTTGGTTATTTATGTAATCTACATTCAATTAAAGATAAAATGAATGCCATACGAATCAAGATAAAGGGATATTAGAGATATAAAATAATTTTATTTTGTGGGTATTTGCCCTAAGATGTGGGTAAGGATAACTTTGGAAAAAAATGAACGAAAGAGAAAAGGAATGTTGCATAAGTCAAGATGTGAAATAAGGATATTGAGGGATTATGGCATTTTGGTGGTTATGTGTTTAGAATAGTTTTTACACTCATCACATTATCGAAACTCAAAACTTTTAAGCAAGTGCATCATGTATCAATTTACAAAAAATTTTGCAAATTAACCAATCCTTTCATTGCTCATAGCCTTAATGAAGATCATTAGTCTTGAAATCTATTTGGTCAAGTGAAGATAAGGTTAATGAGACTTAAGGAGTATGAAATAATTAATGACACAAATGGGTATGTTTATTTTTTTATAGTTTTCACCAATTTTCTTAAGATTATTTTCACATTTTTGTAAAAACAAGTTATATAGGAAATTGAAAGAAAACTTATGGAAAAATTCAAAAATTTGAAATCTTCCCATAAATAAATTGTTTGATGCTTAACATATAAAAGAAAATTTTAATCTATTGCAAAGTAGATTTTCGTTGCTTCATAAGCTTAATAGTCAAAGTGCCATTGTTGATGAGATTTTCAATCTTTTTTCTTGAACATTTTCATTGTTCCTAAAAAAGTCACTTTTATAATAATGATATCAAAATCACCTATTTCGTATCCATACTAATTTATGTCAATTCAAATATGAATATCTTCACAACAAATGCTCCAATATATTCATTTTATCGTCATAAATTTTCAAATTACAATAAAAGAATTTACCCCACATAACTATTCCATAATAAAAACAAAAATGCATATTCATTTGAAAACATGTGATTGAATCTTTCAAAAATTGTTGATTACTACATAGAATGATGGAAGTAAATCACAACTTGGTCTTTCTAAAAGGATGAAATGGTTTGACCATCAATATTTTAATTATCAATAGAGATTTTGCCAGTAAATAGGAAAAAATTAATATTTTGTCATCTAGACTCGCAATTGAAAAGTTATCTTTTAAAACATAATCCATTTTTACACTCTCTTAATTTTTTGATATGACATTTTAATAAATGTCAAAATTAGTTGTGACAGGTTTAAAATTTATGGGAAAAAAAGAAAGGTTTAAATTTTAGAATAAATCTTCAAACTATGATTAATCTTCTTGAATTTTTCAAAAGTTTTCATTGTTCATTGCCCATTCAAAATCTCTTCTTGTAATGAAATTACAATAATTGCTTTCAAATTTAAATCTTGCTTTAGACTACCTTTTCAGGTTTTTATTTTATAGCTTAGTTCCCTTTTTTTTTCTTTTGATTATTTCACTATGCATTTGAAAACTCAAAATTCATCTAAAACCAAATGATACACACTTATCAGAATGGACTTTCAGAGCACGTAATGAGTCTGAGGTTTATGGTTTTGAAAAAAAAGATAAATAAGTAAAAAAAATATTTAAGGGTAATTAAACCAAGACTCATTTTTTCCCCAAAGACATTGTTTTAAAGCATGTGCTTGTTTTTTCTTTTTTTTTTCATGTCATTTCTTTTTCTTGCATGTTTTCACTTTTGACAAATTGGGCTCAAAATTTCAAAACTCTATTATTACAAACTTGCTTTTTGAATGTAAGCATTTTTTACTTGTCTAATATTCTCTCAAATCGAAACTCATTCATATTTGCCCCTTAATGTGAAAGGTGATCTTCGGTAAGAGTTTACTAAAAAAAAAAGAATTTAACAGGCTTAAAAAGGGTAACAAATGAACAATTTCATTTTTGTAAAGAGAATATGAAAGATGGTCATTTATTATATCAAATATAGATATTTCCATTGATAATTAATTCTCAGAAAAAAGATTTTTCATTACTTTTGAAATCATTTGAATGCTTCACATGCATCATGTTACAATTAATTCTTTTCTTTTTCAACACATTAGACCTAGCAATTCGTGTACCGTGTCATGTAAAATATTGTATTCGTGTCATGTTTTATACTAAAATCACATGTAACAATTCGTATTCACACAAAAATATAAAATATAATTTTTTAATTTTATTAAACCTATTTATGATTTTTTTTAATTTTAAGTCATGTTATTTTTGTATCCTTTATTCGTATTATTTTCGTATCGTATCACCATGTCATGTTTTAAATTATCAGATCTACAACTCATGGTCAAAATGTATCCTCTCAATTTATCATACCAAGTGAAGTCTTGATGTAACAATCTTCATTTTCAAGTTTGCTTTGGTTATTCATATAATCTCCATTCAATCAAAGATGAAATGAATGCCATATGAATCAAGATAAAGGGATATTGGAGACATTAGGTAATTTGGCTTTTTGGTGAATTTGCCCTGAGATGTGGGTAAAGATAACTTTGGAAAAAAAATGAACCAGAAAGAGAAAAGAAATGTTGCATAAGTCAAGATGTCAAACAAGGATTTTGAAGGATTATGGCATTTTGGTGATTATGTGTTTGGAATAGTCTTAAAACTCATCACATTTCCAAAACCCAAAATTTTTAAGTGAGTGCTTCATGAATTGTTTTACAAAAAAATTTTGCAAATTAAGCAATCTTTTCATTGCTCATAGCCTTATGAAGATCATTGGTCTTGAAATCCATTTAGTCATGTGAAGATAAGGTTTGTGAAATTTAAAGGGTCAAGCTTTTGAGTGGTATGGTTCTTGACTGAATTGGAGCATGAGATAATTAATGGCACAATTGGGTATGTCCATTCTTGACAGTAATCACTAATTCTCTTAAGATTATTTTTACACTTTTGTAAAAACAAGTTATGCAGGAAATTAAAAGCAAAACTTATGCAAAAATTCAAAATTGTGAAATCTTCTCACAAATGAATTGTTTGATGCTTCACATAAAAAGAAAATTTAATCTATTGCAAAGTAGATTTTAATTGCTTCATAAGCTTTATAGTCAAAGTGCCATTATTGATGAGATCTTCAGTCTTCTTTTTCAATTACTTGCATCTTTTAGTTGAGTGTCCAATTATCCCATGTGATAATCGCATTTATCATTTAGTTTATAACTTTTTGCTGATGGATCTGGAGTTGTTTTAAGACATAGGGGTGAGAAACTGATGCTTTATTAGTAAAGACAAAAGATCTGGTATTGGGATTGGAATTCTCTTGTGATTATTCCTTAGTTTTCTTTGGTTGCTTATTGGTTGGATAGCAAATTAAATGGCAAGGGCAAGGGTAGTTGTTTGGGTAGGGACTTGCATGAAAGCCTAACTGCTTGGTTGGTTGATAAAGATAAAGATTTTGGGAAATATTGTTTATGGATTGGTAATAAGGTTTATACATTGGATAAAACTGATATGAGTTAAAACCCTTCACTTGTTGCCCTTAATAAATCACTACTTGGGCATCTTTTTCCTTTTTTTTGGCACATTATCTTTCTTTGCTTGATTTGTGTCATCACGTATCAGTCCGGAGACTCAATTGCTTGACATAAAAATTTAAAATCATTAAAACACAGGGAGTCACCACTAATCTTTTTTAGAGTGTGGTTGGCCATCTACAAAATTTTATCTTTCTAATAAAATAATAAAATGAATTTAAAGTTTATTAAAAAGATACTTTTGGTTTACAAAAATAGGATTGGGTTTGAGAGTCGGTTATGCGTGGAAAAGATTAGCACCCCTATAACGCCAATAAAATTAGTATCAATTAATTATGCACTATTTATAATTTTGGACAAAAACGATTTTTATATGAAATTTAATCATAATTCTCTTTATTTTTAAGAAAGAAAATCAATTAAAATATTTATTTAGGAAATATTATGAAAATCTTTAGATTAAAGAAATATCTTATAATTCTCCAATATCTAAGCAAAATTCAAAGATAAATCCTTTTTGTCTGAGATTCACCATAAAATTTTTTTAAAAGTAAAAATAACATTCTTTACAAATGATAATTGTTGGTAACTCTTCAACATTTAGGTAGATTACCAAAAATTATCTTCCTCATAATGCTATTTTAATTTTATTTTTTAAAACTAAATTTTTAAGAACTTTTTATGCAATAGAAATGAAGAATGATATAATGAACATTAAACATCAATAATTAAAATAAATGTATATATGCATAATTAGCGTAAACATTTATTTAAAAATGAGATATATGCAAATGATGATAAGATAAAAATTTAGAAATTGGGTTCTTAAATATAAAAAGACCATTTGGACTCTTCAAACTCTAAACAGAATTTGCATGCAACTACTTATATTTAATATCTCATTTTATTTTTATTCATTATTTAATTTATTATTTTAAAATGCAAAAGTATATGAAAATTCGTAATGAAATAAAATTTCTTAAATACCTTATCATTTAGGCAACATTCGGGAACAAATTACTTTGCAAAAAGTTTTCATACAAATCTTTAAGAGTTCAGAATTTTTTTAGAGCTTCGGGACTTTAGGGCTTAAGCTTTCATTTAGGGTTTAAACTAAGGTTTCAGGGTTTTGTTTAAGGTTTAAGGTTTCACTCCAAGTTTAGGGTTTCACTTAGGGTTTAACTTTAAGGTTTTGTTTTAGGGTTTCACATTAAAATTTCATTTTTATGGTTTAGGTTCTCACTTAGGGCTTTAGGGTTTCATTAAGGTTTCTTTCAGTGTTTCATTTTAGGGTTTTAGTTTAAGGATTAAAAAATTTATGAATCTCTTTAAAAATCCTTAACATTTAGGCAGACTTTTGAAGTAAGCTCATTTTTTATAATTTTTCATATAAAAATGAACTTTTATATTTTATTTATTTTGCTTTTTCTTTAAAATTATCATTATTATTTATCCATCTTAATTTATTTTAATTTTATTATTTAATAATTCCTCAACATCTTGATGGAATTATTTTTTTTAAAATAAGATTTTTTTATTCCCTCCAACATCTAAGTGGGATTTCAAAATTATTCCATTATTTTTGTTTAAGCATTATGATTATTATAATTATTGTTTTATTTTGCATAAAGTTAAAGTGTATAGAAAATAAATTGAATCAAACATAAATTAAAGCATGAAAGATTAAATTGTATAAAATTAACATAGGCATAAAAATCTAACCAATAAAGAAATTAAAAATGCATGGAACTTAAATTGTAATTAAACTTAATCAACCCTAAAAAGAATGTGCATGGACATGAGTGATACCAAATACGCATGAAAATGTATGTTATTGAGAGCAAACAACTGTAAGCCTCATATTCTAAATTTTTTTTTTTTTTTTTTTTATATACCTATTCCTTGGGTCTTCACTTCCTATGTTTCCATGAAGTTTTTATTTTTATTTTTTAAACAAGGAACTTAAAAAAACAGAAATGTCAAGATTTCCCAACACAGCCAACATGCAAGAAAATGAACGTGGGAGCTTTGAACCCATTCATGCAAACCCATGCAAGACGGGCTAGACGCTTCAACTGCATAATTCCCACTTTCCCTTGTTTAGAAAATCCTTCTTCATCTTTTGTTGATTCTCGGTTTTATTATTCCTTTGGAATTTGAAGTCCTAAACTTTAAATAAACACTGAAGGAAAAACTAAGATCAGAAACAGGCTCTAAATGATATAAATGAAGCTAGGAAACCAAACCGAAAAGTTGGGTATTTCCTTTCTAGAATGGAGCTCTAAAAGCCCCTCTATTTTCATTTCTTCAGCCCCTATTTTGGCTTTAGCTTTCGGTCAAAAGGAAAAACTTTCCTTTCCCAGTTCTTTCACGTTAAACCTTGCGTCTTTACTTAGAAGATGAAGTGACTCATGATGATCAAGGGCTTTAAAACAGAAAAACAAAAGTAAACCGAGCATGATTTTTATTCTTTCAAACTTGACATGTCAAACAAAATCTAATCTCATATATTCATATAAGATGAACATGAAAGAAAAGAAGATACCTGTTAGTCTCTGCTCCTTTTCTGATTAATTTTTTTTTTGTTTCACGTTGCTGTTTTTCTTCCACTAGCTGTTATTTTTCTTCTTTCTCCTCTTTTCCGCTGTTCATGCTAGGTTTTTGTTCTACTTTCTTCCTTCTGCTCACGTCTTTTTTCTGTATTTTCTTTATGGTTTCTGCTTCTTTTTTTTTTGGTTTTTCTGCTTCAGGTCTTGGTTTCTTCGCTGCTGGTTTCATGTTTCTTTTTTTTTTTTTACTGCTTCTCCAGTTTTCGTTGCCACCCAGTTACTTCATTAACTGCCTTTTCTTTTTTCTTTTTCTGGTTCCGCTTGCCTCTTCCCTCCGTGCTCTTCTTTTTTTTTTCCTACCCGGATGTTCACTGGTTCTTCTCTCTTCTGCTTTTTTTTTTTTTGTTTTTTTTTGCTGCTCATGTCTGGCTGCTGCTATTTTTCTACTCCCTATTCTCCTTCTTTTTTCGTTTCGTTGCTGGTATCTTTTTTTTCTTCTCTTCGTTCTGTTGGTCCTTTTTTTGTTTCGTTTTTCTGGTATTTGCTGCCAGGTTTTTTTGGTGCTGCCGTATGCTTTTCCTCGTCTTTTCTGTTTTTCGTCTTTGCCTGCCCCTTTTTTTGTTGTCGTTTCTTCACAAAGGCCCCCACGTTCATGCAGACTTTTTTTCATTTTCAGGTTTTCCTCCCTATGCCCATGCATGGCCTTCCTAGCCAGGCCTTCATTCTCCCTTTTTCATGGCTTTTACTTCCCAAATCGGGCTAACCGAATGGCCCATTTCTTGGCCATGTTTTGGGCTTTCAAATTGTTCTCTTTTTTTTTTTTTTGAGCCTTTGAATTTTTATTATTTATTTTACCAAGCTTTTTGTTGTTTTTATTTTATTTATATTATTATTTTTTAATTTTTGTTATTATTTATTTATTTGGTTTTTTGTTTAATGACCAACAATGGGCCATTAATGGGTTTTTAAAAATGGGCCTTTATTGGGCCTTTTGTCGGGCCATTTTGAGTATTATTCGAACCAATACAATGAGCCTCCCTATGATGCCCACATTGGGCCTCATATCGAGCCATTTAAAAATGGGCCCTGTAATAAGCTTAAAAAATAATAATCAAGGTCCAATTATAAAAATAAGTTTGGATTAAAATGATAAAATATCTTAGACAAAAATAGGTGTTTACAATTTGTACCATATCTCTTAGCTTGTTGTTCTTGATTGTATTTTTTGTTCTCTCTTTAAAAATTATCATGTCAACAAAGTTCTTGATGGTGTTTTCAATTATCTTTTCATAATATGGAGCTTTAAAGGTATTGACTAACAAAATTGTAGTATTTTTTCTAGTGAGTGGTGATTGGACATGGGCAGTAACATCCCTTCACTTCTGGACATATTTCTAAGCTCTTTTTTTTTTTCCCATGCTTTGTAAAAACAAACGATTAGAAGTTAAATCTATCATGTGCATATATTGTGTAATAAAGGCATTGCTAATTCCCTTCTGCCATGGATATGAGATCTATCTAGTTGTACATACCATCTAATAGCAGAATTAATGAGATTGTTTCGGTAGACATGAACAACTTCTTATCATGTGCATATGCAATCATCTTATAGCAGTATATTGTGACATGTGTTATAAGACATTTAATTTCATCATATTTCTTAAACTTAGGCACCTTTGAATTTGGGTGGAATCACCACATCATGGATTAGGCATAGTCCAACAACATTCATTGAGGCATAGAAATCCATCCTTTCTATAGCTTGAAGCCTTTCCTTTCTGTGATCCATCTTTTGCTAAAATTCATAGTCCTTTTTGGTTTTTACTATGCCTATTTTTAGTTTCTATTGTTCCTTTGGAATCATTAAAATTAGAAACTTGAGTTGGAATAGATGCTTTAACATTAAGAACATAGGTGATGTGTCTTTAAAAGTGAGTAAAAATAGCTATTAAGGGCATGCCAGAATCATATAAGGGTAACTTTTAGTAAATAACATTTGAGTTTATACCCTTTGAGATGCTTGGGCTTAGTATCGACAAAAACCAATTGGATTTAATGGATCATCAACATTTTCATTTTAGACAACCATTTCTTCGACCATTGCCTTTTTTTTTGTTTTAATTTTTTCAGCAACTTAGTTATATTTTCTAGTTATTCCTGCAACTCATCTCGTGCCTTATCTATGTTTTGGATACAGAGAACTTGTTCTTTTTTAAATGATCCTAGCTTGATATTGAGTGTTGTATTGCCTCATATTGTTCAAATATTGAGCTATCTTTAAACCTTTGTTACCACAATTAGGGCTTTATATTATGAGTAAATATGCATGAATTACTATAATGCAAAACAATCTCTAACAAAAAATTTAATGTGATGATGCAAATGCATAAATATACAAGCAAAGAAATATGTTAGTATATACAATGTATATAGAAATATAAAAAAAATGTAATTTTTCATAGAAGGGATGTCCTTTTATATGTCTTATTTTTAAGGTTTTCTAGACAAAGAGAAAGACAGGGCTCTAACTTAGGTTTGGATTCGTAGAGTTTATTTAGATGCTAGGCTTAAGGGCTTGACAATCTAAAAGCTACCAAATTGTTCCTTTTATCATTGTCTATTATAAACTAGTAAGGCACCGTAATCCTCACCCATTATAAACTTAAATGAAAAAGGGTTTAATTTGAGTGGGAGTGTTTCATCAACTCACATAAAGGTTATCACTTTATAAAAGTGTAGGTACTTGCTCATTTCTAAGAAAAGATAAAACTCGGGTATAGAGCTTTTGCATGAATATACATGTGTAATGTGTGTGAAAGAATATACAGACCCTTTTTATTTACAAATTTAAATCAAATTTATACAAAGAAAAACAAACAAATAAATTAGTATCCATGAAAATTTCTATACAAAAATACAAGATAAACAAATAAAGTAGTACACATGAAAAACTTATAAATAATCATATAATAAAAATCATCAAAATAAGGTTTAAGGTAACATATGACTAAAAACTGGCTTGACTCTTTAATGTCTATAGTGAATTCATCAAATTGTCATAACGTTTAAGTTGGGAATCTAACCATTTGTCACAAAAATTATAGAGTCGTTACCAATTTTTTTTATCTAGGTATGATTGGCTAGTTAAGTGAATCTATCATTTTTAAAGAGTTCCTAAACTTGACTAAGAGTCCCTAAAAAGAATAAGTTTCAATTTACATCTTTAGCATTAGGTTCAAGAGTTGATTAAGTGTAGGAAAGGTTTTAGTACCTCTACAACACCAAAAAATTGGTATCAAATTAATCTTATGTTATCATGTCTAAGCTTTAATTAAAAATAGTTTTATTAATTTTGATATTTAAATATTGAAAAAAAGTCTTTAAGCTTTCACAAAAATTTTTTTTTTTTTTCACTCAAAAGCATTCAAGATAAACTTATTGTTGACTTGAAGAGGCTTTATTGTCATTTTTTTTTTATGAAAATAAATTATTTTAAACATCATTATATACGACCAATCATCATACAATAATTGTACAAAATAATTATACAAAAAATTTATAATTCCTAACCTAATAAAATAAAATAATAATATAGAGAGATTACATCTATTTTTATCTAAAAATATATTTACTCTAAAAACATTTAAAAAATAAAATAAATAAATAAGTATGAAAATAAATAAAGAAAACAAATAACTAATAAAAAAAGAATAATCTATTTTTAAAAACAAAACATAATATAAAAAATAAATAAATAAAAATTTTATAGTTAAAAAAAATTAGAACAAGCAAATGGGTGAAAGCTCGAATTCGGGTCGAGAGGCAACACATGGATTCTGGTCCATAAATCTACTTTTCTTTCTTTCAAGATGGTAGCATTTTGTTTGGATTATGAAACCAAAATGATTCTTGTATTTAGATGAAGTAGTGGATTTGACACTTTGAAATTCATTTGTACAAATCGAGTCCATTAACTTCAACAGATTGTAAAATTCAATCCAATCAATAAAAATTTCAAGATTTCTCCAGTAGTCTTGTTAATGTTGTCGTTAACTATGTTTAAAAATTGGATATTGTGGCAAGTTCTGATGAGATAAAAAAAATCTCAAATAATATTCAGACTGAATATATTACGAAAAAAATCAAAGTATCCTTCTCTTATATGAATCTAGTAGGAATCAAACAAATAGAGCTAACAAATAAATCACAAATCATAAGCACAATGATATAAACAATTTACATAGAAAATTTACCCAAAATAAGGAGTAAAAACCATAGGCAACAACAAATAATCTTCATTATCAAAATAATTGAAATACAAAGTTCTCTCTAGCTAACACTAGAGGTATACAAACACAATAACTAAAGATTAAATCATCTTGGTAAAGAAATAATCTTACAAGAGAAAATTGGAGAAGTCTTAGTAAATTGGACCTTTCATATTTGAGAAAATGTATAAAAACCTTGCATCTAAAGGTGTACAAGTGATCATAAGACACATCTTTGCTAGATGAAACTCTACTTAGAACATCAAAATCTAAAGAAACATATAATGTGAAATTCAAAACATATACAACTGTACTCAAAGCTTCACCCCAAAAAGACTTTGACAATTGTGTTGGTGAAAACAAACATCTCACCCTTTCCATTAGTGTCCTGTTTATCTTTTCAGTTAACCCATTCAACTGAAAAATTTTAGGATATAACTTTTGATGTCTAATACCCTGTTATCTGTAATATTCATTAAAAGGTCTAGTGTACTCATCCCAATTATCAGTCCTTATGCATTTCAATTTCAACCTTGTTTGTCTTTCAACTAAAGCATGAAATTTTTTAAACACATCGAACATTTGCTTTTTCAATTTCAAGGTATAAGCTTGAAAGATCATCTATAAAAGTCACAAAATAGTTGGAACCACGAAATGTTTTTGTTGTCATAGGACCACAAACCTCAGAATATAGTAAATCAAGTATACTTGGCTTTTATGATGAATGAAATATCTTCAATGCAACACTGGTTTGTTTTCCTACCAAGCAATGAGTACAATTCTTCAAGAATACACTCTTCACTCTAGAAAGAAGATTTTTCTTAGCCAAAACCTTCAAACTCTTCTCGCTCATATGACTAAGTAGCATATGTCAAAGCTCGTTATATCATAATTATCTATTGTATTGATAATGGAATCAGATACCTTTGCCTGCATTAAATACAATGAACAGTGTTCGGATCCTTAGTTACAGTCATAGAACCTTTAGTGTGCTTCCACTAACTATCACAAAAAGTGTTGCAAAATCCTTCATCATCAAGCTTTCTAACATAAATCAAATTCATGTGAATATTGAGAATATATTTAACATTTTTCAAGACCAACATAGTGCCATTATTGATCTTCAAGAACACATCTTTCATACCAATAAGTTTAGCTGAGCTATCATCACTCATTCTTATACTCTTAAAATCACCAATTATGTAATATGTAAAGTAGTCCTTCCAAGATGCAACATGAATTGTGGCACTAGTATCAATCACCCAACTAGTCTCATGACGTGCAAGATTAACACCATTATCGTCATATAAAATAAGGAAGCCATCTGTAACAATAGCAACTTTATTAGTATAATTACTATCACCATTATTCTTTTTCTTATCGTTGTCACTATTGTTGTCTCTTTTCAACTTTCAGCAATATTTTTTTATATACCTTTTTAGAGTACAATAATGACACTCAACATTGATAAATCTATTAGATTTCTCTTGCTTGTGGCTTTGTTCTTTAGATCTTTGCTTTTACTTTTCTTCTTATTTTCTATGACTAAGACATTAGACTATGAAGAGGAACCTTATGACTTTCTTTTCATCTCATTATTCAAAACACCACTATTAGCCAAATTCATAGTAATAATACCATTTGAGTCTGAGTTAGATAATGTTGTTCTAAACGTCTTCCATAACTCTAGCAATACACCAAAAGGCCATAAGCCCTATGTCTCATCTTTAAATTTGAGATTCATGCCAGCCAACTGATTAATAACACCTTGATATGCATTCAAGTGATCTATCATTGGAGTTTTATCATGATATTTCAAACTTATCAATTGCTTAATTAAAAATAGTTTATTATTCCCAGTTTTTGAACATACAACTCCTTAAGCTTGCTCTACAAAGTGCGTATATGTGTCTCTCCACTAATATAGTTTAAAACATTATCATCTACCTACTGTCTAATATAATCACATACCTATCGATGAAACAAATTTCATTTTACATCTGTTTTATTTTCAAGATTTTCAGTGGCAAACATAGGTAAATGATAATCCTTCACATAAAATAAGTCTTCTATTTTCCCTGTCCATACATAGTAATTTGAAGTGCTCAAATTAATCATTCTACTTGTATTGACTTCTATTATTCAACACAAGGCACAAATCAAATAACATGAGCTTTGATACCATTTTGATGGAATAAAATAACTTCATACAATATTTAAATTGAATATGTTATGTGGCAAAAAAAATCAAATTATCCCTATCTTATGTGAATCCAGTAGGAATCAAATAAATAGAGCTAACAAATAAATCACTAAATCATAAGCACACAGATCAAAGTAATTTACGTGAAAAACCTCTTTAAAACAAGGAGAAAAAATCATGGATAGTAGCAAATAATTTCTACTGTCAAAATAATGGGAATGCAATGTTTTCTCTAGCTAACACTAGAAGTATACAACCATAATATCTCAAGGTTAAATAATCTTGGTAAATAAACAATTTTGCAAGAGAAAAATGAAAAAGTCTTAATAAATTTAGATATTAACAAACACGCACAAAATCAATAGATAAAAAACTTGAAACTCGATTTTCATCGTTCAGACTGAAAAATAATGAGTTGTGAATACACTAATAAAATTTTAACTTAATTAGACAATGAATTGATCTCGATCAAATTATTTAACTGAAATTATACAACATCTCTTTTTTCTCTATTATTGTCACATTACTCTCTTATTTCTTTTTTAACCATATAAAGATTTAAAATCCTATAAATATGCATCAAAAAACTAAAAAGTCATTTGATGAGTTTTGGTTTATGACACCTCCTCGTGGAGAAAACCAAGCCAACATGTTCATGGACTTTTGAATTATAAACAGACGATGACGTGACATTTTTCGGTCGTGCGAAGTTTACGTGTGTTAGTAGGATCGGGTCAACCTTTCTTTCTTCTTTACTATTATTTCTCCCCCTGACCTCATCGATTTACCTACTTTGGGTCACATATGCAGGTGAAGTACTTTGTATTCGTGAGTGTTGACCATGGACCATGGTGCTTTTATTTTCATTGACGATGGACTTTTGCTACTTGTTTCATGTGGCCAGCTTTCAATTTTCAATATTACCGGCTGTTTGATCTACCGCAATTAGCTAGTAAAATATAAACACCCTTCAGCCTTGAAATTACTGTTACGTTTGATGCCGAGAAGTGGGTACGAAGCTGGGCTGAAGATGATCATGATGATGGAGGAACAGACCACAAATACTGAGAAAATTCAAGAACAGGTATTAGGGGAAATACTGAGGAGAAATGCCAGAACAGAATATTTAAGGAGATTCCTCCATGGCCAAACTGACCTGAAACTCTTCAAAAAAAATGTTCCCATTGTTACTTACGAAGATATCAAGCCTTACATTGATCGGATTGCTAATGGGGAGCCATCAGATATCCTTTTAGATGAACCTGTCGTTCAGTTCTATCGAAGGTATAAATTTTTTGTTTCCGTTTTCCACAGTTTTTTTTTTTTTTTTTTTTCTGCTTCCTCCAAATTCAATCCTGTTTGATCATATGCAGCAGTGGGACATCAGGAGGGCAGCCAAAGTTGATACCTGCCACGGCTGAACTTGCTAACAAATGGTCAATATCTTTTACCTTGGTACGGTCTGTGATGACAAAGTAAGGAATTGAGCCCCAATCTTGTTACAGTATATATATATATATATATATATATATATATATTGAATTGCAATATGATCAGATGATTAAAATGCCATAGTGCCATGTTCTATCTGCTGCATGTAAAATTCATTGTTTATTAATTGATCAATGATTTTGTAACATTTTAATATCTCATAATATTGTGGGATTACATTATAATATATATATATATATAGATATAGATATTTGAACTCATATTTATAAGATGTTTTTAATATGATTAAATCGTTAAATTTTAAAATTAAAATAGATAATATACTTAAATTAGTGTGATTCCTACAAACATGAGAGAATCATCTTTGATTCTAAAAGAAAAAAAAAAATCCCTTTATATTACAGGATCCAATTATGTTAGTGGCTTGAAATATTGGTGACTTTGTCTCATTGTTTCAAAAGAAAGAAGAAAGAGATTGTCTATGTCTATATATGATAATACTATTATTTGCAAGCTTGGAGCTCAAGTACTGGGTCAAGTGCTTTAGCCGGCAAATTTGACTTTCTAGTGGACATAGGTTTAGGGCCTAAGAAATTGGTTTCTAGAGTGCATACGGATACAAAAATTATTTCTAACTAATTTTAAATGGTGTAATGTACGGATATACAATTATATGTAAAATTTTAATTATAATATAATTAATAATTTTTATAAAAATAAAAAATTTGATTTAAAAAAATAAAAAGCAAATATCATAGATCAATATGTAACTAAAATAAAATTTTAAGAAGATTTTGTAATAAAATTATTTATCATATTTACATGGAGATATGTATTAAGTACCATAATTAGTATAAAGTTTATAAAGAAAATAAGTTATGATCCCAACTTTATTTAAAACTTTTTTGGATAAGTATATTCTTTTAGCTCTTATATAGAAAGAATGCATTATAATCAAAATTTAATAATTTTGATCTTCGAAAAACTCTCAAAACTATAAAAATATGAATTATACATGAAAATAATTTTCTGCTTATGGTTGATTGTATATTTATATTATTTTAATGAAAAAGAAATTAGATTAATAAAAGATAATTAAGCAATAGATCAAGCTTTGAACAAGGTCATGTTAAAAACCAATAAAGTAGCAAAAAATGCAATTCAATCTAATTAAACCAAGAAAGAAATAGAAACTAATATAGAAAAGAAAAGCAGGATATATAATTGTAATGTTAGTCAAAACAAAATTGAGGAGAAATGGTAGTTAATTTGATAATTTTGATCCCTTTTGTAATCAAAATGAAAACATTTATATTATTAAATGTGAACATGATCAATGTGATATTGATTTTAATTCTTTTCATAATAGAAAGTGATTCATTAATAACTATTTCTGAAATCATAAAATTAGATTATGCACATCATGAGATAAAGATTTTTGATATGCTGAATTTGATTTTATCTCGTACATTATGTCAAGTTCATTCATACCAAAAGAATTGTTTACTTTTTAGCAAACCATATAACTAAGATTGAGTGTGAGATTAGCAACCAACTTGGGATCATTTCCAAGCCTGGTTTCTAGACTCGTACTTCTTGATGTTAAAGAAAACCATTTTTTTTCATAAAAAAATTGAGTGAATAAAAGAGAAATTATATCAACTACCAAATGTGATAAAAGGAAAGCATCTATAAAAAAAAAGTAAAAAAAAAAAAAAAAAACCTTGATGATCAATATTCAACATTATTGTTAGTATAATGAATAGTAATTGAGAAACTAAAAAAATAATGTAACTTAACGAAAATACAACAATGAAAAAAATCAAAATCAACATAATTCGTTGTCATAAAAAATTAATATAATTGTATGACAAAAATTTACCTAATCACAAATTGATATATTTGGAGATAGCCTCCTAACACTCTTATCTTATATGATTCTCTATTTATAATAAGAATTATATAGCTTCTTATAAATTATTTAAAAGTAATTTAATCAGAATAATTATAATGGATTGATTATTTGAGAATACATTATGAAATAGTAAATTATGATGGTGAATATGTGTGATTGTAATTAATACTTTTATTGATAGAAATATAAAAATATGTGTTTGCAATTAATTAGCCTTTTTATTTTAGGTTTGAGTTCTTAGCGTTATATGACTTATATATTCATCACATAAGTTATTTTTTAATTAAATACTAAAATTATAGATATCAACTAATCAATACTTTTAAAGTATATTTTTTATTTATAGTGTTCATGTTTAGTATTTAAAATTAAGAATTAAATTTATTTGAAAGTAATTTAAGATAATTGAATTGTAACGTAATTATAAAAGACAATAATATTTGATATTTATAAGAAAATGAATATACTTAATTTAGGCAAAATAAATATATTTAAATTAATAAAATTTGTTTGAAAACAAATCAAAATAATTAATGTAGGACATGATGATTATGCAAGATCATCCACATGTCAAAAGAATAAATCATCTACATTTGATTTTTTTCTTTTTGTTAAAAGTTTTAGCTTTTACATATTTATATAAGATAAAATTTATATGAAAATAAATCAAAATAATTAATGTAGGACATAAGGCAATCGTTCAACCATATGTCAAAAGAATAGATCATCCATATTAGATTTTTTTCCTTTTTTGTTAAAGTTTTGGCTTTTATATATTTATATAAGATTAATTTGGATTTTTTAATTAAAATTAATTAATTTCATTCAAAGAAAATTGTAAATTATCATTGGTTTTAGTTATTTCCTGTTTTCATTTTCCGGCACATAACATTTTTTTCTTTATGTGAAATAATCATACTGAAATATGAAGCTCCACATCATAATTCATTCAATCATTTTGGTATCCATTCTATTAGATCCTCCTGAAACACTGTTGCACAAAAGGTCCCCTCTGCTTCTTTTACTTATTGGCTTCAAAACAGCTTTGAAGAGCTTTTACAAGTTACAACAGCATAATCCGAAAACTAACAACTTCAGTTTATCCATTTACAGGCACTTTGGTGACTTAGATCAAGCCGGTAAAAGAATGGAACTTATGTTTACTGGACCAGAGATTGAAACTCCTTCTGGCCTCAAGGCGACATCTGTCTCAACAAGTAGATTCAAGGAGAGTGGCTTTAGAACCATTTTGTCCAAGCTTTACACAAGCCCTATCGAGACAATCTTTTGCTCAGACACCAAACAGAGCATGTACTGTCAATTGCTTGCTGGTTTAATACAACGAGAAGAGGTTGTTATGTTTGGCTCAGTCTTTGCATCTACGGTGCTAAGAGCTATCAAGTTTTTAGAAGACTACTGGCAAGAGCTATGCTCTAACATAAAAACAGGTCAAATAAGCGATTGGATCATTGACTCAGAATGCAGAAATGCGGCATCATTGATCATGAACCCTAATCCAGAATTGGCTCATTCGATAGAAAAAATATGCAGTTGTAAATCATGGGAAGGAATAATCAGAAAGGTATGGCCTAAAGCAAAGTATATCAGTGCACTTACTACAGGCGTTATGAGACAATATACTACAGAACTTGAGTTCTATGGCGGAGGGCTCCCTTTAGTGTCATGTATTTATGCTAGCTCAGAAGCTATTTGTGGGATCAATTTAGAACCTCTAAGCAAGCCTTCAGATGTCTTTTACACATTTCTCCCCAATATGGCTTATTTTGAATTTCTTCCTATGAAGAAAGACTATGTAACAATTTCTCAAGATCAGGCTCAGTTTGATGGTGTGTCTCACCATGAATCAGAAATGAAGACCAACAATGAAGATACTGAACCTGTTGATCTTGTAAATGTGAAGCCTGGTCAGTGTTATGAACTACTTGTCACAACTTCTGCAGGTAAAATTTCCACCTTCGAGTTTAAATCATAAAAATACCCGTATCATTTAATCTAATTCCATGTCCTAATTCTATATTATACTTCCTACACAAACGGGTCAGATAATGATCCAACCTTGTCGATGACATTCCTTGTTCTTTTTTTTTTTTTTTTTTTTTTTTTCAGGATTATATCGATATAGAGTTGGAGACATTCTTATGGTGAGTGGTTTCCACAATAATACACCTCAATTCCAATTTGTGGAGAGGCAAAATGTTATTCTAAGTATTTATGTGGATAAAACAAGCGAAGCAGACCTCTTGAAGGCAGTGACAGAAGCAAAGACTCTTCTTGATCCGCTTGGATTCATCTTGACAGGGTTTACTAGCTATGCTGATACTTCTTCAACACCAGGTCACTATGTCTTATTTTGGGAGCTGAAGGGAAAAGAAGGCAACAATATCAAAGAGCTTGATCCAAAGATAATGCTAGAATGTTGCTCTAAAATGGAAGAGTTATTGAATTATACATATAAAATCCATAGGAAAGAAAATGCGATTGCAGCTTTGGAGATTAGGGTGGTAAAACAAGGAACTTTTGTTGCACTAATGGATTACTATGTGTCCAAAGGAGCTTCTCTGAGCCAATACAAGGCACCTAGTTGCATCAAATCTAAGGAAGCTTTAAAGATATTAGATTCAAGAGTGATAGGAAAGTTCTTCAGCCCAAAAATTCCTATGTGATTAGTCGAAGCTTTTCCTATTTAAGTGTTAGAAACTACCAATTAAGTCATTCAATATTTAAAACTCCTATGGTTATGTGATTAGGTAATGCCTTCTGATTTTCTTGTTTATTGTTACCTTTGTTTTACATTTTAAAAGTACCATGTCCTGCAAATGTTACCCCTTCTTGTCCCATCTCGTATAGAAATAATCTTTTTTAATTCTTTATATTCATTTTATGATAATTTGTTTAAACCCTTTGTTTAAAGATAATTTGCTTGTTATGTTTCTTGCTAAAATTTTTGTTTTAAAAGGATAAGGAAAAAGAGTAAATTAATAAATGTTTTATCACTGATTTAAGTTTTTTAAATTAATTTTTTGTTTTAATTATTAAAATAAAAAAATAACATTTTGGTCACCCATGTTTATAAATGTTGTTGTTTTTGGTATCTTTAAAGAGAAATATCTTTAATTTTTTGTTGGTTTTCAAAACACAATCATATCATCGAAGGATAATTTATGTTGGTTTATTCATGTTTACAAATTATATCCAATTATTTTGCAAAATAAACCACTTTTAAATATAACTAGTGGTAAGATCTGCGTGTTACTGCAGATTTATTTTAGTGATAAAAATAAAGTTGTTAGCTATAAAAAAAAAATTGTATCATATAATCATTGAAATGAAAGAAAACAGCGAAGATAATTGCATCAAGTTGATCAGTAATTAAAGGAAATATAATAATTTAGAGCTAAAGTTTTAAGCCATTCAATACATATAATAGCAGAATGACCAAAAAAAAAATAATAATAACGATAACAGTTAAAGTCTAAGTTACAGCACGACAATGAAGAAGTTTATACATAGTCATGACAAATGATTACTTTGAAAGTATTGTATATGATCATAGCAAATATGTTCCTATCTAATCATATTATCAATATTATCATGATAATAGAAAAAATAAAATTTAAGAACCTGCAACAATGAAGAAGTTTATACGTAGTCACGATAAATGATTACTTTGAAAGTATTGTATCTTATCATAGCAAATAAGTTTGTATCTAATCACATTACCAATATTATCATGATAATAGAAAAAATAAAAGTTAAGAACCTGCATGATGATACTGGCAATATGAAGGAAAAGAAAGAAGTTTGAATTAAAGGAAATATAATAATTCAGAGCCAAAGTTTTAAGCCATTCAATAAGTATAACAGCAGAATGACCTAAAAAAGGATAACACTTCAAGTCTAATTTACAGCATAGCAATGAAGAAGTTTATACATAGTCATGATAGATGATTACTTTGAAAGTATTGTATCTGATCATAGCAAATAAGTTCGTATCTGATCATATTACCAATATTATCATGATAATAGAAAAAATAAAAGTTAAGAACCTACATGATAATATTGGTAATATGAAGGAAAAGAAAGAAATTTGAATTAAAAAAAATAAATGTAAAAAATTTTATAGATAGATTGTAACTTTTTTTTAAGATGTTTTTTTTTTTTTTTTTTTTTTTTTTTTTTTTTTTTCATTTTCATTGATAATAAAGAAAACAAAAACATTATGTGTAAATAAAGCAATCAGAAACAAAATAAATTGTAATAACAACAAAAGAATTAGGATATCATCAATCATCTGTATGTACAAATCAACTAACAAAAAGTTAATTACAGGATAATTAGATCCTCACTATAATCTTGAAGGAACTTTTCTTCATGTTCAATTTTGATGTTGCTTTATATGTTGCCTAGCTTATATGCAGAAATGACTGCCTTTGGAACAAACTGCTTCCTTCATGAGCCATCAACATATTCAATTTCCTCAAATATGGTTAGTTATTTGAAGATAAATAATAAAGAAAAGAAGCAAAAATCATTATGACATATCAAACAAATTGATGGCATTATGTGTTTGATATTTCTCATAATGCAAGAAAAAAAAATGTTGCCAAAAACCTGCAGTTAAATTGGTGTCACATTTGGATATGAGGGATTCATTTCATCAAGTGTGAAAGAGTAGTCATTCTTTTTTTTTTTTTTTTTCTCTTTTCCCTTGTAAATATTAAAGAGAAATAATGAAACTACAAACATATATAATAATGAATAAAATGTCAAATCAAAATCTGTTTTCACGTATGAAATATCAATACGGTAGTAGAGAAATAAAAGATTTAAAAAAGTTAAGAGGGGGAAACCTAAATTTAAGTTTTTTAAGAGTTTGCTCATCATCGATCTCAGCTAATTGAATGTTTGTGGTAACCGCTTATCCAACAACGTCTTTGTGCTGATTGTACTTTCAAGTCATTAAAAGGAATTCAACAAAGCATTTAAGATGCAAAAATAAAAGTATATGTCACGGATCTAAGGAAGAGTCCTGAATCCCACATCGAACATAATAAGAAGGTCACTGGGATATAAAAAGATTCACACCACCTCTGCCTTGTGAGGCACCTTTTGTAGGATAAAACCGTGAGGCCAATGAGGTTAGAGTGAACAACACATCACAAGGGTGTGAATTGTGGCGGTCAAGTTGATCTGAGACGTCGGAAAGGTGAATGTCCGGGTCTCGGAACCGCGCGGATTCGGAGCTTAAGTCTCGACCCGTGACATATACACTGTGATCATCAATGTCGTTAAAAGAGTTGATATAAATGATTAATTACAGATGAGATTTAGACCTGAAAGCTAATCTTTTTGCACAGCTGTTTCCTTCAATGTGATTTGTTCAGAACTGACCATTTGATTCAATATTATTGAACTTGGTTCCCCGATGCTGCAAAAAAATCAAAGTTAACTAAATCACAATAATTTGTTTTATATATCGCAATATGATTGCATAATAGTTTGACAAAGAAGTACATGAAATAAAAATCTTTTGATAAGAAATGTGTTAAAATTAATACCTGATTCCTTTTGATTTTGCAGGTGATTCTTAATTAGTTGGTATGCTAATAGAGGCTAGAGTAATAGTTTGCTGGTTTTGAACATTCAAGGCAGATTCATCAATTTGTCCAGATGGATTAATTCTTGATGAAGAAGAACCTCCATTGGTTTCCAAAATTGGTCTTTCTTCAGCAATGAAGAAACTTTTGCTGATTGCGAAAGCTGGAACACCAATTTTAATTGCCTAGTTTGTAAGGTTGATCTTGCTTGGTTAATCTGGTTTTTAACAGCTGTAGCAAGAATCATCATGTCAACAGATTCTTCTGCAACAATCTGTCCGATACTCTTTCCAATAAGTTGTTCAGCTATTGAACCAAAAGCTATCAACTCAGTTCCACCAGTGACATCATCAACTATCATACAGATATTGCAACTAATGCAATGTAATTTAAAAGATAAATATGATCAATCATTTATTTTTGTTATGTTAAAAAATGATATATACATGTTAAATTTGCTATGCATAAATCAATATCAAAGTCATTGTTCTTACGAGTTTAGGACTTTGTACTCTATGTTTTGTATTCAAATAATAAAATTAGGACTTTGTTCTTTGTGTTTTGTATTCAAATAATAAAATCTGCCAACGGTCAACTTCAAAATTTTAAGACATTGATTGTAGGAATTATAAAACCATCCATCAAAGACATTAATTTCGATAATCTTAGCTTGACATGTGAAAAAAAATCTTAAAATATATATATATATATATATATAAAGTTTAAATAGAGTTAAAATATAAAGACAAATTTTAAATCCTGCTTATAAAAAAACAGAGCTGAGCAGCTGAGAAACATTTTACGAAACCTTTGATTCCAGCTAATCTATTGTCATCAATTCCTCAATAGTTCATCTAGTTTCATTGATATCATCTATAGCTGTTGGATGTGCTTGGTTTTCATTTTCTAATAACCGAACAACTAATGGTTGAGTCTAATATTTGTATCAAAATAATGGTAAGCATAAAAGAAAATTTTGTTTTTATTAAAAAAACCAATTATGTCATAGAAGAAAAACCTCGTTTTAAGTCGTTTAGTATCAAAATTGGTAAATCAATATATATTTTTGTTGTTGAAAACTATACAAAATTGCATTCCCTGACTATAATTTTTCTAAGTCAACAAAAATAGATTGGATTAGGATAATCAAAACATGGAATTTCATAGGTTACAAATATTACATGATAAGAGATCTAACTTTGAAATTGTCTCACAATCATATCAGCGAGGATGACCAAAGTGAACAGGCGAAATTATTGGGATAAAGTTCACATGTGATAAAAAATTTTATATCACTAAAAAATTTGAATGAGATGTCTTATATATACATGAAAAACCTAAGAACTTAATGGCTTAAGCTTAGAGGCTCAAGCGGTATTTAACATGTAAGTATGAGTTTTTTGGTGTGTTCCCGTGAGTTCCAAGTATGACTTATCTCCCTAATAAATATTTGAATGTATTTGAAATAGATTTTCATCAAGAACATTTACATTTTCAGCACACAATGTCACACTAATAGTGTGACCATTGAGATGAACAAAAGAAAAGAAGAATTAATTTTGAAAATAATAATGCAAAATTAAAGATTAAAATGTGAGTTTGGTATTAATTCATCATCTTGTAATAGGAGATTTGGTCTGTTTACAATATCTTTTCTATCTTTTCTATGACCTTAAACAACATTGCCAATCCTTATCAAAATGCCAATATCATCTACAATTTAAACAGAATTCGGCAGTGAGGCAATTGCACAAAGAAAATTAAAAGATAATGATATACCAAAATAAATTATACAAAAGATTGAAAAGATGAGGAAAATCCTATTAATGTGACATTGAGCAAAGCACGTTGGCCAAGCGAGTGAAAAGTTTGAAATTCATAATAGTACATTGGAATAAGATCTGGATATCAAGAAGTCAATAACTTTGATTGTATGACCAATGTTAACTTACCAGAGTCAGCAGTAATACAATGAAAGTTGAATTCTTTGCGCCAAGAAAAGAAGTTAAGCAATTTCGTACAAAGAAAATTTCCTTGAATTGGTATAAAAAAGTTAGTATGCATCACTTTTTTTTTATATCCTTATTTATTAGAAACATTGAATTGCATTCCACTATTAATTGGAAAATAACAAATCATACAATTGGTATTTTATATATAATATATATATGTATGTATGATTCCATTAGTTTTTATAACAGAATTTAAAATTAATATGAATATAGATTATAGAAACTTTTCATTGCAACTAATAAATCAAGTTACAAATTTTTCTTTTAGCACTCAACAAACATAAAATATCAAATCCTTACAACATGACTTTCTTTGTCTATGTATCTCGGATCTTTAGTTGTTTAAAAGTTATACTACATTGTACTTAATTTTATACATAATAAATAAGAAAATATGATAAGAAGATACTTACCAAATTTGCAGTACCACAAAAAGTTTTAACTGGGATTTCTTATTTAAGAGCAAAAAAAGATAGATGAATTTGGAATAAAAGTAAATATTCGATCAATAATGCATACAAAATAATAAATAATACAAAAAAATACAATAATCCAATGTATGGCAATAACCTGATGTTAAGTTATAAAAAATCTCAGGATATACAATGCTTTTTGTGCGATGATGAGGTTTACCATCTTCATTTTCAATTAAAAATTTTCAACCGCCTTTATGTGTGACCTTAGAGATTGCAACATATAATTGACCATGAGTGGATACAAGTTTAGGTAAATAAAGTCCCATAGATTTAAGAGTTTGATCTTGACTTTTATTAAGTGTCATAGCATAAGATAATCTAACTGAAAATTATTTTCTTTAAAAATAAAAGGCCATTTATGATCTTTAATTATGAAACATATTCTAGGTATAAATACTTTATTTCCAACATGACTACCACTAATTATACCAGCTTCAATAACATTGGTAGCCGATTGTGTTAGAATGAGTCTAGTCCCATTACATAATTGTTATATTTGATTCAAATTTCTAAGCAACATGGTAATGCAACTTAATTTCAACTGTAATTCATGATTAGGAATCCTAACAAATGACAAAGAATTTAAGAACTCAGTAGGACACAAACAATCAGTATCAACAATATTACCTTTAGTTTTAACAATCGAATCAAAATTATGATATATTATAATATCATTAGGAATTAAAGAAAGTATATTTGTATTGATCGAATCAATAATTTCATTAAAAAGAGTTATAATTGCATGTTGTAAACACCTTATTTATTCTGGAGCCCAAACCAATTATGCATCGTGGATTGTGGATTTTTATTTTTTATTTTTTTCATTTGTTGAATTTATGTTATTTGTTTGATACACGTATATTTATCTTGTTTTTGTTTCAATTATACTAATATTTATTTATTGATTTTTCTATTTATTCTATTTCTTTGATAAAAAAAGGATAACTTTAAAAATAAAAAAGGGGATGATTGGCTGAAAATCAAATAGGAAGGAGGGCCGATAATAAAATTGAGTGATAAAGTTGGTTTTATCATAATTGGATTTGAGTTTAAATTGCTAAAGATAAATGTTGATCTTTCTTTATGATAATACAAACTTTCTTTGAAGATTAAATCCTAAGTGATCTGTAACTCTACTAATCTTCCTATAAATAGGCTTGTAATCATTAGGGAAAAACACAGTAAAGAGTCACAAAAGTTAGAAAGCAAAAAAATATATTTTGTGAAAATTGTTTTTAGGAAATTGGAGGGAATCAGAGAGAGAAACGACATTGAAAGGTTGAATTCTACAAAAAGGAGTTTTTTTGCAAATTTTGAAAAGATATTTGAATTTTTTGGTGAGTTTTGAGTTTTTTTTTTTTATGAAATTGCAATGAGTTTTCTAGTTTCCAATGACTTTTTGCATTCTGGTGACTACCCCAAAATCTAACGACCAAACCTATCTTTCAACCACACTTCTATGAGATTCCAATAGAAAAACTCAAATCTCGATGAAAGCTTAACAGTCGGCCACTAGAGTTCCTTTTTTAGAGAGAAAAACAAAAGAAAATAAAAAGGAGAGAGAGAGAGAGAGAGAGAGAGAGAGAGAGAGAGAGAGAGAGAGAGGTGTCTGAAAGAAAAAAAAAACAAAAAATTGGGGTTTTTATACTAATCCAAAACGATGTCATTTTAAGTTTTAAAAAAGTCTCATGATCTGCATGTCTCCCTGAAGTCTAATTCGACCTTCAACGCATGATCGGAATTCACTCTAATTTAAGTTATTTGAGCTGAGCCAAAGCCAAGCCGTTCCAACTGCATTTGGATCCTACAGTCGAGTTGACTCATTTTTTGGTATTTTTTTTACCTTTTAAATTTAATTTATTTAGTTAAAATTTTATTTATTCTAGTTAATTTTTCCAAAAAAAAAGATTATTTAAAATAAACTCGTGATTCTTATTAAATTATTGGAGAATTTTTATGGGTTTATAATTTTTTTTAATTATGAATTCTACCAAATTATTGAAAATTTTCATAATAAAATTTTATGATTTTTTTTCAATCCTACCAAATTATTGGATAATTTAAATCTCTAAATTAAATCTTATCAAACTATTGAAGAACTTATTAAATTTTCATGAAAAATAAATTTTTTCAATCCTACCAAACTATTGGAAGATTTAAATCTCAAGTTAAATCTTATCAAATTATTGCAAGATTTAATGACTTTTTCTAAAATTTCATGGATAAATTGTCAAATAAAATCCTACTAAATTATTGCAGGATTTTATTGATTGTTTTTTAAAATAATTAACTTCCAAAGAAAATACATTAATGAATCCGACAACAAAGCCTTTTCAAAATGAAATAATAGTATCCATGAATACTCTTAAGGTGAAAAAATTATCTTAAATTACTACCTAACTATTGAAGTAATTTTAAGAATAATTTTTAATAATTAAATTATGTGGTAAAATACAAATATGTTTTTTTGCTTAGGATAACACGAAATCAATTGGTACCATCCTTCGAATGGACATTGTAAGGGTGTTATAACCTTCCTCATGTGCAATCGCACTTACTTACCTAATTTTGGTTTCATGGTTCAGAATTTCCCTTTTAAAGATATCTAGATCAAGTTTGAAACTTCTCTTTAAGAAGGGATAGATTCAATTAAGTGACCAATCACACGTAAACAAAAAATATTGGTGGCAACTCCTAAAGTCATGTCTAGTTATAAGTTCATAGATTTATACATTATGACAATTTGACGACTTCGTTGGGTATAGCTAAGAGTGAGGCTAGTAAATGAATTTGTGTTATCCAAGCCTAATAAATTTGGTATTTTCCTAAAAAGATTTTTCTTGATTTATCTTTCAAGCTTTTATTATTGTGTCATTCATGTGTATATGTATAATATGAGCTCTACAACTAGGCTCTATCTTTTAAAAAGGACTAAAGTATTTACGCTTTCGTAAGATTAGATATCTCTTTATGGGTTAGTGAAATACTCTCATTCAAGTTGAAACCTTTTTACTTGTAACCCGTGATGAGTAAAGATTGGAGTACCTTACTAGTTTATCGTAGATAATGATGTAAGAAATAATTAGGAAACCTTTAGATTGTCAATCCAAATCACTCATATAATAAACCTTAAAAAACCATACCTGTAAGTAAAGCCATATTTTTTCTTTTGTAGAAATAACCTAGAATTAAGTTGTATACCTTTTGGTATGTACATATAATAGGCATTAACTTTTTTTATTATATATTAGATTTTTTGCTTTGTTTTCTAAATCATGTTAACATCAATAAGATTGCAACTATGTACTTACTTATTTATTTATTTTTCATTCATGTTATGTATCTCACTCATTAATAAATCATTATTATTCATGTAATGCATTCATCATATAATTTCATAATATAGAAGTCTTTTACTTTATCTATAGTAGCAATTTAGAAGACATGGAAGATCAATTAAAAGTGCAAATTTAGGCTTTAGAACTCAACTAAGAACAATTTGGACATGACCTACGAGAAGTAAAAATGCAACTTACTAAGCTAGTGGAAATGGTTGAAAATCTTGAAAAGGCTCGTCCCCAAAAGTCCTCATCAATTTCAATTTGTTTATGCATTAAACAACTACTGTGTCAGGATAAAAAAGACCCTCACGATATTGATGCTTGTCCAGGTCATGCTAATGCATTCAATAGCTCAAGAAAATACCAAGTTAAAAAAAAAGTAAAAGAGATAAGGCATTTTAACTTCGCACAGACTCCACATATTGGCTCATACCAAATTCGTATCCTTATTGATCATTCCTCAACAATCATTTGTCACATCCTAAACAAGATCTATTCCCATTCGACCCCTACAAATTGGCCCAAATCCATACTGTTTCTCAATTATGAACAATGTTTTCCAAAATCTTGAAACTCATTAGCCAATCCAATAACAAAGTTTCCCAATGAACCCTCGAGAATATGCACCCAATTTTACTCTAGTACCCATATTTGTAAGTCAAACAACTACTTAACCCTATGACTTACACTGAACTATTCCTACAACTCCTAAAAAACTATCTAATTGCACCAGTTCCTCTATAACCACTAAAACCTCATTGTTCTAAATGGTCTGATACTGATGCTCTGAGTGATTACCATTTGGTAATATGGGTAATCCAATAAAAAATTACCTTATTTCAAACATAAAATGCAGGGTTTAATCAAAATTACCCTATTGAGTTTTGAGAATAAAAAAGAGCCTAAGATTGCTGAGTGTTCATTGCCTAATTGTAGTGGTTGAAGAACTTATCAATGGCAATGTCATGGTATTGAAGCTAAAATATAAGACCAGATAATAGATTTTAGGATTGTTTAAGAGTGTTATTAGGAGATTCTTGTTAGAATAATTTTTTTATTTTTTTTAATGAAAGATTCTTTTTCCTCTTTCTTATTATCTGATAGCATTCAATGCAAGCATCTATTTATTTGTTCATATAGATTTTTTTTTCTTTGCATGAGTTTGTAGTTAAACATCATGTTGTTTTTAATTGTGGTAGTAAAGGTTTAAGAACTTGATTGTCAAAGGTTTCAAGGTAATTTACTTACTATTTATGTGACACTCATAGAGCAAGAACGAAATAGCTTGTGAAGGCTCAAGATGAAATAAGAGGAGGCTTGGCCTAGGTAATAGAAATGATAAAAAATCTAAATAAAGGAAAAAAGTGAAAGAAGTTTACATTCAAAGAATTGGAGATCCTTTATACCTTTTAGGTTTAATTCATATCAAGCCCAAATATTCTAAGTGGCACAATCACAACAAGCACCACTTTTTAAGGGTATACTCTCATTTTGAAACACTTTCAATGGTTGCACAAAAATAATCCCAAGGATACACTACTCCTGTTTTGAACAGAGAAAATTTTGATCCAATTGAAGTCTTTGATGATCTTAAAGAGCTAGAAAGATTGAAGGAAAGATTATTAAAAATTTTTTTTGAATTTTTAAAATTAGATGGATCTTATAGAAAAGAAACGTCGAGCTATCGAGGAAACCTATTTTTATGGATCTATGAATGCAATAGAACTTTGTTTGGTACCAAATGTGGTTGTTTCACCTAAGTTCAAGGTCTAAGAATTTGATAAGTATGAAGGAACTAAAAGCAGGTGACTCATGTCACTATGTATTGTAAAAAAAATAATTGCTCATATACATGATGAAAAGTTCTTAATTCATGTATTTTAAGATAGTCTTACAATATTTGTTACTACATAATATGTTTAGTTAGACAGAACTTGCATCACTTCATGAAAGGAACTTGTCAGTGATAGATCCCCGGATCTAGACGTTAGAAAAAAAATGATTGCTTTTGTACAAGAAAAAATTAATACTTTTAACTTTTTCCTAAAATATTTTTTTGTAAACTTTAATTTTAAGAAAATTGATGCTTTCAACTTTTCCTAAAAAAAATCTTTTTTTTTTTGAAATTTTATCTTTAAGGAAAATTGATACTTTCAACTTTTCTTAAAAAAAAAAATTTTTTTTAAAAATTTATTCTGAAGGAAAATTGATACTTTCAACTTTTCTTCAAAAAAACCTTTTTGTAGATTTATTCTTAAGAGAAATTGATACTTTCAACTTTTTCTCAAAAATATTTTTTTGTTTTATTTAAAAAAAATGAAATAGATAAAATAAATAAAAATAAATAAATAAAATGAAAATAAATAAAAATATAGAAAAAAAAATTAAACAACCCTAATATAAAAATAATAAATAAAATAAAAATAAAAAAAATAAAAAGAAAATGAAAAAAAAAAACCTGAAGCGGCTCGACTTGGCTTGAGGAAGAAAAACTGCACAGAGCAACGACTCAGAGGTGTCGGCTCGACTCGACTAACGGCTCGGAGGGACGAGTCACGCGCTGGTCGAAAAACGGGTCGACGCTTGGGTCGGATCGGATCTTGACAAAACACGCGGATCTTCTAGGTTACTTAATGCAGAAACGATATCGTTTTGGAAGGATATATAAGACTAATTCTTTCGTTTCTTCAGCAGAAGCCTTCTTCTCTCTCTCTCTCTTCTTTCCTTTTCTCTCCCTTCTCTCTAAAATTTTTGAAGAACTTCGATTGAATATTCATCGGATTCTGGAAAATTCGTCAGAATTTGAGTTTTTTCATCGAAAGTTCGTCAAAAAATTGGTCGATTTCTGGGAATCTTCATCGAAAATTGGACAGTTGGTTGGAAACTTCAAACTTGACCGGAATGGTCATTGAAAAATTAAACTTTCGTCGAAAAATTTACTGAAATCTAAAAATTTCCAAAAATTTCCAGAAAAAAAAATTCGTAGAAAAATCTCCAAAAATTTTCTCCCGATTCCTAAAACTATTCTAGCACCTCTAAACCCTTTTTAGCTTTCAAATCTCTTCTGTCTGTCTTTTTCTTTCAGCCAGTAGCTTTTTTCTCTGTTTTTTGTGTCTTTCCTTTGATTCTGAAAGTCTTTTTATAGGGATTAATCATAATAGTTTCTGATCAATCCCAACTCCTCTTTAGATCGGGATTCAATAATTGAATCTAACATGGACTCTTTGATTGAATCCCAATCCAATCTTCAGTCGAATAAATAAAAAAATAAAATCAAATCAAATAAAAATATTAATGAAAATAAATCAGATAAATCAAAAAATTAACAGATAAATTAAAATTAAATAACAGATAAATTATAACATATAATTTGATAAATATACATATAAATATTAACAAAAAAAATAATAATAAGGATATATATATTAATAAATACATAAGATAAAAATAAAAGAAAAAAAATATATAAAATAATAATAATAATAAAAAAATAAAAATATAAAATAAAAAAAAAAATAGACTTACCTATTTGGACCAGGCCCAATTGATCCGGGCTTAGACCAAATTGGGTGTCTACAGAACTGATTAAGGCATTTGTTACCTAATACAAACATATCATAGAGATAACTCTAGATTGATTGTCTTTACGAAACATGGAGAAAAAAGATATTAAAAGTTTTAAAGAATATGCCTATAGGAAAATGGATGTTGCTACCTAGGTTCAACTACCTCTAATTGAAAAGAAAAATTATAGTATTATTTGTTAACATTCATAAAGCTCCATATTATGAAAGCATGATAAAAAATACAATTAAAAATTTTACCGACATGGTAATATCTAAGAAGATAATAGAGAATACTATAAAAAATATGAGGCTTAAAAGGGATGATGTAGTTAGTGCAAAGAAAGTTAGTGCATTGAGAATTAAAAGATGACACGCTCAAGCTATGATTTACGAAAGAGAAAAAGGTTGAAGGCTTTATCAAGTCATCAATTAAACATTTAAGTCTTAACTTGAATAATCTTGCAAAAATATTAGGTATATCTTCAGTTCATTGCACAAGAATCATAGATCCCTTCATCGACTTTAGATTATCTAGGATTGCATGTAAAAGTGATAAATAGATTAAGATGTCCAAACTATCTACAAATAGTCATTACTTCTTGATAATTTATTAAAAGAAATCAAGGAAAAAAGGTAAAAGTAGACAGAAAAATAATTCTTTTACCAATTGCTTGGGCATTAACATCACCCCTTGCAATTGCAATTTTGACCCCTTCATAAACTTCTAATTTATATTTTGTTTAATTGTCTCATATCTATTGGAGATGCATTTGTTCAACAAATAAAGAAGCATCAACAATGAATCAAGTGTACACCCAGTATCCATACGTTGTTGAGTCAAGTATGCTTAATATTCCATCATAGTTATAGTTTTCCTCTCTTTTTCATTAGCATAGTGATATCTTGATTCATGTAATTGATATGGAATACCTAATGAAAACCCATCTTCACAAAAAGAGAATAGCAAAAGGTATTGCATTGCCATAAACAAAGGATACAACTCATTTATACATTTTAATCTTCCACCCCCCACCAATGTACACCCAGTATCTATAAGTTGTTAAGTCAAATATGCTTAGTATTCTATCATAGTTATAGTTTTCCTCTCTTTTTCATTGGCAATATGATATCTTGATTCACGCAGTTGATATAGAATACCTAATGAAAATTCATCTTCGTCAAAAAGGAATAGCAAAGGGTATTACATTGCCATAGACAAAGAATACAACTTATTTATACGTTTTAAGCCATTAGTTACATCACCTACAATGATATCATGTTGATCAAAGGCATTTTCATCATCTTTAACCAACAAACCAGCAGTCTCTAAGTTTGAAGGTACATCATATTATCTATCACCTCTATTTTTTCCTCCAATTAATCGTAATCAAACAGAAAGAAAATCAATTTCAAGAAATCTATCCTTAGCCATCCTAAAAGCTTTAAAAACTTTATTGCAATGACTCAACATATCCATCAAGCTTTCAACAGTATCAGTATCCATGGATTCAAAGTTGAAGCAAAATAAAAAATAGCCATTTTGTTAGCAATCTCATTGGCTGTGTCATAAATATATAACTATGTAAATTTCAAAGTTGAACAAGTGGAAGCAACAAAGATCCCCATGCAATAATGCATCTGACCACCTATTTTAAATACTAATAGACTAGGCCTTGCATTGATAGCTAAATCAATCTTGTCACCAATTGATGTAAACTAGAACATCAAATTATAAATTCTAATGTTGTCATTAAAACTTAGCATTTTCTCCACTTCTTGCATAATCCAACAACAAATACAATTAAGCAGGTGTTCAATTAAATAGTGGTAACCTAATAGTTCTTTCTTTAAAACAAAGATTAAACCCAAGAAATTTTTTGACTAATTTTGTGATCCCTTTCTTCAAATCATATTTGTGCATTACAAACTTGAGTTAAACCACCCAAATTAAGGGGTTCAAAATATTTCCATGGTGAAAAAAAAAAGTAGCAAAATTGATAACCCCCAAAAACCAATCTAAAAAATGATAAACAACAGACTGCAAACAACAATAACCATAACAGTAAAAATCATAAAAACAGTAAATATGCAAAATATAAAATTGCAAAATGACCAAACAAACGAAAGGACAAAAAACAAAAGTAAAATAAACTCACTGTTAAGTAGAACATGGTTATTCATGAGATGGACATTAGAATCATTGGATCTAGAATTTGAACGAGACAGCAAATGAGAACCTAGCAACCATATCCCAAAACTAATACAAAAATAATAAAATATTATAAAGAATAAAAAATATCTTAAAAATCAAGATGTCATTAGGATGAATAAGTTACTGCATTTTGTTTAGCAGCTTGTACAATAGACGAATAAAAACAGACATTTGATGGCAAACATTGCTGAACATCGTCCATAAACTGATTATTAACCTATTGATGGTCGAAACTATTAGAAATTGAAGCAACATTCGATCCAAAACATTACAGACCAGACACTATAGTAGAAACAGATGGCTGATCGAAAGCATTTTTCGCACATACAGTTGAAACAGTTTCAAGATCCCTTTGAGCATTGACAACAGAATGAACACTTATTGATCTTCTACTTGTTAAGGTGGATAAACGACCAAATTGCTCACCAAAGTTAGAAGCCAGTTGAGCTAAATCACTTGGAGGGTCGATCATTTGATTGTTGTTAGGAAACATGTTAGGAAAATCATGCAAACCTAAATCTCAAAATCGATGAAGCCTACGGTTCTTAAGAATATTCAACCTTCTCAACTTATTAATTCTAGAAATCTGTATTATCCATGACCCCTAAAAAAACTATTTCTAAAAATAAATAACTTATAAAGAAATTCTATTTAAAAGAGCATAAACAATTATCGAAGAACATGGAATCCACAATAGATTGAACAAAGAACGCAAAGGAACCAAAAACTACAAAGATAAGAAAAGAAAGAACACAATTCTCATAATCAAGTAACATGGCATACTCAAGTGGAACGAAAAAGAAATCCACATAAAGTTAAAATAAAAACATAGTATTAGAACTAAAGTAATGGGAAATAACCAAGACATAAAAGGCAAGAACAATGATGATCCTGACAATTATCTTTCGCTTATCCTGCAAAATATTCTAAGTAAAAACAAATTAAAATCTCTTATGATATATTTGTAAAATTAGTATTCAATTTATTCACATTGACATAATATAAAAGTTATATGAGGTAAGCATATAAGAAATATAATTAAACAGCATTAAATATACATATAAACATCAATAAATAACTAAACGAATAAAATAATATTATAAAAAGCAAACAACAAAGGTTAAACACGCAAAGAAATATAACAATTTCCTGTAACACAACAGATTTTTTTTTTTTTTTTAGAAAGAACAACGAAAAAAAGTTCAAATGTTCATTCGAGTAGAATCAACACAAAAATAGAAAGAGCAACTTAATAGAAAAGGGAATCGATAAGCGAGAAAAGAAACGAATTTATAGCAGAAAGAAACAAACCAAATACAAAATCAAACAGGATTAGAAAAAAAGACGAAAAAGAAGCATTAAAAATTTGGGTACTAGATGAATAAAGGAATCAGAAACCCCAACTAAAAAAACTTCCCTAAAAACAAAACAACCAAAATGAGCATAACTCACCTTCCATGATGTAACCAGTCGTTTGGCTATAATTGATGAATTTAGAAGAAATGACATATTGATAAAAGAATTCATACCAAAAGGACAGAGGCTAAAACAAAAAATGAACTAAGGATACACCAACTCTGACAAATTTTAATGAGGAATGGCCTTTCTCAAAATATAAAGCTATTCGCAATATTAAAAGTTATGATCAAAAGGACAGACGGTCAAACAAAAAGCAATTAAATATACATTAACTCTGACAAATTTGAAAGAGAAATGATCTCTTCCAAAAATTTAAAGCTATAAAAAATTATTAAAAAAGTCATGAAAGATGAAATTTGAGAAGTTTAAAAAGAAGATAAACAATAAAGATGAGGATTATGAAAGGAAATGTTAAATGAGAAGATCAGATAATGAAAAATCAAGGAAAAATGTGGAAGCAAAAAAAAGAAACGGGAAACGATAAAAAAAAAAAAAAGGGGGTAAGGAGAACTGCAAGATAAAAAAACAAAAATTAACAGAGAAATTGATTGAAACAGACATGAACGAGGGAAATAGGAGAAAATAAAACCCATTAATAAAAGAAGAGAAAGTGACAAAATTTGTGAAAGAATAAAAGCCAAAGAAAATGAGAGAGCATATAAAAAAGTTGACACGTGGATGAGACAAATGGAAGTCAGCACAATAAAAATATAAGCAATTATTTGAGTAAAATAAAGAATTAAGTACTTATTTGAGTACAATAAAAATATAAAAATTTATTTAAATAAAGTGATAAATTTTAGAAAATTTTTTTATTATTTTAACCATAAAAAGCTTAACAAAATCTTTTGTTTGTTTTTTTTTTAATTCTCCACAGGAATGAATTGATGAGAATGAAAATTACGATTTGGTCTCCTAAGCCCAAATGTATTCTATAACCCCAAACCACCTTTCTCTTTTCAAGTCATCCTTTGCTAAATATTAATGGGCTCCAACAATGGAAGTTTGGAAATCATGATGAATAGATAAGGCAACCTCATGATCCTCATCCGAACTATATGTCCGCCTAGCCCAAAGCCTAATACGACCCACGAAGTCATCGACATAGGTTCAAGCGTAAGAGGATCCGGCTGAACTTGATCCGACCGAATCTGGTTAGATCAGGTGTTTATTTGACTCAAATTGTGACCCTAATTGGTAAAACATAATATAATTAAGTACTCCATCTGTCTCATTTTCTTGTTCATTCAGAACCAATTTTAAAACATTCTTTCTTTCTCATATGAAATTTCAGTTAAACTCATCTGCAAAGAACAAAGAAAAAATTGATTAAGCTTTTTTTCTTTTTTGAATAACAAAAGAAAAAAATCAATCTTAAAAGCAAAACAATCGAAACCATAATTTTTTCCATAAAGATAAAGTAAAGATATATTTTCATTGAAAAATAAATTATTAAAACAAAAAATTGCTATAATTCGTTGAATATTTTCTTGCAATGAAACTGGAGAACAATTCTTTTTTTTCAAGATTTGAAGAAAATTAAGAAAAATTATAAAAATAGCCATATATAAAGAACCCAATAACTTATTTTTGCACGTCCTGTAATCCAATCTCTTAGTTAGTCCAGTTTGCTTCTCGAGGATGATAATAAACTAAAGCTAACTTTTGATACCGCTTTTGATTGGTCCCAAATCTTTTGAAGTCTCACGTTCTCAAGAAATATAGAGTTAAAATAAAATAAAATAAAATAAAATAAAATAAAATAAAATAAAACGAAACAAAAAAGTCAAGAACTTACATGATTGCCTACGAAGTATGGACACTTCCCAACCCTTCGCGTATTTGTGTCTTTTTTTTTTTTTTCATGTACTTTGATGCTTGTTAAATTTGATAATTAATGTTTTCGCATCGTATTTCGTATCATATTTAATATATATAATAATACGAATTATTAAAATATAAATATGATACAAATTATAAAATATAATTAAATTTTATTATGAATACAACACATTTAATATATATATTACACCCGATATAATACGATTAATATAAATAATAAATATATTTAAATGTGATACAAATAAATAAAAATAATAAAAATATATACGAATAGATACGACTAACACAAATATATATAAGAATGTGACTAAAATAATAAATAACTATAAATTATTTATATTTTACAACTTAATAAATTTAGTATATTACTAATATAAAAAAGTATTTATATATTAAAAAATAAAAAAAATTAATACTCATTTAATATGTATTTAATATATATATATATTTAATTTATATTATTTAACTATATTAATTTTTAGTATCAAATTCAAAATGATTAACTATCAAAAATTAAATAATAAAATAATAATATATAGGACTAATATTAACATTTATATTGTTTTTATATTATTAAAATAAAAAAATAATTTTATAATAATTATTAAATGAGTATCATAATTAAATGTTTAAAATAATTTTTATATGATATTAAATAGTTAATTAAGTATCATAATTAAAAAATTAAAAATTAAAATAATTTTTATATGTTTATATTAAATTAAAATAAATATAAAAAATATATTACACGTGTAATTGTATGACAATATTAAATTAAACGTATTATTCACGTTATATCACGTGTTTAAATAATTCAATACATATACGACATAAATTGTGTCATGTCGATAAAAATAATTACTAAACATATTTTTTTAAAACACATGTAAAAATTTTTTTATATCGTATCATTATTTTGTGTCTGAAATTACTAAATTTAATACTTGCTATACATAAAAATATATATTCAATGTGGCCCGAAATAATAATAATAATAATAATAATAATAATAATAATAAACAATTCTAGTGGATACTAATATCATATGTTATTTTATTGTTGTGACCATCATCAATTTTTTTTTCATAAAGATAAATATCTTTTAAAATCAACCCAATATCTATAATTTATTTTTAAATGATGATTATAATAAATAAAAAATATTTTTTTTATTATCGTGTCCCATCGTATTATCATTATTTTTTTGAAATTAATATATTGTGAGATACCCATATTACATGTCCATGTCCATACTTCATAAATGGTTGCCAATAAAACCATAATTTTTTCATGAAAAAGAGATCAATAAAATCCATAAAGTAAACAAAACTTTACTAAAAATTGCTAATGAACTAGACCTGTAAAAGTTATTCAGTCTTTCTTTTGATTTTTACTTCAAATTAATTTTGTTCTATTTTCAATTAAAAAAAATCGGAAAGTGGTAATAAAGGGATATTTTGAAAAAAAAAAAAAAAAACTTGGAATGAAAGGTTCATGTATTCCATGAATCCCACAAAAATTAAACATAAATTGTAAAAGGATTAAATGATATTGAGGAAAAAAATCAAAAAAGAAAAAGGGAGAAAAAAACAGAAATAGAAGCAAGAAGAAACTCAGATGCAAACTTTTTGAAATCAATAATTTTGTTCTCGATTGTATTTGGTTTTTCCACTAATGATTTAGTAAATTCATTTATTTAAAATAATTAATAAATCATGTAAAAAAACTTCATTCCTAATAAAATTTCGTTACTAAAGATTTGAGGTACCTAAATATATTTCAAAAATAAATGTGACTAATTTATTGCGGTTGGAAAACTCATGGCTGGGAAAAAATGTACTTAAAAGTATGGTAAGAAAAATACAATTTAAAATTTTGAAGTGCTTAGTATTATTATAAAAAAGTGTTATAATGAATTGAAAATTTTTGGCCAAAACAATAATTAATTTTTTTAAAAAAGTTTATACAATAATAAAAGTTTAAAATTATTTACCTACAAAAATTGCGATTGACAGAAAAAAAAAAAACACTTTGTATGAGCTTTTTGATTTGGATTTGCAAATCAAAATTTTAAAATCGAAAAGCCATATTCTTTGAGTTTTTTCCAAACTCAAGATATTTTTTAATCTTAATTCTTGAAATAGAGTATTTTTGAACTTTATTCCAAAATAAAGGTATTTTCATCTGAATAAAATCTATGTAAGCCTTCTATTCCATGGCAACATCTTCTCCCTTCAATTCTCTCTCTTCTCTCTTCCTTGCAACTACATTTTTTTTTTCAAAGTCACGATCAAACCAAATTCATTACGGTTTGGATTTGGCTTGCCAGAAAATATCCACATCCTGTTGGCAAAAAGATAAAGCTAAACGAGGTTTTTTTTTTTCTAAAAAAAAATAGTATTTCATTTAAGCATCAAAGTTATGCTCAGCATGAATGATACGAGAGATGAAAACAAGACATTGTTCTAACCATAGCCTATCCTCTTTATTACACATCCCCTGCAGCTGTTGCTTCCACTAATAAAGCAACTGAGACATTGTTTAGTCTGAACACACCAGCTCTAATTACTTCACCATCATAATCTCTAATCACCACTCTCGTATCACTTGTTTTGCCATTTGTATCCAAAGCACCATCGAAATTAACATTGTAATAATCGTAGGGAAGAGGCATCTACCTCTATGTGATTAGTTTTACTTGCATACCAGCTTTTTGTTTTTACCTGCGTACCAGCTTTTTATTAAACCTGGGAATATTTTGTTTGATAGTTCCAATGGAGCTGACAGAATCTTGCAATGTTCCTTCTAGATAGTCTAAATAGTTATCATTAAAGAGTTGGCAAGCTTAGACTTTGGCCACTCTATTTTAACCAATCTGGTATCATTGTGGCTTCATGTTTTTTATATTTCAAAGGAAAAAACTAGTTGTTGCCAAATTCCTTTAGCATAAGAGCAATAACGAATCACATATGAGGCTATGTATTTTTAAGCATATGGGTTGTTTAAGTTCATAAAAATTTATAAGCGAAATGCAAAAATATTGGCTTTTCTCTAATCATGTCTCATTTTTTTTGTAAGTACCTCACAGATGGTATTTTCATATTTTGTGAGTTCATTATATAGCCAAGGCTTGCCTTACACACAAAGACTCTACCCTATTGAGTGCCACCCATCACTACCACTTCCAATCGGTATATTGCTCATATTATCAAGAAAACTCTCTTGCAACAACCTCTGATTTAGCCCATCTTGAACCTTCAGGTATTGAAGTTGCCACAATCTTCTCCCATCTGAAACTAAAAAAACTCTTATACTATAAAATGTCGAAACGGGTTTTAATTCAATTCAAAAGAAGAGGCCAATAGGGGAGATCTAGGATTTAAATAGTGATTTAATAGCGAAATAAAGCGACCACAAAATTGTGGTAGTGCCACCACCCGCCACCGTTATTGGACGAAATACAGTTGAAAAATTAGTCTTAATCAAAATGGTGCGTAACGGAAAATAGCGACAATAACGGTCCGTTAATGCTACTATTCCGTTTTCCTACTAACGGATCAATAATTCAAGAACAAAACAAAATTTTAACACTGCAAAATAAAGCAATAAGCTTGCAAAAGTAAAAGTAAAAGCAAAAGCAAAAAATAAAACTTAAAATCTCAGGTCTTCAGTTCAAATATACCTCTAAAAATTTATACAATAGATAATTATTTATAACATTCAATCACACTTCTACACCATTAAATTCAAATAATTTTAATTCTCGACAATATTCAAGATTAAATAAGTAAGTTAAGAAAGTAGAAAATTACCTTTTTATTTTGAAAAATTGATACTGTCTTGTAAATTTAGAGAGATCAAACGGTATAATTAGGATTAGGCATGAAAGTGGAGGAGCGATGTAGAATTAATGAGAAGATATGAAAAATAAATCAGATAGAAGATAAGATTCTGAAGAGCTCAAAAGCATGAGATTATGAAAGATGAAAACGGGTGAAAAGGAGGTTGCTTGTATTATACAAATAGGATATCGGCACATACTGTTATGAGAATTGGTTAAATGAGTTCATTTAGGGGTGGGGATGAATTTTTTATTTAATTTTGTAATTATTTTTTGAAATTTTTTAAAATAAAATTTAATTAGAGGTTTTAAAAATTTATAATTAAAAAAATAAAAGATTAATAAGTTAATATAATATATATAGAAATTTTAGATGAAAATTTTTGATAAATTTTTTTGTATAAGTTAGATGAAAAATAATTTAAATTAAATATTATATTTTAATTTTGTTATATATTAATTTATGATTTTTTATTTGAAATTTAATAATTTTTTGTTGGTCTGGTATTTATATTGTTGTCAATTTTTTTATATTAGATTAATTTTTATTATTTTTGTGTAATTATTGAAGATTCTATTTATTATATAATTATTGAAATTAATTTGTGATAAAAAAATTTATATCAATTAACGTATCAAAAGGATTAAGTTACTTAATAAATTTAGCATTTTATGATCTATGACTCTTATTAAGATTAAAAACTAAAAAATAAAAAATATAGGTTTGAAAATTTTATTAAAATATAAGTTTGAAATTTTTTAATTTTTAAAATTTTTTTAGATAAAATCTAATTAGAGGGATTAAAGATTTATAATTAAAAAAAATTAAGGGATTAATAATTTAATATGATATATATATATAGAGAGACAGAGAGAGAGATGGAGATTTTAGATGAAAAATTTTGATAATTTTTTTGTATAAGTTAGACAAAAATTAATTAAAATTAATTATTATATTTTGATTGTGTTATATATTAATTTATAATTTTGTATCTGAAATTTAATAATTCTTTTGTTGCTTTGATATTTATATTGTTGTCAATTCTTTTGATATTAAATTAATTCTTGTTATTTTTGTGTAATTATTGAAGATTGTATTTATTATATAACTGTTGAAAGTTATTTGTGATAAAAAATTTATATAAATTATTGTATCAAAAAGATTAAGTTATTTAATAATATTCTTAAGATTAAAAACTAAAAATTAAAAAATTTAGCGTAAAATCAATTTTTAATGATGTAATAAGTAATATTAATATTTTTAAATATAAGTTTATTTTATTTTTATACAAAATAGCAAGTATGTCACCACGTGAAGAGTTTTCAAGTAAATAAGTAGAGGGTGAGCCAAGTGATGATATAGGTTGGCATTTTGCAACACCTGTGCCAAAAACAAAAGAAAATATTTTATGTAAACTTTGTAGTAAAGTTGTAAAATGAGAAATAATATGTTTCAAATAACACATTGCTCATAAAACTAGCAATTTTGCATCATACCCCAACGTTAATGGTATGTTATGTTTTTATAATTCCTTTGAAAATATTATTGTTAATTTCTCAATAAAAATTATAAAATTACATAAGTATGTGCAATTAATTTTCTCCCTTTTTTTTAACTATATTTTTAATAGGTATAGTAAGAGAAAGTATGATGAAACTTCTTCAAGAAAGAAAATAAAAAAAAAATCTGACAAAAAAAAGAGAAAAAATAAATTTTTATCACAATTAAGAGGGGAAGATGATTATGAAGGATTTATTGATGAAGATATCGTTACTAGACAAGCCGTGCGAGATAGTATCCAATCACAACTTGAATAGCACAGAAGATAAGAATTCAGACAAAGAACTAGTGGTTGGAGTAACCTATATGAAGATGGACGAAGCTCTCATGGCTCAGTTGTTGAATATTTAAAAAAAAAATAAAGAAATCAACTCCAAATGAGTCTGAATTTTCATTAAAGGGAGCTATACCTGAATTGGTTAAAAGTAAGAGTTCAAGACAATCAAGAGTAAGTGATTTATTTTTAAAAACATTAAGAAGAAAGATGGGTGAATCGATATCAAAATTTTTAATATATGATCGATTTCCTTTTTCAATTAGCAAATTCTCCATGGTTGCATAATTTGATTTTTGTGGCAGCAGAAGTTGGCCAACGTGTAAAACTTCCAACACCTTATGAGGTTTCAGATATGTATATAGAGTTTGAGTATCAACAAGTTCATGAATGGGTTAATGGATTAAAAGCTCATTAGAATGAATTGGGTGTCACTTTGATGTGTAATGGTTGGACCAATAGTTTGAATCAAATGTATATCATTAATTTCCTTGTTTACTGTAGTAAAGGGACCATTTTTTGAAAATCTGTAAACATCTCAAGTGTATGTAGTAAAGATGTAAACTTTTACTATAGATTATTAGATGAAGTTATGAAAAAAATTGAGAAAAAAATACATTGTTCAAATAGTCACTGATATCGAGGCAGTACTTAAGGCCACAAGGAAAAAGACTAATAGAGAAGAGAAAACATTTATATTGGACAGCATATTCAACTCATTGTTTGGACTTATGCCTTGAACATATTGGCAAGAAAAAAAATATGGCAAAGATTTTGGATGATGTAAAGAAAGTCACTTGTTTTATAAACAATCACATTTGGACTATTAATTTGATGAAAAAATATACCCAAGGGAAGCAAATACTTCATCCTACTCTTACCCGATTTGCCATTCATTTCATACAGTTAGAAGAAATAATAAGGCAAAAGCAAGGTTTGAGGGAGATGTTCAATTCAAAGGTTAGTACTCAGTAATTAGTACAACTATTTAAATCTAGCATCTTTTTATGATATCATTATTTAAAATATTAATTTAAAATATATTACTCTAAAAATTTATTGATGAATATATAGAAATTTAAAAAATCAAAATAAAGACAACAAAAATCAGGACCTGCTTATGAAGCCAAAAAAATCATTTTGGGAAAAGATTTTTGGAAAAAAAACAAGCAATATAATAAAAGTTTATGAGCCTTTGGTAAAAGTATTGCACCTTGTGGATGGTGATAAAAAACTAACAATGGGTTTTATTTACGAGGTTGTTGATAGAGCCAAATAAGCAATTCAACAAAATTATCATTATTTTGCTGAATATGAAAAGATTATTGACAATAGATGAAGTTTCATGCATTCTAAGTTGCATTCAGTTGGTAAGTAAACGAAGAATATATATGATATTTAAAAAATATGTTTATTTTTTATACTTAAATTGCTCATATATTTATATTTTATTACTTTAATATAGCATTGTTATGAATTATGTTTAGGTTACTATCTAAATCCATAATTTCAATTTGGAGTGTAACATTCTACAAATATATTTAAAGAAACATTAGAAGATATAAAAACAATTATTGAAAGATTAGAACCTTTGATAGATACTTAAATCAGAATGATTAATTAGGTTAGTATTTAATACTATTTTATAACTTTAACATTTATTTTATGTATTAAAAATTAAATTATTTTTTATTTATTAATTTATTATTATATTTTCAATCGATGTAGTTGTTATTATTTTGAGACAAGCATGAAACATTTAGTACTCCACAGGCACAAAAAGTTTAGAAGCAAATGAATCTAGGTAAATAGTAAATTAAATAATTGTAATTTATTTATGTTATTTAATTATATAGCACATTCAAATTTAATTTAATAATTTTATACAGCTGAGTGGTGGATGATATATGGCACATGTGTTTCTGAATTACAAAAATTAGCAATCAAAGTGCTTAGTCAAATAACATTTGCATCAAATTGTGAATGTAATTGGAGCACATTTAGCTATATTCACACCAAAGCAAGAAATAGATTGAAGTTTGAAAGACTTCAGAAACTTGTATATTCCTATTACAACATGAAACTGAGGATGAGACATCAGAAAAGAATGAGCATTGATGAGATAAATAATAGTTGATGAGCATTTAATAATTCTATACAGCTGAGTAGTGGATGATATATGGCATTTATGTTTCTGAATTACAAAAATTAGCAATCAAAGTGCTTAGTCAAATAACATTTGCATCAAATTGTGAATGTAATTGGAGCACATTTAGCTATATTCACACCAAAGTAAGAAATAGATTGAAGTTTGAAAGACTTCAGAAACTTGTATATACCTATTACAACATGAAACTGAGGATGAGACATCAGAAAAGAATGAGCATTGATGAGATAAATAATAGTTTTAATCCTATTAGCCTTGACCATATTTTTAAAGATGATGATCCACTAATAGAATGGCTACAAGAGAAAGAAAATCTTCTATTAGATGGTCAAAACTCTAATTGGTTGTTCGCAGATAATTTTGATAATGAAATGAATGTTGAACAATCATGCCAATCTTAAGAAAGGAATGTATCTCATTCAAGTTCAAGTCCAACACCAAGTTAGAGTGATAATGGTGGAGGTTTAAGTCCAAATGATGATGATGGTGATGGTGATGGTGCAAATTTTGGTGATAATATAAATGCAAATCGACCTTATAGCCCACTTGGAGGAGAATTTGGGCTTGCTGTTACTGGTGGACTTTTCATTAATATGGTAAAATATAGAGTAAATTCATTTGTTGAATCTAATGAGGGTCAAAGTGCATGTACAGCTTGATCAAAAAGAAAAGCTAAGAAGCACCACTATGATATTTCTAGAGGTTCTTCATCTTTAGGTGGGAGACCAAATTTTAGTAATATTGAGTATAGTGAATCATCTGCTAGTACTCAAGGACATTATTATCCATCGAAACAACCTAATTTTCAACCTCTTCAAGGTTATTCATCTCCATATGGTTATTATCCACCTCAAATGTATCCTCAACTTCCAAAGTATCATTTATCACAAATGTATCCCCCACTATAAATGTATCATCTTCAAATATATCTTTCACCTCAAATGTATCAAGAATAAATGTCACAAGGATGGAGATGAAGTCAACTTGGCTCTCAAAGTGAAGATAGAGAATTTGATCCTCCTTGTCATTTTACCATGTGGTAAAATTTGAAATATATATCAATAATTGTAGTTGATGGAATTTGAAATTATTATATTTTTAAGTTTGTAATTTTATTAAATATAGATGCTTGGTATTTAACATATTATGTTTTGTTAATATTTGATTTGTCTAGAATTAATATTGAATATGAACTTGGCCAAGAAAAATTTTGTGAATAAATCAAATATGAATGCTTTATTATAATCTAAATAAAATTGTGAATAATTTTTTTAGAAAATAAAAAAATAGAGTGTCATAAACTATTTTTAAAATCATTAAATAAAAGTTTTTATAATTAAAATTATTACATTTTATAATAAATTGTGTAAAAAAAAAATTTACGATCGCGATGACTGCAATGATCACAATGACCATAATGATCTCTATTATATTCGAAAATATGATAAACGTGACACGATCGAAAATGTAATTGCAATTACTATTTAAATCGCTACGGGAGATACATAGAAAGGCCCATTCTTGACTCTTTGGCACCGGGCTTCTTGGAGGTAAAAGAAGGGGGCTTAAAAGCTGAGATTTGAGATTTTTTGGGTTTGAAATTCTGTAAAAGTAAGTGTAGCTTGTAGTTGAAAGAAAAGAGTGAAGCTTTTACACGGAAGTTGAAGAAATGGGGTTCTTTTGAATGTTAAAAAAAATATTGGTAAGGCAACACGGTAACGACGTGGCTTAAAGTACACCACATAGAGAAATAAGTTTAAAACAACAACTATTCGGAAATAAAGATTTTACAGAAATCTATTGTCAGAAAAACTCCATTTTCTTTTTTCAATACTAAACTAACCCAGAAACATAATTATCCTTTAAATCATTTTTCAAAAGTCAAATAAGTGTATTAATGTTAGTTAGTTTGAAATAAATTTAGGACATAAAGTAAATCTTTAGGCTTTACTCAATACGGCAAATAGGAAAATAAATAAAAAAATGAAAAATATATTTGGTGTATTTTCAAATTTTAAGGTATGTGTCAATGTCAAAACGGTTAATTATTTAGTGTGCAAAATAATTTCCAATGATAAACTCTTTTGAACCAATTCCCCGTAGTTACTTTCTATATGAAAAATTTGCCTAATTGAACCTATTTTTTTAATAAATCGAAATTTAAACCTTAGTTCACCTGATATACTATATCTATCTTCTTCAATGGATATTTGGCCTTTTTTTGTGTAGCATTTTTATTAATTTCATTCAGTTTCGATGCTTTTGTGCATCACTGTATCAGCCAGATTTAGGATTGATAGAGACTCAAAACAACTTTTCAAGTTTGGCAACAAAATACTTCGATCAACCACACCAAATTTCCAATTATAGACAATTTTGAACTTAGTGCATTAATTTAGTTTCTAATGTTACTTTTTGTAGATTCAATAATCAGTACTTCATCATTTAATTTCAACTTCCTCTTTTGCATCTAATTCAAAACAACTTTCTTTGTTTGCCAACAAGATTATTCTTTCACGCCCCAGGAATCAATATAAGAAGTTAAGTCGACATAATTTTTTCATTTGTAATAATTGATAGAATACCGACGAAACATCATTATTAATTAAAAAATCTAACCATGGAATTCTAGTGGATTACCGATAAAATTTACAGATAAATTTAATTTCGTCTATAATCCGTAACTAAAAATTTAACGTGATTTACTACAAAAGTTACTTACGAAAATTTTCATTAGTAAAAAAAATTTTTGAAGAAAGAAAATTTTTTAAAGGTGACTGATTAACAATGAAAATTACATCGATAATTCGTTGAAAAATTAAAAAAAAAAAAATTTAAACCCCGATTCTTAGAATCGTGAAACCTTAATTTTCTCTTAAAATCAAAATCCCTTAACTTAACTCTCTCGTACTCTTCTTCGTCTCTCCCCCTCTCTCTCACCGGGAATCTCCCCCTCTCTGACTGCCCCTTTCTCCCTTGTCAACCATTCGGTCATCATCAGTTTCATGCTTCACCGTTGTCCTCTCCTCGACCATTTTTCCATTGTGGGCTATCTCCACCGTCGATATAATACATTTGATTTTTCAAGTTAATTTTTTGTTATCCTGTTTGATTGAGATTATTGTTCAACTTTTTTCTTATCTTTTTTGAATGGGATTAAGGTTGTGCTATGATTCAAGAGGTATTTTTATCTAATAGATTTTTTTTTTGTAATTTTTTACATAGAAATTTGATTTTTTTTTGAAATTTTTATATTTAGTGTTTTTTCTTCAAGATTGATAATGATTGTTGAATTAAAAATTTATTGTATTAGTAGATTTTTTGGATTTTTTTTATTATAGATTTGTTGAGTATTATTAACTTTTATATGCGCAATTTTTATGTTGATTTTATGGTAAATTTGAGTTTGATGTGTATTAAAATTTATATTTGTTTTACAAATTTTTTAAAATTTATAATAAATATTGAAATAAAAAAATTATTGTATTGATAAATGGTTGGTAAATTTTATAATATTCAATAGTATTATGTGTTGATGTACTTGAATTTTTTTAAAAATTTTAAGGTGTTCAATCAAAAACTATTATGAAGGTTAAATGGTGGAAAACAAATTAAATTAAATGTTGTAATTATTTATGGGTTAGTGTATAATAGTTGTTGGATTTATTTTTTTAAAATTTTTTTCATAACTCTCAATATGATTGATCAAACTTAATTTAAATAAATTAAATTTATATTTCATAAATATTTTATTTTTACATATAATTTACAAACTTTTTTGTATATATTAAAATATAAAATACGTTTAGATCTCTTAATTACATGAACTATCATTATAGTATATTACAATGAGATCACATTTATGAAATATGAAAACTATTACATATTCTACATTATGATTTTGATTGTGTATTGTGATTATTGATTAACTATCTTTTTAGTATATTATAATGAGATCACATTATAAAATGTATAAATTGTTGTGTATTTTGCATTATGATTCTGATTGTATATTGTGATTGTTGATAAAATAAATAATATAGTAATTGAAAGCTTAATCATTGTAAGAAATTCAATATTGAATTAAATAGTGTTTTGTTCGTATTGAGATGAGATCAAATTTGTGAAAAATAAAAATTATTACATATTTTACATTGTGATTCTGTTTGTATATTATAATTATTGATGAAGTAAATAATGTAATAATTTTTATTACTACTTTCAATCTCAATCTCATTGAAATCAATCTGAGTACTCATTCAAATGGACCTTAATTTTTTTTTATTTCATTTTTGCTTCTCTTTTTCTTTTAGATTTTAAATTCTCTGCCTTTCTCTCTAAAATCCCTCTCTTCTACAAGAACAGCCACCGTGTAAACCCAGAAACATCACTTAACTTGCCTTTTGCCGTCATCAATCACCAGAGCCGCCGCTTGTTAGTGTCAAGAAAACTAGAAAAAACAACCTTTTTCGATTCTCCTTGCTCCCTTCTTTTCTTTTTTCCCTTAGCTTATTTTCACATTTTCTCCAAAAACCTAAAACACAAGAACATCGGTGTCCCAATCCAGAAATCAGCAAGATCCCTTTGCTATCACCATCGTTCACCATTATCTATTACCTTGCCGGGACCACTAAGACTTCTTTTGTCTCTCTTGGTTGTAGATCCCTAAAACAACTTAAAAACCACTAAGCCCAAAACATTCAAAATTTAACCCTCTATTAGAAAATTTTTTATTTGTTTGTTAATTGCTCTTATATGCTTGATTGCTTCTGTGATTCTTGTTATTTGTATTTCGGATTTCGATTTGTATTGTGTTTCTAGTGGTTTAGGATTTGCTGATTTATTGTTTGTGTTGGGTGTAATTGCTCTTTGTATTGTTTGTAAATTCTCTATTTGTGGCACTTGGTGTCCATGTAATTCCAATTTCAAACCAGCAATTAACTCCAAATTTAAACCAAATCAAATGAATAAAAATCTTCACATTTTTGTCAATTTGGATTTTCCTTTTTTAAAAATTTTTTTTTTTCATAAAAAGGCAAAATTGAAAGAGGATAACGGGATTAGAATCTATTAAGCCATGAGGTGGTAACTTTTGATCAACTAATATCAAAATAAATGAATAAATAAATACAGTTTTGGACCCTTTAACTATTTAGACTTAGAACCTAATTGCATTAGCCAAATTGATTCAAAATTGGCTTAAATCACAATATTGAATTGAAATCTAAGGTCCATTGATATAAAAAAAAATTTTCCAGTAAAATAGAGGGTTTAACTCATACTAATTTTAATTTAATATATACTATTTAACATTGCATTTTTTTACATAATACTAAACATTAAAATTTTTTAAGCTCACTTTTACCGTACTTTTCTAAATGTAGTTTTTCCAATCCAAATTTTTTTACCACATAAAAAACCTGTTATTCTAAATTATCACATATATTAAAAATTAGCAATTAAAATAAATTTTGCTAAAAATAGGAGTTAAAAGTTGAAATTGCAAACGAATTTTTATTTTTAGATGCACTATATATTAGACATCAATTCTAAAATATTATCTAGTTTAATTTAAATACTCATGTTTTATCTTTAAAAATATATTCACAAAATAAATAATGTATTGCTTATGTTCTACGTTAAAAACTCCAATTAAGTACTTAAATGTTAAATCATAAAAGCCAACATGATTTCCAACTTTTTAGACCAAAGAGTTGGTAAAAAATAATCCGAAACTAGTTAAACTGCAATGGAAGAATAGAAAGCAAAGAACTAGTTTTCGGAATCAAAGATATAACTTTCATTAGGTTAACACTATATATATACAACAGATAAAGAGTATTTTTCGCAAAAGCTGGAATCTATATCAGCTTTGAATGCTCACGTTATCCTTCATGTCTCATAAGGTTGACAAAGCAAAAGAAAGAGAGAGGGGCAAGGAGAGAATATGAGAGGAAGAGAGAGAAAAAAAAAATAATGAGTAACATTCATTCTTGTTTTCTTCTTCATCAAGAGCAGTCCCACATTGCAACTAACAGTTCGTACAACAACAATGTCTATCAAGATAAAATAACTTTTGCTCTTCCCTCATAATGAATTCTTTGGTCCTACTAAGGGTTTTATAGCACGTGTTGGATCTTGATTTGAATTCACATATGGTTAAGTTTTTGTCAGCCTCTGCTATACAAAATATCATTGATTGATTACTCGTTTTATGTATTGTCTATGTATTACATGTTATGTCACATCTAGTAATAATTTTTATATATATTAAATTAAAATAAATAATAATAATAATAAATTAAAACTTTTACTTTCAATAATAATTGATAAATTTTCATAATTATTTTTACATAAATTTTTGAAAATTATATTTATAATTAAATTTTACATTCATGTAATTAATTATTATATTAAAAAATAAATAATTAATAAATTAGAATTTAATTAAACAATCAAAACTCACACATTATCATATTTAAATTAAAACCTTAAAATTTTAAGTCATTTTTTTATCATTAAATCAAGATTTTATTGATATTTTTTAAGTAATTTTATATTTTAAAAACGTTGTATTATAATTTTGTTATCAATATTTTTTAATATATCTTTTTAATATACATAATTAAGTTGTCTTTTAACCACTGATTTTTTTTATTATGTAAATAAATCTTTAAAATAGGCTTTCGAGGAAGATATGAGGCGTGGATTCTAAAATACCCGCCATGCCCCTTTGTCCCTCTAAGGGAACTGCCCTCCTTAAAAAAAAAACATGATCGCTAAGAACTCTTCCAATTTTATCTAAAAAACACTTAATTAAAATTTTTTTTCCTAAGGCACCACTGCGCGTTACATAGCTCCGCCTCTGGTCTCGTGTCTTTTATTCTTCGAATGCTTGTTTGACAATTTCCTCTTGCCAGCTTTCAATTTTCAATTAGTATATAATACCAGGTGTTGCTATTGCAATTAGCTTGTAAAATATAAACACCCCAAAAGAACTTAGAGCTTTTGGGTCTTTATCTCTTTCATCCCGAGAAGTAGAAATTCACTGGTTCCGTTTGATGGCCAGAAGTGGGTATGAAGCTGGGATGAAGATGATGGAGGAACTGACCACAAATGCTGAGCAAATTTAAGAACAGGTATTGGAGGAAATACTGGGGACAAATGCGGGAACAGAATATTTAAGGAGATTCCTCCGTGGCGAAACTGACACAAAACTCTTCAAAGCAAATGTTCCCATTGTTACTTATGAAGATATCAAGCCTTACATTGATCGGATTGCTAATGGGGAGCCATCAGATATTCTTTTGGATGAACCTGTTATTCAGTTCTATCGAAGGTATAAATTTCTTGCTTCTGTTTTCCTTTGTTTTTTTTTTTTTTTTTCCATGCTCCCTCATTCAATCCTGTTTGATCATACGCAGCAGTGGGACTTCCGGAGGGCAGCCAAAATTGATACCTACCACGGCTGAACTTGCTAACAAAGGGGCAATATTTGATACCTTGTTACAGTCTGTGATGACAAAGTAAGGAACTCCACATCAAAATTCATTCAATCACTCTCTGTTTCCATTCTGTTAGATATCCTCCTGAAACACTGTTGCAGAAAGCCCTCCTTTGTTTTTCTTCCTTATTGGCTTCAGACCAGCTTTTACAAATTACAACAGCTGAGCCCGGAAACTAACTACTTCAGTTTATCCATTCACAGGCACTTTGGTGACTTAGACCATGCAGGAAAAAAAATGGAACTTATGTTTACTAAACCAGTGATTGAAACTCCTTCTGGCCTCCAGGCAGCATCTGTATCAACAAGCATATTCAAGAAGAGTGGCTTTAGAACCATTTCCAAGCTTTACACAAGCCCTATTGAGACAATCTTTTGCTCAGACACCAAACAGAGCATGTACTGCCAATTACTTGCTGGTTTAATACGACGAGATGAGGTTGTCACGGTTGGCTCAACCTTTGCATCTACGGTGCTAAGATCTATCAAGTTTTTAGAAGATTACTGGCAAGAGCTATGCTCTAACATAAAAATAGGTCAAATAAGCGATTGGATCATTGACTCAGGATGCAGAAACGCAGCATCATTGATCTTGAAGCATAATCCAGATTTGGCTTATTCGATAGAAAACATATGTAGTTGTAAATCATGGGAAGGAATAATCAGAAAGCTGTGGCCTAAAGCAAAGTATATCAGTGCCATTAATACCGGTGTTATGAGTCAATATACTGCTGAACTTGAGTTCTATGGCGGAGGTCTTCCTTTAGTGTCAGGCTTTTATGCTTGCTCAGAAGCTATATGTGGTATCAATTTAGAACCTCTAAGCAAATCTTCAGATGTCTCTTACACATTTCTCCCCAATATGGCTTACTTTGAATTCCTTCCTATGAAGAAAGACTGTGTAACAATTTCTCAAGATCAGGCTCAGTTTGATGGTTTGTCTCGCCATGAATCTATAGAAATGAAGACCAACAATGAAGATACTGAACCTGTCGATCTTGTAAATGTGAAGCCTGGTCAATGTTATGAACTACTTGTCACAACTTCTGCAGGTAAAATTTCCACCTTCAATTTAAATCATAAAGATACCCCTTTCATTTGATGAAATGCCATTTCCTAGTTCTTTATTATACTTCCTACATAAAAGGGTCTGACAATGATCTAATCTTGTCTTGATATTCCTTCTTTTTTTCAGGGTTATATCGATATAGAGTTGGAGATATTCTTATGGTGAGTGGTTTCCACAATAATACACCTCAATTCCGATTTGTGGAGAGGCAAAATGTTATTCTAAGTATTCATGTGGATAAGACAAGCGAAGCAGACCTCTTAAAGGCAGTGACAGAAGCAAAGGCTCTTCTTGATCCGCTCGGAATCTTCTTGACAGGGTACACTAGCTATGGTGATACTTCTTCAATACCAGGTCACTATGTCTTATTTTGGGAGCTGAAGGGAAAAGAAGGCAACAATATCAAAGAGGTTGATCCAAAGATAATGGTAGAATGTTGCTCTAAAATGGAAGAGTCATTGAATTATACATATAAAATGTATAGGAAAGAAAATGAAATTGCAGCTTTGGAGATTAGGGTGGTGAAACAAGGAACTTTTGATGCATTAATGGATTACTATGTGTCCAAAGGAGCTTCTTTGAGCCAATTCAAGGCACCTAGTTGCACCAAATCTATGGAAGCCTTAAAGATATTAGATTCAAGAGTGATAGGAAAGTTTTTCAGCCCAAAAACTCCTATATAATCTGTTGCATCTATTCGTGTATGTTAGTGTTTAAAAATTCCAATTACTTCCAATGTTTAAAAACTCCTATGTTATTAACTTAGAGAATGCCTTTTGACTTTTTTGTTTAATATTACCTATATTTTCTTTTATTTTATTTTATTTTATAAATGAGGTCCTAATTTGAGAATAAGAGAAGAAGTGATAGTATTAAGATTTGAATCTAAAACTTGTTGAATATTATTTTTTAAGGGTGATTCATGACCATTGAAACTAAGTTTTAGATTCAATATTTATTTCACTTTTTTTCAATCTAAAAAATTTCAAGGTCTTTACAGTATTATACCTTATTGTCCCATCTTATATGGCAAAAATATTTTAATTCTTTTTTTTTTTTCATTTTAAGGCCATTTGTTTTAAATCCATTGTTTAAAGAACGACCCATGTTTATAAGTGTCGTTGTTTTTGGTACCTTTAAAGAGAAATATCTTTGACTTTTTTGTTGGTTTTCAAAACACAATGGGTAATTGGTCTCATGTCAATGAAAGATCATTTATAAGTCTTGTTTTATTTATGTTTATAAATTATATCCAATTATTTTACAAAATAAACCACTTTTTAGTGTAATTATACTAATTTAAAAGATCTCAAATATATAATATATTTTTTTTTTTCATGTCCATGGGGGCAAAACTTTAAAGAATTAAAATCTTTTGTAATAACATTTTAGTATATCTAAGGGGGCTTTATATCATTTTGTTAGAGGTGAAGCTAGGAAAATAGAAAAGGGGACCAAATAATAAATTCAAGAGGGAAAAAGAGCTAGGTATAATATTTGATATAAATTATATCAATATTTTTTAATATATCTTTTTAATATACATAATTAAGTTATCTTTTAACCATTGATCTTTTCTTTGATTACGTAAATAAATCTTTAAAACAGGCTTCCGAGGAAGATACAAGGCGTGGATTCTCAAATACCCGCCATGCCCCTTTCCCCCTTTCAAGGGCACTGCCCTCCTCTAAAAAAAATGATCACCAAGAACTCTTCCAATTTTATCTAAAAAAACACTTGATTTAAATTTTTTTTTCCCAAGTGAGGCACCACTGCGCGTTACATAGCTCCGCCCCTGGTTTCATGTATTTTATTCTTCGCACGCTTGTTTTACAATTTCCTATTGCCAGCTTTCAATTTTCAGTTAGTATATAATACCAGGTGTTTCTATTGCAATCAGCTTGTAAAATATAAACACCCCAAAAGAACTAGAGCTTTTTGGGTCTTTATCTCTTTCATCCTAGAAAGTAGAAATCACTGTTCGGTTTGATGGCCAGAAGTGGGTATGAAGCTGGGATGAAGATGATGGAGGAACTGACCACAAATGCTGAGCAAATTCAAGAACAGGTATTGGAGGAAATACTGGGGAGAAATGCGGGAACAGAATATTTAAGGAGATTCCTCCGTGGCGAAACTGACACAAAACTCTTCAAAGCAAATGTTCCCATTGTTACTTATGAAGATATCAAGCCTTACATTGATCGGATTGCTAATGGGGAGCCATCAGATATTCTTTTGGATGAACCTGTTATTCAGTTCTATCGAAGGTATAAATATCTTGCTTCTGTTTTCCTTTGTTTTTTTTTTTTTTTTCCATGCTCCCTCATTCAATCCTGTTTGATCATATGCAGCAGTGGGACTTCCGGAGGGCAGCCAAAGTTGATTCCTACCACGGCTGAACTTGCTAACAAAGGGGCAATATTTGATACCTTGTTACAGTCTGTGATGACAAAGTAAGGAACTCCACATCAAAATTCATTCAATCACTCTCTGTTTCCATTCTGTTAAATATCCTCCTGAAACACTGTTGCAGAAAGCCCTCCTTTGTTTTTCTTCCTTATTGGCTTCAGACCAGCTTTTACAAATTACAACAGCTGAGCCCGGAAACTAACTACTTCAGTTTATCCATTCACAGGCACTTTGGTGACTTAGACCATGCAGGAAAAAGAATGGAACTTATGTTTACTAAACCAGTGATTGAAACTCCTTCGGGCCTCCAGGCAGCATCTGTAACAACAAGCATATTCAAGAAGAGTGGCTTTAGAACCATTTCCAAGCTTTACACAAGCCCTATTGAGACAATCTTTTGCTCAGACACCAAACAGAGCATGTACTGCCAATTACTTGCTGGTTTAATACGACGAGATGAGGTTGTCACGGTTGGCTCAACCTTTGCATCTACGGTGCTAAGATCTATCAAGTTTTTAGAAGATTACTGGCAAGAGCTATGCTCTAACATAAAAATAGGTCAAATAAGCGATTGGATCATTGACTCAGGATGCAGAAACGCAGCATCATTGATCTTGAAGCATAATCCAGATTTGGCTTATTCGATAGAAAACATATGTAGTTGTAAATCATGGGAAGGAATAATCAGAAAGCTGTGGCCTAAAGCAAAGTATATCAGTGCCATTAATACCGGTGTTATGAGTCAATATACTGCTGAACTTGAGTTCTATGGCGGAGGTCTTCCTTTAGTGTCAGGCTTTTATGCTTGCTCAGAAGCTATATGTGGTATCAATTTAGAACCTCTAAGCAAATCTTCAGATGTCTCTTACACATTTCTCCCCAATATGGCTTACTTTGAATTCCTTCCTATGAAGAAAGACTGTGTAACAATTTCTCAAGATCAGGCTCAGTTTGATGGTTTGTCTCGCCATGAATCTATAGAAAAGAAGACCAACAATGAAGATACTGAACCTGTTGATCTTGTAAATGTGAAGCCTGGTCAATGTTATGAACTACTTGTCACAACTTCTGCAGGTAAAATTTCCACCTTCAATTTAAATCATAAAGATACCCCTTTCATTTAATGAAATGCCATTTCCTAGTTCTTTATTATACTTCCTACATAAAAGGGTCTGACAATGATCTAATCTTGTCATGATATTCCTTCTTTTTTTCAGGGTTATATCGATATAGAGTTGGAGATATTCTTATGGTGAGTGGTTTCCACAATAATACACCTCAATTCCGATTTGTGGAGAGGCAAAATGTTATTCTAAGTATTCATGCGGATAAGACAAGCGAAGCAGACCTCTCAAAGGCAGTGACAGAAGCAAAGGCTCTTCTTGATCCGCTCGGAATCTTCTTGACAGGGTACACTAGCTATGGTGATACTTCTTCAATACCAGGTCACTATGTCTTATTTTGGGAGCTGAAGGGAAAAGAAGGCAACAATATCAAAGAGGTTGATCCAAAGATAATGGTAGAATGTTGCTCTAAAATGGAAGAGTCATTGAATTATACATATAAAATGTATAGGAAAGAAAATGAAATTGCAGCTTTGGAGATTAGGGTGGTGAAACAAGGAACTTTTGATGCATTAATGGATTACTATGTGTCCAAAGGAGCTTCTTTGAGCCAATTCAAGGCACCTAGTTGCACCAAATCTATGGAAGCCTTAAAGATATTAGATTCAAGAGTGATAGGAAAGTTTTTCAGCCCAAAAACTCCTATATAATCTGTTGCATCTATTCGTGTATGTTAGTGTTTAAAAATTCCAATTACTTCCAATGTTTAAAAACTCCTATGTTATTAACTTAGAGAATGCCTTTTGACTTTTTTGTTTAATATTACCTATATTTTCTTTTATTTTATTTTATTTTATAAATGAGGTCCTAATTTGAGAATAAGAGAAGAAGTGATAGTATTAAGATTTGAATCTAAAACTTGTTGAATATTATTTTTTAAGGGTGATTCATGACCATTGAAACTAAGTTTTAGATTCAATATTTATTTCACTTTTTTTCAATCTAAAAAATTTCAAGGTCTTTACAGTATTATACCTTATTGTCCCATCTTATATGGCAAAAATATTTTAATTCCTTTTTTTTTTTTTTTTTCATTTTAAGGCCATTTGTTTTAAATCCATTGTTTAAAGAACGACCCATGTTTATAAGTGTCGTTGTTTTTGGTACCTTTAAAGAGAAATATCTTTGACTTTCTTGTTGGTTTTCAAAACACAATGGGTAATTGGTCTCATGTCAATGAAAGATCATTTATAAGTCTTGTTTTATATTGTTTAAAGAACGACCCATGTTTGTAAGTGTCGTTGTTTTTGGTATCTTTAAAGAGAAATATCTTTAACCTTTTTTGTTGGTTTTCAAAACACAATGGGTAATTGGTCTCATATCAATGAAAGATCATTTATAAGTCTTGTTTTATTTATGTTTATAAATTAAAAGTAATACAACTTTTCAAAAGCATTTTGAGGGAAAGTTAAAAGTATCAATTTTTCTGAAAATAAAAAGGTTAAAAAATATATTTTTAGAGAAAAATTGAAAGTATCAATTTTTTTTAAAAATAAAATTTTTAAAATAAAAATTATCAAGAAAAGTATTTTGAGAAAAAATTGAAATTATCAATTTTCCTTGAAATTAAAACTTAAAAAAAAATATTTTGAGGAAAAGTTAAAAGTATCAATTTTTCTTGAAATTAAAATTTTAGAAAAAAAAAATATTTTGAGGAAAAGTTGGAAGTACCAATTTTCCTTAAAAATAAAAATTATCAAGAAAAACATTTTAAGGAAAAGTTGAAAGTATCAATTTTCCTTGTACAAAAGCAATGAGTTTTTTTTTTTATGAAAAGAAAAATATTTATATCAAAAGTTGAATCATTATTCTTTTTTTATTTTATTCCTTTTTTTTTCTTTTCTTGAATTTTTTTAATGTTAAATAATCTGATGATAAAGTCTTTATAAATGAAACAGTAGTTTTCTTGTATAATTTTGAGGTGAGAGAATTTTTCTTAATTTTTTGCCAAAAGTATTGGAGTTAATTAAGAATAATTTCCAATAATTAATTACTTGATAAATTTTTTAAGGCTTATTGGATAACACGAATTTGAGCTGGTACCATCTTTCGATGGACATTGTGAGAGTGCTATAACCTTTCTCACTCATAACCAAACTCTTGAATCGTGTTCTGGTTAGTAGACCCAAACCTATTCTTTTAGGGACCCTTAAGCTTGTGTGTTTCATAAAAGGATAGATTCCTTAGGTGGCCAATCGCACCTAAACAAAAAATATTGGTGGTGACTTTTCAAGTCAATGTCTAGCGATAGATCTCCGGATCTAAACATTATGACAGTTTGATGACTCCGCTAGGAACTTTATTGAGAGTTAGGCCAGTAAATAAATTTGTGTTATCCAAAAGCCTAATAAAATTTTTATATAGATTTTTTTTATTCATTCATATTTATTTACTTTGTTAATTCTGTCATTCATATGCATATGCATAACATGAGCTCTATACCCAAGCTTCGTCCCTCTAAGAGGGAGTAAATTACTTATTGCTTTCGTGAGGTTTTAATGCCTCCGCAATGGCTAACAAATACTCTAACTCAAATTGAACTTTTTTCGCTTGTAGCTTGTAATGGGTAAGGATTGAGGTGCCTTACTAGTCTGTGATAGACAATGAAGTAAGTAGCAATTTGAGAACCTTTAGACTTTAGCCTTGAACCACATATAGTGTACACTTAAAAAGTCAACCCTAAGATAGAGCCCTTACTACCCAATGATAGATATACCTTAAAATTAGGACACAAGAAGGGTGTTTATCTAATTATTTTGATTGTCTGACTTTGTGTATTATTTTTATTATTGTATGTAACATTATGCATCTGCATCACTTTTATTTCATCTATGAAACTAACCATGTTATTTGTCTGATTTTATGCATCTGCATTATTTCCTTCTATGCATCATTTTCATGATCTTGTTTTAACATTATCATTTGCATCATTTTCATTTCATCCATGAAGATCCACATTCTATTCATGCATCAACATATCTTACATAAAGCATAGCATAACATTTTTAATCATAATTATGGTGCTTAAGGTTCAAGGATAGCTTCACCAAGCAACCTTACTCACCAATACAATACAAGGGCTCGAGCCAGATAGATGAAGCAAAAAAACTCTCACTGATTTGAAAAATTAGAAAAGGCATAAGAAAAGCTAGAAAATAAGTTGAGTAAGATTCTCGATGTTTTCAACAAGTTAAACAAGGGAAAAGGAATAGAAGAGAACATAAGTCAACAAGACCATCCATCATAAGAGGTGGATGACCCACTATACCCTCATGGTTTTAGGCGACATCAAGCCTAACCCGCATAAGGTCTACTGCCCCAACAGTTCACACATCTTATAAGGTACACATATCCTGAAATACCATCAGTTTCAAATTCACCATAGTACCAGAGCTACATAAATCCTGTCTTTACTGAAAAAGTAGTAAAATCAATATCAGTCTCTAATTTGGATAATCTAGAGGATAAAAAAAATGAGGCCCAAAGAGAATGAGACTTTAGAAGCCTCAAAAGCTAAACAGAAAATGAACTTGTTAGAGAAAAGGCTTCAAGTAGTGGAAAGAGTGGGTTTTTATGGTTCTGTCGATGTTACTGGACTCTGTTTAGTCCCAGATGTGGTTATCCCTCTGAAGTTCAAAGTGCTAGAGTTCAAGAAGCACGATGCTACAAAGTATTCGAAGATTCACATTACTATGTACTATCAAAAAATGGTTGTCCATGCCAATAATGAAAAGCTCTTGATGCACATATTTCAAGACAGTCTCACTGGCTCTGTTGCTAGATGGTATGTTCAACTAGACAGGAATTATATTCGTTCTTGGAGTGATATGGTCCATGACTTCATCAATCAATATCGACATATCATAGACTTAGCTCTTGATCACTTTTTCTTGTAAAATATAAAAAAGAAGGTGACTAAATCATTCAAAGAATATGCCCAAAGGTGTAGGGACATAGCTACTCAAGTGCAACCTCTTTTGACTGTAAAAGAGACCACTGTATTAGTTTTCAGTATTTTAAAATCTCTTTATTATGAAAAGATGATAGAAAATACCATAAAAAACTTCGTCGACATAGTGATTTCAGGTGAAATAATTGAGAATGCCATTAAAATGGCAAGTCAAAAGGATGAGAAACCAAAAAGGTACCCAAAAAGAAAGAGACTGAAGCTCAAACTGTAGGCTTTGTTAGATAGTTCAGGGGATACCAACCCTATCCACAGGGTTATTCCCCATACTATCCTGCTGTGAACAATACCTCATCCTACCCATACTAGCCAGCTGCATAACCATCTTACCCATTGACATGCCAGTCTATTTTCAGCCCTCAAACTCTCATATACAGCCTCAATATTCAACCTTTCACAAGGCTTCAAGCTCATCCTGCTAACCCAACAAGTGGTTTACAAGAGCAATCAATTACCCGAGAAAAACTTGTATTCGATCCAATTTTCATGACTTATACGAAGTTATATCAAGAGCTCTATAATAACCATTTGATTGCCCCCAATGGTGTGAAGCCACTCAAGCCACCTTACCCTAAGTGGTATGATCCCATAGCCCATTACGACTATCACTATAGAATTACTGGGCATTTCATTAAAAATTATATTGTTCTAAAGCATAAGGTGCAACGATTAATCAAGGATGGAATGATAAGTTTTGATTAAGGAAGAGCAACAACACCTAATGTTATCAGTAATTTATTGCCAAATCACAATATCAATGCTCTGAATGAAAATCAAGAACATGTTGGTTAAAAAAAGCCCGAAGAGTTGTAATGAATCGATGGGCAAGATGTCAATAAAGATCCTTCACCTGATTGCATAGGGACACAATTTTGGAGAATGAATATAAGGTTGATTGAAAGTTTCTTATCATTTTAGGATTTATTTTAAAGTAATGTTAGGTTTCTTTTAGGTAGTAGGATTTCATTTGTTATCATTTCAGTAAAAGGCAATTTAATGCATTTCATTACATTTTTTTTTCATTCAACTACTATTCCATGCTTTGTCACATTTCATAACTTTCGTTCCCATTCTTGAATTCCAAACGATGAACGTTTAGACAATGATAGCAATAATTTTAAAATTTAATTTTAAGAACTCATTCACATTGATTTAAGGAGATTATTTAAGCAAAAGAATCCAGCTGCTAGCAGATATAAAATTAATATGACTCAAAGAACCGCAGTCTCTTATAAAGATTCATGAGCTTATTTTTGTTTAATAGATGATGTTCAAAGAAAGCATTCACATTTGAGATGAAAAATGACCATTTTTTTTTTAAAAACCATTCATCGTTACCTCTTTGAGCCTGTTATGATTTTTTTTTAAAAAACCCTACCCAATGATCATCTTCCATAGTGGGAGGTAATTTTTGAAAAAAAAAAGAGCCCAAAGATCACAAAAGATCTAAAAAAAAAGAGAAAAAATGAATGCCATAACAAGTTGGAGCAAAGTAATGATAGTTCTTTTGTGAAGAATGAGATGAAAAATAAAAAGTAGTGAAATAATGTGAAATGGGACAAAATGCCAAGTTACAAAATGATCTTTTGGTTTTAAACCTTTTAAACACATGTTTTAAGCCTATTTTATCAATTTCTTTCATGACCCCTCACTATGGCCTACATTACAACTTTTAAAAGTCTATTTGAATCAAATGTGAGTGCTCAAATTGAATCATCATATATTGGACTAAGGCATGCTCGTGATGGAATGATAGGATTATGCTTCGTTGCTCTAGAGAATAATGTGGAAGATATATCCATAATAGGTGAACGAATGAAGAAAATGAAAAAATGAAAAAAAGAAAACAAATGAAAAAAATGAAAGAAAAAAGAGAAAAATGAAAAAAATGAAAAAAATGAAAAAAGATGAAAAGAGAAAAATGAAGACTCAAATTAAAAACTCGAAAGGGCGATTTGGGTAGACAAATCTCTGAGCTGAAAATTAGATGAACAGTTCAAATATATAAAAGATCAAGGCATCTAAAAAGCTGAAACAAAGTTTGATGAGCTCAAAATGATTTCGACAGTTAATGGAATGAGTTTTTGAAAAAGAATCTTAGATTAATGTTCAAAATTATCTGAATATACCACTCATCCTAATGACATGCATCCAATTTATTTTTTTCTCCATTTGTTTTTGTACCAAACTTGTCTCACTGATTACCTTTCTCTTAATTCACCCAATGCTCTTTTATTTTTGCATCTTCAGAATGAATCAAAATAATGTATGATTGCATTATCTCTGTTATGATTTGAAATGATGATGAATGATTGATAATGTGCATAAAAGATTCTTGCATTCCTTTGAAAGAAATCCAAGATGATAAGGCAAAAATGATGAAGAGATGGCAAAAACTTGAAAAATGACACATGGGATGGCCAAATGATTAACATGGGGATGGATTGCTTAACAAAATAGAGGGCAAAAATCTATAAAGATGATGTGATCCAAAAATGTATATGGTGATGGATTGGCTAACATAACTTATGAGTTGTGATCAAATGATGAGAATAGTATGGATCAATGGATAAAATTTATGCTAAAATTGCTAGTGCTGAAGAGACTGTGAGTCATGATTAAATGATTTGAGGCAATGGACAGAACTTGTCTTGGAATTGTTAGTGTTGAGAGGCCTATGAATGATGATCAAATGATGAAAATGATAAGGATCAATTGACAAAACTTGTTTTAGAGTGCTAAGAAGCTAGAGTTGGAAAAGAAAGATGACATATGGTGGAATCTTAAGGACCATATTACCACATTTTGATTAGAATTTCATGACATTGACATCCACATTACATGCACTACATTTGCATTATTGTTTGGAGATTGTTTGAAACTTCAGTTTGGATATGTATTTGCATCAGCCAGTAAGCATTTGGATTATGGCTTAGAATATGGCATTATGAGAATCTAGATTGTTGCATTTGTATCATTGATCATGACATTTAGTACACATAAAATTTTAACTTTAGTGAAGGTTGAAGCTCATGAAAAAAAATTTTGAATATCAAATAAGAATCTTTGAACTTGAATCTTCGAACTCAAATGAGAATCTTTAAGATGTTTTTAAATGAGAATCTTTGAGATGTGAAACCCTAAAGTTCATTGAATGTGAATCTTCGAACTAGAATGAGAATCTTTGAACTTTTGGATGTGAATCTCCAAAATTCAAACGAAAAGTTTTGAACTTAACTTTTGGATGCGAATCTCTAAATTTTTGAGTGAGAACCTTTGAGCTTAGATGTGAAACTCTAAGTTTTATTCCATGTGAGCCTTTGAACTTGAATGAAAAGTTTTAAACTTTTGGATATGAATCTCTAAAATTCAAATGAGACTCATTGAGTGTGGATACGAGTCTTATAATTTACGAATGCGAATATTAAGATCTTGCAAATTTAAATTCTTGTGAAACAAAAATTTTAAGAATCAAAATTCAGTGAATTCTTGTAAAGTTGAAAGGTTCTTGTGAATCTGAACCTTTAACTTTTGAACTCAAATTACGAATCTTTGAGTTCCCATTACAAATTTCATCAAACATGATTTATGACTCATCTGGTCATGATTGACAAGGAACAATTTATTTTTTCAAAAGTTGTGGTTGCCTCTGTTTAGAGAAACAATTTATTTTTCCAAAAGTCATGGTTACCTCTAGTTAGATGAGCAATTTATTTTTTTCAAAAGTGGTAGTGCCTCTGTTTAGAGAAGCAATTTATTTTTCAAAAGTGGTAATACCTTTGTTTAGAGGAGCAATTTATTTTCCAAAGTTGCGATGCTTTTGTTTAGAGGAGCAATTTACTTTCAAAAGTTGTGGTGCCTCTGTTTAGAAGAGCTTTGTTTATTTTTCCAAAATCGTTAAGCCTCTGATTAGAGGAGCTTTGTTTATTTTTCCAAAATCGATGAACCTATGCTTAGAGGAGCTTTGTTTATTTTTCAAAAGTTATTGAGCCTCTATTTAGAGGAGCTTTGTTTACTTTCTAAAAGTTGTTAAACCTCTGATCAGAGGAGCTTTGATCAAGATTTTAATAAAAAAAAATAAAAAGTGTCGAATTGAGTCTTGAATGGGTGTCTACATCTTTGCACAATTCCTGTTTCACAAAAATTATGCAAAAAATGGTAGCTTTAGACATCCAATTTGGTCTAAGCCCAGATTAATTAGGTCTGGCCTAAATGGGCAAGATAGGCCCATTTTTTTATTTTATTTTGTTTATTTTTATTATTTTTGTTTATTATTTACTATTATTTATTAGTTATATTATTATTTATATTACTATTATTTTTTTATTTTTGATTTTATCTTTTCTTGATTAATTAGGTGATAATGATTAGATTAATTAAAAATAATCCAAAAAAAATTGATGGAAGTGGATTTGGACATGAATTTGAGAACTGGCAGAGTTGGGATGATTCAAAGTTTGAATCCCAATCCTAAATAAAATTGGGATTGATCAGAATAATTGAGATTGATCAAAAACTCTTCTGATTAATCCCTATAAATAGATGTTGAAATGTACAGAGAAAAAGATAATAGAGAGGTGAAACAAAAACAAAAAGTGTTTAGAGGCAATTTAGAATTTTTAGAAAATTTTTTTGAGTTTTTTCTGAGAAATTTTTGAAAAATTTCCAGATTCCGAGCAATTTTTTGATCAAATTCAAGTTTTCTGACTAAATACCCAGTTTCCAATGAAAAACCCAGAAATCGATGAGAATCCCACCAGTGTTCTTCACGGGTAGAGAGAGAGGGAGAGAAAACTAAGGGAAGAAAAAGGAAGGGGAGAAGCATCTGGCAAAAAATGAGATTTTTTGCATTTTCTACTTGCTTAAAACGACGTCATTTTGGCATTAAATCAGCCTAGAGGATCGGTGTATTTTTCTTTGGCCTGACCCAACCCGAGCGCTAACCCGTTTTTGACTCAAGTGCCAGCCAACCCCTAGAACCGAGTCGAGTTGCGCACTCTCAAGCTATACCTTCGAGCTATTTTTCTTCCTAGAACCAAGCCGATTCCAGCCACTAAGCCGAGCCACCTTAAGGTTATTTATTTATTTATTTATTATTATTATTATTATTACTATTATTATTATTATTGTTGTTATTATCTCTAAATTAGAATTATTTGGTATTCCTTAAATTTTTTTTTAAAATTTAAATTTTTTTTATTTTATTTTTCTTTTTAATGATTTTCCTAAAATAAAATTTCTAGAAAATAAAAAAATATTTTTGAGAAAAAGTTGAAAGTATTAATTTTTCTCAAAAATAAAATTTAAGGAAAAAATATTTTGAAGGAAAGTTGAATGTATCAATTTCCTTTAAACATAAAAATTTTCAAAAGCATTTTGAGGGAAAGTTAAAAGTATCAATTTTTTTGAAAATAAAAAGGTTAAAAAATATATTTTTTGAAAAAAGTTGAAAATATCAATTTTTCTTAAAAATAAAATTTCTAAAATAAACATTATCAAGAAAAGTATTTTGAGAAAAAGTTGAAAGTATCAATTTTCCTTGAAATTGAAACTTAAAAAAAAAAACACATTTTGAGAAAAAATTGAAAGTATCAATTTTCCTTGAAATTAAAATTTCAGACAAAAAAACATTTTGAGGAAAAGTTGGAAGTATCAATTTTTCTTAAAAATAAAAATTATCAAGAAAAACATTTTAAGAAAAAGTTGAAAGTATTAATTTTTCTTGTACAAAAGCAATGAGTTTTTTTTTTTTAGGAAAAGAAAATGATTTATATCAAAAGTTGAATCATGATTATTTTTTATTTTATTCTTTTTTTTCTTTCTTTTCTTGAATGTTTTTTAATGTTAAATAATCTGACGATGGAGTTTCTGCAAGTGAAACAATAGTTTTCTTGTACACTTTTGAAGTGAGAAGATTTTTCTTAATTTTCTGTCAAAAGTATTGGAGTTAATTAAGAATAATTTTTAATAATTAATTACTTGATAAATTTTTTAAGGCTTATTAGATAACACAAATTTGAGCTGGTATCATCTTTCGATAGATGTTATGAGGGTGCTATAACCTTCTTCACTCATAATCGAACTCTCAAATCCTGTTCTAATTAGTAGACCCGAACCGATTCTTTTATAGACCCTTAAGCTTAGGTGTTCCATAAAATGATAGATTCCTTAAGTGGTCAATCGCACCTAAACAAAAAAGATTGACGGCGACTCTTCAAGTCAATGTCTAGGGATAGATCCCCGGATCTAAACGTTATGACATGCAGTAATTTCAATGATAAGTTTTATAATAAAAACTTGAAAATACTTGTGTATAAAGTCAAAAATACACATCAGTTACGAAAGTTTGATACCATAATGAAAGAGATAGAAAAGATTAATCCTGAAGCTCGAAAATGGTTAGATGAGATACCGGTGCAACAATGGGCATTGGAACATGATGGTGGTCGACGTTAAGGAATAATGACAACTAATTTATCTGAGGTGTTTAATAGTGTGCTAAAAGGGGCTCGAAATTTACCTATCACAACATGTGTGCAATTAAACTTTTATCGATTGGTTAATTTTTTTAGCACCATACGGGGCTTTGTACTAAAGGCATTGGTAAAAGGAGACTTGTACACTCCTCATGTTATAGCTAAACTTCAACGTTATCTGCCAAAAGCCAACACACATGATCTTGTTCCATTTGATATATAAAAGGGAGTGTTTGAAGTAACAACTGCATTTTATGGTGAGAGAATGCAACGAGGTCATAACAAACAAGTTGTTCAACTTGATAAAAGAACATGTACATGTGGAAAATGGCAAATTTATAAGTTTCCCTATTCACATGTGATGGCTGTATGTGGAAGGTTGGCACTTGATAGTTGGTAATATATAGAAAAGTATTATTCCATTGAACAATATTCTTAAACTTAGGCACCTCAGTTTAATCCAATCCCTTATGAAGCTTATTGGCCAAAGCCTAATATCTTGTAATTATTACCAGATCTTGATTTTAGATGCTCAAAAAAAGGTCGACCACAGTCTACACGAATTAGAACTGAGATTCGTTGCAGACTTTGTAAACAACCAGGCCATGATCGTAGGACATGCCAAATGAAAAGACATAAAAATTCAAATGCAGCTGCAGTTTAATATGAAATGTAAGGTAATTCTTATTCTTTTTCATTTAAGTTTATTGAAGATGTAATTTGATAACTTGTTTCTCCAAGGAATCTACCAGCATCTTATATTTTTTACACCTCATTTATAAATTATCAATTTTTTCTATTTGTGCTTGTATTTATGCTTGCATTTTCTCCATATTATATTTTTTTTCCATTTTCAATGCTAAATTTTTTAGCAATGGATCTTTGAGACCAGACTTTCTATTTTTTACTCCAATTTCATAGATTGATAAAAGGAATTTATTTGTCTAATGCTGGGAAATAATGGATATTCATGAGTAATATTCTTTTTCTTCTTAAGTTAAAAATTATTTAATACATATTTTTTTCAAATATATGCAGGGTTACCAAGAATTCTAAGAAAAATTATGGAGGAGTGATTGCAGATGACATATCCAAGTAGTTTTGTTGAGCAGGCATACTGTTTTCATTTTTAAGACATGAACTTGTTCATTTCATAGTTTCATAAAGGTTTTATGATTTTGTTTTCAATTTACTAGTTTAATCTTTTAATTATATTATGAAAATGTTGGTTACTTTCTAATTTGATTGGTTTCAACATAATTTTTTTTAGAGTAAGGAGCATAAAATATTTAAAATCTTTTAGCCTAAATAATTATCAACTTCCCATTATTCAACAGAAAATATGTGCTTGATTCAAAGAAAATTGAATATTTTTATTACCCAAAATAGAACAGGGAAGCTTTAATACAAAGTTAGTAGCTGTAATATCAACAAACAAATGAATACAAAAGAGAAAAAAAATTACATTTTGAATAGTCTTTCACAAAGTTCTCATTTATAGATCCCTATTGACTAAGTCACAAAAAATTCCAATGACATTTGCAAACCTCTACCTAATATTCTTTGCAACTGATCTTGATGGAGTAGCATCTGTAGAACTGATTTTGCCATAAATTCTGTAAGTTATACTTGTGGGAGTTTTATCTTCCCTTGTGCTTAGCCCTATCCTCATTGTAACTTCTCTGAAGAAGTTGCTATCTTTGATAACTATTTTGGGAAGCTTGGCGCTAGCAGCAATACTTATATAATGGGTGGACTCGATAAATAGAAATGGCATGTGTACTTTGAATCTGCAAAATCAGTTATCACCAGTGGCCCTATTTACACTGTAGAGATGTGCTTGACTGGTTTGGATAGGGAAATGGCTTCAGTTTTCTATAAAGACCAATCAGGCATGGTAGTTTTGATGACCATTAAATCTGGCATAAGGAAGATCCTTTCAGATTCTAAAATATGTGATTTTGAGTTTGATCTATGTGGTTATTCAATGAATGCAATTGAAAGGGCTATAATTTTTACCATTCATGTTACACCAGGAAATGGGTTTAGTTATGCAAGCTTTGAAGCTATGGCTATGATCTGAAAAGTTTGAATCTAAAGCAGTTGGTGAACAGAGATAGTATTCCATATAAATTCAACAAAAATAGTATATGACAGATATAAAACAATGTATAACAGAGAGGTTTTGGCCAGATATCATCACTTCAGCAGTAATGTTAATCATGAAGCAACACTATCCTACCTACCAAGCACAAAGCAATGGAGCTTTTTCCTACACTAAGATATAATAGAATCTTTATTCCTTAATAAAAACATTTTTAATCTTATTTCCTTAATAAAGGTATTTTATGACACATAACCATTTTTATTTTTTTTTCTTTTTCATTGTCACTGTTGCTTATATCTTTCTATAACAAAAATGAAAATCTTTTATAAAAAAAGGGAAATTAAAAAAAAAAACTTTAAAACTCATATCTTTTTTAACAGTGTTAATTCATTCATTAAGAATAAACTCATTTTCTATTTAGAAAACAAACTTAAAAGAAGCTCTACAAATTTTGATGGGGTTATGTTTGGAGTTGAACAATAGAGCAAATAAGGGTACAAAATATTAAAAAAATATTTGATACAATAATACAATAAAAAAATGTTAAAACTAAATTTTATTTAAAACGAATAACATGAATGTAATCTATCCATATATAAGCAAAATTTGAAAACAATGGTTTAAACATGAAAGTAATAAAGCAAAACGTCTACCTGATAGTCTTCTTAAGAACTACATAGCGATCCAACCGACAGTCATCAGCTGACTCAACAATCCCATCATAAAGTCTTTGAAGTTCTCTTAAACTGCCTACCTGCAACAATACTGTCACTCTGTCAGAACAACTTCACAACCCCAGACGTTAAAATTGCCTAACACAATGCCGGTAGAACCCACTTAATCACAAAATTTTCATATAGTCACAAAGCAAATCAAGTGAAATTCTCATTCAACTTTTAGCATGTGTACATAATTTCATGAATGTGAAGCTGTATTCAAAGTTGTGCATTGCTTTCGAGTAATGAAATATCGGTTCACACAAACAACATTTAAAATAACATCAATTATAATGACTTTTTTTTTATAAAAAGAAAGGCTACCCTGTCAAATCATCCCCTAAAGCAAACCTTTTTCAATCCCATGTTTTAATAATAAAGTCTAGCCTCAAACAACATATGCTTGAGTATGCATTGGAAATTCTTACAAATTAATTGATTTTCTTTAAATGGCACAATGGAAATAAAAGCAAATACACCAAAGAAAAAACAAGATATAGTAATGAGTCAGAGTTAAAGTAAGAGCAGTACCAATTATGAAGGATGATTCCCCATTCGGTTTGAACCCACTTGGAAGACACTTCCGATGTTTCGCTTGATTACACAGAAACTACTACAATTGGGGCATATTTTGCCAGAGTCTAGAAATAAGATTAGGTATGAGATCTGGTAGAAAATACCCAGAAATAGGTGTATAATTAACTCACAAAAATGCCCGATCAAAGAAGGGCTTGCTAGAACTCTGAAGAAAGGCTTAAAGCAGATCTTTCTCATGACTCAGGAAAGGCTTAATCATAAAAAATGGCTTAAGGACAACTTCAATCGAAAAAAAGCCTACTTATTCTACTCGTATACAGGTAGCCCCATTCTATAGTCTGGATTTGCCTTGCCCATTAGGACTATGCTCTCTTAAGTGCCACCCATCTTTCTTTTCATAACTCAATTTCTCCAAACTCGACCACTATTGCCACTGCCACCACTGTAATTTGAACCTCTAAACCTAGACAAGTCGCACTTTTCTCCCTTCAAAAATTAAAAAAAACTCACTTGCAACAGAAGGCTGTAGTGGGTTTTCATATGATTCAACCCCAAGGAAAAGACTAGTAAGGAGACACAGAGGGTTCGTTCTTGGCATTAGCTTCTTGAAAGGTCGAAGAATTGAGAGGTTGGGGTTTAAGGTTTTGTTTTAATTTGTTTATTTTTTACATATTTTTTTTTTACATGGAAATTTTTTTGTTTAATAAAAAATGACATGGAAATGATGTGGCTTAGACAACTTTATTTAGAGAAATAAGTTTAAAATAACTTTGGTTAAAGAATAAAGATTTCGAAGGACACCATCTTGGGAAAAAACTCTTTTATTTTGGTTTAAACTGTAGTAATTAAATTCAATTATTGATTTGTCTTGATCATTTATGAATTTACTAATATAGTTTATTTTCAATGAATTGGATAATAAATGAGATTTAATTACCTCATAAATAAGAACTTATTAAATCTCATAAGTATTGATTTACTTTCATCTTAATCCTAAGTTAATTACTTCTTTTTACTCATCATTATCTCACTCAAATACAATCTAAATAAATGGACAAATTGATCAAATCATTGCACAAAAATAAAATATCAATATCAATATTTGATTGAGCAAAGTTCATGCAATTTTATTTTATTATTTATTAAAAATTCATTTTGATTAATTGTTGAATTGAATGAAATTGATTAAAATGAGAATTATTCTATAGAAAGAATAGCTCTTGTTTTTTTTTTTTAAATCATAGATCTTAAATTGATAACATAGGAATTAATTTCATATTTGTAAATATTTATTCATTTGCGTTGCTAAAGAATTTGACTTAATCGTCAGAGTGTATCAACAATAGTTATGAATTAAGTTTAAGAAATAATTTTACTAATTTCATATATATATATATATATACATATAAATTAGTTGTTTTTAAAAATTATATTTAAATTTTTAAAATTTATAACATACATAAAATTTTATATCTAACTTGTCATAAAATAATAAATTATTTATAAAGGAAAAGAAGAAAATGATATGTCTTCACTTTACATCATTTTTATTTGCAATAATATTTATAAACCTAAATTTTATATCAAATAAAAACAAAGTACGTGTTTGTCTTAAAAGATAAAAAACATAAATATTATCTAATGATGAATTAAATAATAAAAAAAGTATAGACTTATTTTCACTTTTATAATTCTGTTTCAATTACTATACAAAATATGAAAAATGTTAAGAGATTTGTGGAAAAAAATAAAAAAAAATTAATTTCATAAGAATAAACTTACAATAATAATAGAATATACCTAAGAAATAAAAAATATGCAAACCGAAAAAATAAACTACAATAGAAATAGAATTTTAAAAAACTACAAACCAAAAAATAAAAAAAATGATAACATATTAAATTTATAATCTTTAATTTTAGAATAACTCTTAATGATATTTACGATTGAATAGGTAATTTTCAAATTGATATTTAAAAAATTAAAAGGATATAATTAATAAGTGATAAAAATTAAATCAAATATCTTGCTTATTTTTTAAATATAAAATTGATAGTTAGAATTAAGATGGATATAATTCCTATCATTTCAAGATTTAATATGGAAAAAACTATTTGCATTTTCAATATTTTACTCAAATTTTTGTAAAGATAATTTTTTTTATATAAATTAAGATAAAAAAATATAGTGAGTTTTTGAAAGATTTGGATAATTAATCTTTATAATTATAGAACATAATGAAATATTTTCATACTTAAATAATTTACAAAATAAGGTTATCTAGTAAAAAATAAAATTATTTAGATAAAATTTATATTTTTTTATTTTTAATTTTAAAAAACACTAGTTTTAAACTTGTGCCATGCATGGGTAAGCAAACAATTATAATTTTCATTTTATATAATATTATTAATGTTAAAAGAATCACTTGAATAAAATATTAGAAGGATTATATTGGCAAAATAAATACATGGCTATATTTAACATGCCTACTTTTTTTTTTTAAAACGTTGAAAAGTTAACTTTTAATTTCTATTAAATATTTAAGAATATTATGTAATTTTAAAAATTTTGGGTAAAGAAAATTACTATTTTCTAATTCAAAAAATTAATTGTCAAATATTATTTACTTAAAATTTTAAAGTTTTTATATTTGTGTTATGCACATAACAATTGTATCTATAATAATTTTTAATATAATATTATTTCAAAATTTAATATAATTACAATTTTACATAATAATTTAAATTTCATTTTCATGATTACAAATATATTGATAATGGTTCATAAAAAACTTAAGTTACCTTAAATAATTTTTTATCATCATTTTATTTACAATATAATAAATTATCTTGATTTGATTATTAAAAATAAAATTATAAAAGAACAAAGTAAAAAAGTGTGATATAGATTTTTTTTCTCAATCAAAAAGATAATTTCATTAATAAAACCAAAAGATTACAAAACTTAAAAATCTCACCAAAGAAGGGTCTAATGCATAAACAAAAAAACAATTGTAACAACATCTAGTAATATATATAATCTAATTTCTCCAAAAAAAAAAAAAAAAGACAATTCACTTAATCTAACCCTCTTATAGTCTGCCACTAATAGACATAAAATAAATTTGTTTTTTCAACTCCCATCTTTGTTAAAGAATTCAATAATATAGTTTGCTACTTTTCTTCTCTAAAATAATAGGCAAAATCAATAATTCCATTTTTGTTTATAACAATTGAAAACTCTTTACCTTTTCCGAGGTTGTGAATCTATATTGAAAATCTAAGATATAATTGCCTTTTCAAATCAAAAATCATATATATTTACCTAATTTTAAAGGAACATAAAAATAATTAATTAGATAAAGATACATGTTTTAAAAAAATTAATATGGAAAAATTTTTTATATTAATTGTGAAATTTTTTTTGTAATATTAATATATTAAATTTAAAATTTAATTGTACATGTATTTTCTTTGAATTGATGAAGGAATTGTATTAATATATATATATATATATATATATTATATTCTAAAGGAGATGAACTTATACTAAAACAAAACTATTGGCATTTTTATTTCAATATTGTGTGTGTTTTTGTTATGAATTTGTGTTATATCAATATGGAATTTTGAAATGTTTATCTATCTAAAAAAAGAATTGAATCAATAATGTCTATCCGAAAAAGAAAATATAGAAAAATATGAAAAATTGAGTATAAGAGTTTCAATTATGATTTGAGTATTTCCAAAATTTTAGGACTTGTTAAATGAAATAAGTGGTAAATTTCACAAAATTTAGGAATTTGTTATATTTTTATTAGATTAGTTAAAATTACAAACTAACATCCTTTATGTCATCTAAAGCTTCATTCACTAAGAACTTATAAAACAATTTTTTCATTTTGAATTGAAATCAAGACATATTTAATCATGTTATAATTAACTATATCATTTTAAGTCGACTTAGCTTAAAATACAATATCTGAGAATCTTTATGATTTGACTCCCAACCAATGCATAATCACCAAGTAAGATAGCATCCAAATTAATCAATCTTTCTTGGCATCTAATTGTAAAGCCTTACAAATCAAAATAATCTTATCAAGTAAAAATAAAACAAAATTGTTAAGTCTCTGCTAACTAATAACTCGCAAAATAAAAGAATTCTCTAATAACATCACATTCAACATATATATAAAAATTAAAGATTTGTCTTTAAATTATAAATTATAAAAGAAACAATAATACTAAAATATATAGTTGATAAAATCACTATTCTAAAAATAAAACCTAACAATTGCACAAATAAAAAATATGAGTAAAACCTTAATAAACTTGTAAAAGAATAGCAAGCAAAACTATAAAATAAATTTCTTATAAGATAATAGAGACAAAATTACAATAAAACAAAATTAAAGAATAATCAAATTTGATTTACTGAATATTCTTTTTGGAAGAACATTTGCATTTATATTGTTATCAAGAGACATTATCGTAAATGTATTAAAAAATTATTATTGTTAATTGTATAATATAATAAGTAATAAAAGATATGAAATTAATGCGATTTTTCTTTCAAAATTATAGAATTCTTGCCTAATCTATATTTCTATAAAAGAAAACAAAATCTTTCCTAATTTAATGGTATCATTATTGTCAACCCATTAAATGATTTACTAAATTAAATTTCATTTAATTTTTTGAGTAATTAAAAGATATGGAAATATATTTATGAGTAATTAACCTTTTTATTTAGTTTCTATTTTTTTTTTGTATTATTGACCAAATTAATTGTAACTTATTCATGTAAAGTAATAATATTATAAATTTAAAAGGTAATAAATGTTATTAATTTAGTCTAACTAATTATTTTTTAAGTAACAAAAATGTTCTTATAAAAAATAAAAATATTTTTAAATAAATAAAATGCATTTATTGGAAAACACATGGTGATTTTTTATACTTACATGTCAAAAACATAAACTATCCATATTGAACTTTTTTTTTTTTTTGGTAATAGGTTTTGACTTTTATATATTTCTATATGATATAAGATTATATGACATATAATTTAAGAGTTGATTATTATAATTGAAAAAAGAGGATATAAAATTATTTTATGATGATGGCAATTAAAATTTTATTATTTTTAATATGAATTTAATTGAGAGTGATTTAAGATAAATAATAATAAAAAATAAATATAATACATTTTTTAAATAATTTAAATAAAATAAAGTACAAAACATATGACAATTTTCAAATTTGTTCACATGTCAATAATATAGGCCGTCTACAATAAAAATTTTCCTTTTTTAACCAACAGCATGGCTTTTCATATATTTATATAAGACATTCTCTACATGATTGATTTTGGCAATTATTAAGTTGAATAATTTTTGATATTTGAATTCAATTCAAGATTATTCCATTTGTAATTAAAAGAAATTAACTTTTAAAAAATTATCTTTATATGTCATTAAAGAAAATTATTTACGTTTCAGTATGACAAATCTTATCAAGTGTTTATATACATTATAATATAATATTATACTTATTATATTAATTATAAAAAAAAAACAATAATAATAACACTAAGATTACCGGAAAAAATTGAACTTTTGTATCCGATTATAAGTAATAAAAATTTTACCTTATTCTTTATAGGGATTTTGATTTTTCGTTTGATGATGCAAACAAGTCCTTAAGATGTTGATTGAAAATACTCCCTTTTATTGTTACATTAGCAATTAATAAAATCAAAATTAGTCTCACCGACAACAAATAGACCGGTAACTTTTTAGATTTTATACAAGACAAACATTATTTCAGAATTTTTTTTAGCCCCTGCCAAACATGCTTCATATATTTTATTCTTCACATGCTTACTTTACAATTTCCTCTTGCCAGCTTTCTAGTTTCAATTAGTATATAATACCAGGCGTTTCTATAAAATATTGCAATTAGCTAGTAAAATATAAACACGCCAAAAGAATTAGAGCTTTCTGGGTCTTTTCATTTTCAGCCTAGAAATTACTGCTCGGTTTGATGGCAAGAAGTGAGTGTGAAGCTGGGATGAAGATGATGGAGGAACTGACTACAAATGCTCAGCAAATTCAAGAACAGGTATTGGGGGAAATACTACGGAGAAATGCAGGAACAGAATATTTAAGTGGATTTCTCCATGGCCAAATTGACAAGAAACTCTTCAAAAACAATGTTCCCATTGTTACTTATGAAGATATCAAGCCTTACATTGATAGGATTGCCAATGGGGAGCCATCAGATATCCTTTTAGCTGAACCTGTCATTCAGTTCTACCGAAGGTATAAATTTCTCGCTTCTGTTTTCCATTGTTTTTTTTCCATGCTTCCTCCTTATAATAAACTTGCAAAAGAATAACAAGCAAAACTATAAAATAAATTTCTTATAAGATAATAAAGACAAAATTACAATAAAACAAAATTAAAGAAAAGTCAAATTTGATTTACTTAATATTCTTTTTGGAAGAACATTTGTATTTATATTGTTATCAAGAGACATTATCGTAAATGTATTAAAAAATTACTATTGCTAATTGTATAATATAGTAAGTAATACAAGATATGAAATTAATGCAATTTTCTTTTAAAATTATAGAATTCTTGCCTAATCTATATTTCTATAAAAGAAAACAAAATCTTTCCTAATTTAATGGTATCATTATTGTCAACCCATTAAATGATTTACTAAATTAAATTTCATTTAATTTTTTGAGTAATTAAAAGATATGGAAATATATTTATGAGTAATTAACTTTTTATTTAGTTTCTATTTTTGTTTGTATTATTGACCAAATTAATTGTAACTTATTCATGTAAAGTAATAATATTATAAATTTAAAAGGTAATAAATGTTATTAATTTAGTCTAACTAATTATTTTTTAAGTAACAAAAATGTTCTTATAAAAAATAAAAATATTTTTAAATAAATAAAATGCATTTATTGGAAAACACATGGTGATTTTTTATACTTACATGTCAAAAACATAAACTATCCATATTGAACTTTTTTTTTTTTTTTGGTAATAGGTTTTGACTTTTATATATTTCTATATGATATAAGATTATATGACATATAATTTAAGAATTGATTATTATAATTGGAAAAAGAGGATATAAAATTATTTTATGATGATAGCAATTAAAGTTTTATTATTTTTAATATGAATTTAATTGAGAATGATTTAAGATAAATAATAATAAAAAATAAATATAATATATTTTTTAAATAATTTAAATAAAATAAAGTACAAAACATATGTCAATTTTCAAAATTGTTCACATGTCAATAATATAGGTCGTTTATAATAAAAAATTTTCCTTTTTTAACCAACGGCATGGCTTTCATATATTTATATAAGACATCTCTACATGAATTTGATTTGCAATTATAACTTAAATAATTTTGATATTGGAATAAATTCAAGATTATTCCATTTGTAATTAAAAGAAATTAAACTTTTTAAAAAAATTATCTTATATGTCATCTAAAGAAATTGTTTACGTTCATATGACAAATCTTATCAAGTGTTTATATACATTATAATATAATATTATACATTATATATAATTATAAAAAAAAAAACAACAATAATAACACTAAAGATTACCGGAAAAAAATTGAACTTTTGTATCCGATTATAAGTAATAAAAATTTTACAATTATTCTTTACAGGATTTTGATTTTTCGTTTGATGATGCAAACAAGTCCTTAAGATGTTGATTGGAAATACTCCCTTTTATTGTTACATTAGCAATTAATAAAATCAAAATTAGTCTCACCGACAACAAATAGACCGGTAACTTTTTAGATTTTATTACAAGACAAACATTATTTCAGAATTTATTTTAGCCCCTGCCAAACATGCTTCATGTATTTTATTCTTCACATGCTTACTTTACAATTTCCTCTTGCCAGCTTTCTAGTTTCAATTAGTATATAATACCAGGCGTTTCTATAAAATATTGCAATTAGCTAGTAAAATATAAACACGCCAAAAGAACTAGAGCTTTCTGGGTCTTTTCATTTTCAGCCTAGAAATTACTGCTCGGTTTGATGGCAAGAAGTGAGTGTGAAGCTGGGATGAAGATGATGGAGGAACTGACTACAAATGCTCAGCAAATTCAAGAACAGGTATTGGGGGAAATACTACGGAGAAATGCAGGAACAGAATATTTAAGTGGATTTCTCCATGGCCAAATTGACAAGAAACTCTTCAAAAACAATGTTCCCATTGTTACTTATGAAGATATCAAGCCTTACATTGATAGGATTGCCAATGGGGAGCCATCAGATATCCTTTTAGCTGAACCTGTCATTCAGTTCTACAGAAGGTATAAATTTCTCGCTTCTGTTTTCCATTGTTTTTTTCCGTGCTTCCTCCTTATTCAATCCTGTTTGATCAAATGCAGCAGTGGAACTTCAGGAGGGCAGCCCAAGTTGATACCTACCACGGCTGAACTTGCTAACAAATGGCCAATATTTCGTACCTTGTTACAGTCTGTGATGACAAAGTAAGGAACGGAGCCCCAATTTTACTTTGATATATATTTCAATTTTATACACTGACAGACCATTAGATTAAGATATGCCACATTGCCAAGTTCTTTCAGCTGCATCTAAAATTTATTGTTTACCATAGTGGAGTTCCAAGAAATGGGTCAAGTGCTATAGTGGGCATATTAGACTTGCTAGTGGACACACCCATATGTGTGTGTGTACATATATACCATTATATATGTTTACTGCTTTTTTTCTTAATGTGAAATAATCATACTCAAATATGAATCTCCACATTACAATTCATTCAATCATTTTTGGCTTCCATTCTATTAGATATCCTCCTGAAACACTGTTGCAGAAAGCCCCCCTTGCTTTTCTTCCTTATTGGCTTCAGAACAGCTTTTACAAATTACAACAGCTGAGCCCGAAAACTAACTACTTCAGTTTATCCATTTAAAGGCACTTTGGTGAATTAGACCAAGCCGGAAAAGGAATGTCACTTATGTTTACCAAACCAGCGATTGAAACTCCTTCTGGCCTCAAGGCAACATCTGTATCAACAAGCATATTCAAGGAGAGTGGCTTTAAAACCACTTTGTCCAAGCTTTACACAAGCCCTGTTGAGACAATCTTTTGCCCAGACACCAAACAGAGCATGTACTGCCAATTACTTGCTGGTTTAATACAACGAGATGAGGTTGTCACGGTTGGCTCAACCTTTGCATCTACGGTGCTAAGAGCTATCAAGTTTTTAGAAGATTACTGGCAAGAGCTATGCTCTAACATAAAAACAGGTCAAATAAGCGATTGGATCATTGACTCAGGATGCAGAAATGCAGCATCATTGATCATGAAGCATAATCCAGATTTGGCTTATTCGATAGAAAACATTTGTAGTTGTAAATCATGGGAAGGAATAATCAGAAAGCTGTGGCCTAAAGCAAAGTATATCAGTGCCATTAATACCGGTGTTATGAGTCAATATACTGCTGAACTTGAGTTCTATGGCGGAGGGCTCCCTTTAGTGTCAGGCTTTTATGCTTGCTCAGAAGCTATATGTGGTATCAATTTAGAACCTCTAAGAAAACCTTCAGATGTCTCTTACACATTTCTCCCCAATATGGCTTACTTTGAATTCCTTCCTATGAAGAAAGACTGTGTAACAATTTCTCAAGATCAGGCTCAGTTTGATGGTTTGTCTCACCATGAATCTATAGAAATGAAGACCAACAATGAAGATACTGAACCTGTTGATCTTGTAAATGTGAAGCCTGGTCAATGTTATGAACTACTTGTCACAACTTCGTCTGGTAAAATTTCCACCTTCAATTTAAATCATAAAGATACCCCTTTCATTTAATGGAATGCCATGTCCTAGTTCTATATTGTACTTCCTACATAAAAGGATCTGATAATGATCTAATCTTGTCATGATATTCCTTGGTTTTTTCAGGGCTATATCGATATAGAGTTGGAGATATTCTTATGGCGAGTGGTTTCCACAATAATACACCTCAATTCCAATTTATGGAGAGGCAAAATGTTATTCTAAGTATTGATGCGGATAAAACAAGCGAAGCAGACCTCTTAAAGGCAGTGACAGAAGCCAAGACTCTTCTTGATCCGCTTGGATTCATCTTGACAGGGTACACTAGCTATGGTGATATTTCTTCAACACCAGGTCACTATGTCTTATTTTGGGAGCTGAAGGGAAACGAAGGCAGCGATGTCAAAGAGCTTGATCCAAAGATAATGGTAGAATGTTGCTCTAAAATCGAAGAATCATTGAATTATATATATAAAATCTATAGGAAAGAAAATGCAATTGCAGCTTTGGAGATTAGGGTGGTGAAACAAGGAACTTTTGATGCATTAATGGATTATTATGTGTCCGAAGGAGCTTCATTGAGCCAATACAAGGCACCTAGTTGCACCAAATCTAAGGAAGCCTTAAAGATATTAGATTCAAGAGTGATAGGAAAGTTTTTCAGCCCCAAAACTCCTATATAGTTTGCTGTATCTTTTCCTGTACGTTAGTGTTTAAAAATTCCAAATCCTTCCATTGTTTACAAACTCCTATGTTATTAATTTAGACAATGACTTTTGATTTTCTTGTTTAATATTACCTTCATTTTTTTTTTTTTTACAAATAAGATCGCTGTTTTAGAATAAAAGAAAGAGTATTTAAGATTTGAATCCAAAATTTGTTAAATATTATTTCTTAAAAGTGATTCATGAACCATCCAAATCAAAGTTCCAAATTCAATATTACCTTCACTTTTTTCTGATCTAAAAAATTCGAAGTCTTTACAATGTTATCCCATCTTATATGACAAAAAGAATTTAATTTTTTATTTTCATTTTATGACCATTTGTTTTAAATCCATGTTTAAAGAACGATTTGATTGTTATTTTTATTGCTGAAAAGGTAAATGAACACTAAAGAGCAAATGAGCAAATTATTTATTTTATCATTTAATTTTTGTAAATTTTTTGTTTTGGACACCTAATTTTGAAAAATTAACTTTTTGATTACCATGTTTTTCTTTTTATAAGTTGTGCTTTATTTATCTGAAGAAAAGCAGAAGTCTGCTACAATACAACTACAACTAGTATATACTAACATTCACTATTTAGGTAGCAGTCAATATATTGCTGTTAGTATTCCAAGCAGCACAAATTCTTATTCATTCAGTCCGCAGCACAGACCTTCTAATCGATTCTTGACAGCATCCCGTACTCAATTAAACACCTATTCAGTTGTCTCTTCCCCATCCCTATATAACCTATGGTTCCTTTCTCTCCATGCCTGATAAATACATACATATATATATATATAAGCACTCTAAGCAACTCGCAAGATGATTGAGATCAATGCTTTCCCTTTCATCTTGCTCTCTACCCACCTGAGCTTTGTAGCCCATTCACCTATCCTTCTTCCCATCCTACACTGCTATAATACTTTTTGCCATATTGCTTTTGTGAACTCACATTCAAAATACAAATGATCCTTGGATTCTCTGCCATTCCTACATAAACAACATTGCTTATCCACCTCCATTCCCCATGATCTTAGTCTATCCTTGGTTGGGAGCCAGTTTAGGATTGCTATTTATGCAATCGATGAGTGCTTTGGTATATGATGTTGGAACCATATCAACTTATGTCATTCCACTGTCCTTTGCTTTGGACTACCTTAGTTGAATAAAAGTTCTCAGGAACAAACCATACCTCAACACCATTGTCCTGTCTCATAAATGTTGGGCTGTGTGCCGTAGTTGAAGCTGTTTTCTCCAACTCCAACTGTTCCCTTGCTATGGCGAAACCTACCAATTACTTCTTTTCAGCACATACGCCTCAATCCAGATGATCCATATTGAACCAACTTTTGTCAGTATAGACCGTATGTTCTTCAATAAATAAGCTCTATTCCAAGCCATAGAGTTGTTCAATCCCAACCCCCTTTCAGATTTAAGATAGCACATTGCTTGCCTGCTGACCCTAACTCCTTTTTCATTGCCCTCCTTTCGTTTCCAGAAGAAGCGTGAACATATAGCTGATTGATCTTTTTAATCACGCATTTTGGTAGCACAAAATGTCTGCACCAGTAATTTTGCATGCTAAATAAAATAGATTGAATCAGTTGTAGCCTTCCAAAATAGGACAATTTTCTGGTAGCCCATCCCCTTATTTTTGTTGTGATCTTTTCCAGCAATGGAGCGCAATCCCTTTCGTTAAGTCTCCTAGTAACCAATGGCACTCCCAAGTGCCTCACTGGCAGTAGGCCCCTCTTGAACTCGGTAGCTTGCTGTATTTCATGCATCTTCTCTCTTCTAATCCCCGATTCAAACATTTCCTCTTCTTACAGTTGAGTTGCAATCCAAAGTACGAATAAAAGACTTGCAGTAACTCTTTGAGCCCCACAAAAGAGTCTTTGTTACCTCTAGCAAAAATAGTAAATCATCCGCAAAACACAAATGTGTCAACCAGATCTTTTTGCACTTAAGGTGATAATCAAACACTTTATATTTTACAGTAACATCTAACACCCTTGACAGCACATTCATTGCCATTGCAAACAAATAAGGAGATAGTGGATCTCTTTGTCTTACACCTCTTGCTCTCTGAAAGTAACCAACTAAACCTCCATTTAGGGATATTGAAAACATTGAGGTGGTGATGCAGCCCTTGATCCATCCAATAAATTTTGAAGGCAATCCAGTGGCCTCCAATATGTTAATTATAAACTTCCATCCATTGTGTCAAATGCCTTCTGCAAATCAATTTTAATAGCATAGCGAGATGAAAGTGTGGTCCTGCCTTATCCCCTAACCATCTCCTGTGCCATAAGCACATTGTTTGTAATGTTTCGAAAGCACTTTGACTTGCACTTATGACATGAAAAAGTAGCTTCTTCAGCCGATTTGCCAGGATCCTTGTAATACACTTATAGATTATAAAACAAACAATATTGGCCTGTAATCTTTTATGTTGTTGGGATTTATGCACATTGGGACCAATGCCACGATTCTTGAGTTAAATGCTGGTAGTGTTTTTCACGTTTGGAAAAATAAATGATGGCTTCTATCACATCCTCCCCCCCCCCCCCCCCAACTATGGCCCAGGCTTACTTGAAGAAATGGTATGCGTATCCATCACGTCCAGGTGCCTTTTCATTGTTAAGTGAGAACATGGTGGCCTTTACCTCTTCCCTTATTATTGGCTTGATGAGAGACTCCTCCTCTTTTGCCTGTATTGAAGCTACCAATAGGGAACTCTTGAAAGCAACCTGTCACTTCGATCGGATTTTCCCATTATCCTTTGGAAATGTCCGACTGCTTCTCTAGAAATTTGAGAGAGGCCTTCCAATCTATTACCGTCTTCATCTATGAGAACTCATATTGTGCTCCAATTTTGCTTTGCAACCATCATACTATGAAAAAATTTAGTGTTTTGGTCTTCTTCTCGAATCCATCCCACCCTAGATTTTTGCCTATAGTAGCTCTCCTCATCTTCCATTAACTGCCTTAGCTCTAGTACCAACTGTTTTCCTTAGAAATAATCTCAAAATTTGGTGACTTAGTCAGTATAGCCATCTACAGTTCTTTCAACTCCTTTATTTTTTCGTTCACCTTCCCTTCTATATTCGCATAGCATAATACATTGAACTTCTATAGCTCCAGCTTCAAGTTTTTTAATTTCTTATGCAGTTTGGATAGAGGATTGCCTATGACAGGAACTTTCCAAGAGTTCTGAACTATTTTCATAAATTCTTGGTTCCTAGTCCAGAAATTAAAAGATTTAAACGGTTTAGGAGGGGAGTGTACTTCCATCTAGGGTGTTCTTTTTGGTGCTTAAATGTCTTTAACTTTTGGGTTTTCAAAACTCAATCAATAAAAAATCATTTCTAAATCTTGTTGAGGGTTTAATGAATGGGTGGAAATTGTATCCAACAATTTTGTAAAATAAACCACTTTTGAAAGTACTTATACATATTTATCTTTTAGAATAATTATTAGCAACCTTGATAATATTACTTTACTTTTCAAATAGTTATCCATACTTTTGGTTGCGAAAACCATTTTCTCCAAGTACCTTACCTAATTGTCTTTATCGTTTCCCACCTTAATAAAGAAAACGTATAAAATGAAAAGAAAAAAAATTAATTACACTTTGAAAAAAAAAATAAATTGATAAATAAAAAATAAATATTATAATTTGCATAATGAACTTTCAAATAATATACAATTTACACCTTAAACTTTTAAATTATTTACCATATTAATATAAACTTTAATTCCATTAATCATATTAGCTTATATCTATGATTATGTAGCATTTGACTAATATAATCAAATTACGTTTTCACCACATATACTGTCAATATCTTTTTTAATATAAATTAAAAAATATAATTTTTACCTAAACCATAAAAATTGTCTAATATCGATCAATCATTTTTTTTATCACATGACATCCACATAAAAGATTTTATAAAATATTTAATATTTTTATTTAACAAATCACATGTGTATAACAAAATTATAATGATTAGATATCATATAAACAAGTTAAATTAATAATATTAAAAATTACATTAAAATGATATATTATTTAAAAGTTTAAAGTAGAAATTATACATTTTATTTTTTTATATATCAATTTATACAATTTTTTTTTTGAAAATTTAAATACAAAAAGTGTAATAAACTAAAAAAAAAAAGTAATAAAATCTAATTCCACGCTTTAGCTTGGCCTATTATTCTTTCTTTTGGTATTTTTTATGTCTTTGAACTATTGGATTGTGATTTGAATTCATTCGAGTGGATATAAAGAAAACTTCGCATTAATTAAATTAGGATATTTTGGATATATAAATATAACTAATGACACTTCACTTATTATTAATTGATTTTAATTTACATTTGCACCTAAATTTTAACATAACATTAGAGTTTCTCTCTTTCTTTGGCCCCCCTCCATAGGTCATTATCACTATACGTGAATTTCATACTGTCGTAGATCCGTTGTCCTACGCATGAAGGGATTTACGTCAGTTGAATGTGTCTTCGATAACATGGCATGCTCATGGAATTTTGAAATATATTCAGATAATGATGTGACATTTTTCCGTCGTGTAAAATTCATGTGTGCTAGTAGGACCGGGTCAACCTTTCTTTCTTCTCTATTTTTTTTTTCTTTTATTTCCCCCCTTAACCTCATTGATATACTAACTTTGGTCACATGTGCAGGAGTCGTACTTTGTAGCCATGAGTGTTGGCCATGGTGCTTTTATTTTCGTTGACGATGAACCTTGAGCCATTTTGATTATTATTTTTATTGATGTGCAATATGAACTTCGTTTGAATAATTTTTAATAAAGAATGTCCCTTATCACCTTATAAAGCATATGTTAAGATTTTATTCTTTGAAACGTGTCAAATGAGAAAAGCAAGAAAATTAAGTTAATAAAGCTTATTCAATATTGACGTTTGGGCATTGTTATTGCAATTTTCCAAATATGTCCAATTGACGTTTATAAATAGGCCATTGCTACTTGCTTCATGTTGCCAGCTTTCAATTTTCAATATCACCAGTTGTTTGATCTATTGCAATTAGCTAGTAAAATATAAACACCCTTCAGCCTTGAAATTACTGTTAGGTTTGATGGCAAGAAGTGAGTACGAAGCAGGGCTAAAGATGATCGTAATGATGGAGGAACTGACAACAAATGCTGAGCAAATTCAAGAACAGGTACTGGGGGAAATACTAAGGAGAAATGCAGGAACAGAATATTTAAGGGGATTCCTCCATGGCCAAACTGACAAGACACTCTTCAAAAAAAAAGTTCCCATTGTTACTTATGAAGATATGAAGCCTTACATTGATCGGATTGCTAATGGGGGGCCATCAGATACCCTTTTAGCTGAAGCTGTCACTCAGTTCTATCGAAGGTATAAATTTTTTGTTTCTGTTTTCCACTGTTTTTTTTTTTTTTTTTTTTCATGCTTCCTCCTAATTCAATCCTGTTTGATCATAAGCAGCAGTGGGACTTCAGGAGGGCAGCCAAAGTTGATACCTGCCACGGATGAACTAGCTAACAAATGGGCAATATCTCTTACCTTGGCACGGTCTGTGATAACAAAGTAAGAAACTGAGCCCCAATCTTGTTACAGTTTATAATTGGATATATATATATATATATATATATATATATATATATATGAGTGTGTGTGTATTTGTGAATGCCAATTTTATAAACTGATAGATCAGTAGATTAAAATGCCACAGAGCCACATTCTTTCTGCTGCATGAAAAAATCATTTTTTATTAATTGATTAATAATTTTGTAACATCTCACTTTTATATCAAAATATTTTGAAAATACATTATAATATATATGTAGAGATATAAATTTATATTTATAAGATAATTTTAATAAAATAAAATCATTAAATATTTAAGTGAAAATGGATAATATATCATAAATTAGTGTGGTCCCCATAAACAGACATGAAGAAAATCATCTATATTCCTTGATTCTAAATGGGAAAAAAAAATCCCGTTACACTACAGTGTCCGATTATGTTAGTGGCCGGAAATATTGGTGACTTTGTCTCGTGGTTTCAACAGGGAAAAAAAAAAGATTGTTTAGTGTCTATATATGATAATATAATTATTTGTAAGTTTGGAGTTTCAATTGTTAATTTTGTTTCAATATAGGTAATATTGATCGATACATTTCAATTATATTTAAATATGATACACTTAAAAATTATTTTTTGTATTGAATTTAGTTTTAGATAATATTAATTGTTTTTGTTGATTTTGGTTGATTTCAATAAATTTCGATAGTTTAACTTATTTCGATCAATGCGTAAATATAAAATATATTTTATAATTTTTAATTTATCTTTTGTTATTTAATTATTTTTAATTTAATAAAAATTAAATGATAAAATAACTCTTAAAAATTAATTTTTTTATTTTTTATTACCACTTGTTTTCTTTTATACTTTATTTTTTCAAACTAAAGTTCATAAGTATTTCAATCTCTTTCAAGAAAACAATTATTTTTCCTTTCTAAAGTTTAATAATCATGAAGTCAAGATTAATTTTTTTCATCTTTTTGTTTTTATCTTAATATTTGTATGAAAAAATATTTATTTAAACATCATATGATCAAATGTAACGTTTAAAAATATTATAAAAAATTTATGATATTATTTATTATATTTTAAATTTTATTTATTTAATTTTTAAAGATATTATATATTTGTTTTGTAAATTATTAATAGTATTATAATACACAAATTCATGCATATTTATAAATATATTTATATTAAATCAAAAATTTTAAAATAATATGCTAAAACAATTGGGATCAACATCTATCATATTTTTAAAGAAAATCAAAATATTGTCAGATACGATATTAACAACTTGGTTCCAAGTAATGGGTCTGGTGATATATTGGGCATGTTAGACTTTCTAGTGGACTTAGGTTTGGGGCTTAAGAAATTGGTTTCTAGAGTGCATACTGATACAAGAACTATTTCTAATTAATTTGGATTTTTGAATAAAAATTAATTAATTTCATTCAAAGAAAATTGTAATTATCATTGGTTTTAGTTGTTTGCTATCATATTCAGGCACATATCCTTCTTTTTTAACATGAAATAATCATCTCAAATATGAATCTCCCCATCACAATTGATTCAATCATTTTTGGTATCCATTCTATTAGATCCTCCTGAAACACTGTTGCGAAATTAAGCCCTCCTTTGCTTTTCTTCCATACTGGCTTCAAAACAGCTTTGAAGAGCATTTACAAGAGTAGAATCCGAAAACTAACTACTTCATTTTATCCATTTACAGGCACTTTGGTGAATTAGACCAAGCCGGTAAAATAATGGAACTTATGTTTACCAAACCAGAGATTGAAACTCCTTCTGGCCTCAGGGCAACATCTGTCTCAACTAGTAGATTCAAGGAGAGTGGCTTTAGAAACAATTTGTCCGAGCTTTACACAAGCCCTATTGAGACAATCTTTTGCTCAGACACCAAACAGAGCATGTACTGTCAATTGCTTGCTGGTTTAATACAACGAAATGAGGTTGTCACGTTTGGCTCAATCTTTGCATCTACGGTGCTAAGAGCTATCAAGTTTTTAGAAGATTACTGGCAAGAGCTATGCTCTAACATAAAAACAGGTCAAATAAGCGATTGGATCATTGACTCAGGATGCAGAAATGCAGCATCATTGATCATGAACCCTAATCCAGAAATGGCTCATTCGATAGAAAAAATATGCAGTTGTAAATCATGGGAAGGAATAATCAGAAAGCTATGGCCTAAAGCAAAGTATATCAGTGCAGTTACTACAGGCGTTATGAGTCAATATACTACAGAGCTTGAGTTCTATGGCGGAGGGCTCACTTTAGTGTCAGGTCTTTATGGTAGCTCAGAAGCTATTTTTGGGATCAATTTAGAACCTCTAAGCAAGCCTTCAGATGTCTCTTACACATTTCTCCCCAACATGGCTTACTTTGAATTTCTTCCTATGAAGAAAGACTGTGTAACAATTTCTCAAGATCAAGCTCAGTATGATGGTGTGTCTCACCATGAATCTATAGAAATGAAGACCCACAATGAAGATACCGAACCTGTTGATCTTGTAAATGTGAAGCCTGGTCAGTTTATGAACTACTTGTCACAACTTCTGCAGGTAAAATTTCCACCTTCGAGTTTAAATCATAAAAACACCCCAACCATTTAATATAATTCCATGTCCTAATTATATATTATATTTCCTACATAAATGGGTCAGATAATGATCTAATCTAGTCAATGATATTCCTTGTATTTTTTTGTTTTCAGGATTATATCGTTATAGAGTTGGAGACATTCTTATGGTGACTGGTTTCCACAATAATACACCTCAATTCCGATTTGTGGAGAGGCAAAATGTTATTCTAAGTATTGATGCGGATAAAACAAGCGAAGCAGACCTCTTGAAGGCAGTGACCGAAGCAAAGACTCTTCTTGATCCGCTCGGATTCATCCTGACAGGGTTTACTAGCTATGGTGATACTTCTTCAACACCAGGTCACTATGTCTTATTTTGGGAGCTGAAGGGAAAAGAAGGCAACAATATCAAAGAGGTTGATCCAAAGATAATGGTAGAATGCTGCTCTAGAATGGAAGAGTCGTTGAATTATATTTATAAAATCTATAGGAAAGAAAATGCAATTGCAGCTTTGGAGATTAGGGTGGTAAAACAAGGAACTTTTGATGCACTAATGGATTACTATGTGTCCAAAGGAGCTTCTCTGAGCCAATACAAGGCACCTAGTTGCACCAAATCTACGGAAGCCTTAAAGATACTAGATTCAAGAGTGATAGGAAAGTTCTTCAGCCCAAAAACTCCTATGTAATTAGTTGAATCTTTTCCTATTTAAGTGTTTTAAAATACTGACATTAGTTTAAAATGTGGTGTATTTACATTGGATAGAAAGATTTAATTATTGGTGAATAAATTTAATTTTTATATTAATTTTATTCATATTCTAAATAATTATGTTTGAACAGAAACAATTATTATATGACAAATAATTATAGCTATTTAAATATAAATAAATGATTGTTCATATAAGTCGTGATTATAAAAATTATTATAACCATGTGAATAGAAATTTATATTATTCATTCATTATAAATAAATCTTTCAGTATAATCTATTTTTACTACTTTTGATCGAAAAATTTGAGACTTTATTATATCATAAAGACATAAGTGTTAATTTTACGCCTTAAAATCAAAATTATTTTCTATTATTTCTATTTGCTTATTATTTTACTAACAATGTAAAGACAATTATGTGAAATTTATATTCGCTTAAAAAAATACAAGAAAAAGAAATTGGTAAAATTGACTTTTGAAATATGCATGAAAAATCTCAAATATCCAAATGGTTTATTCGTGAAATAAATCAGATAAGTTTATTGTTTTCATCTTTTTAGTTTTTATATTTTATTAAAAGAATTTACGTTAACAATCCATAAAAAACTTTGAGTTTTATTGAATTTGGCTTTTGTAGTGACTATACTTTTTGAATTTTTTTATTCTAAATTAAATTATTTAATTTATGATTCATGATTTTATGATATGTCTTATGTGGATTTTCTTGATCATGTCATTGAATGGTGATAAGTGTAAAATGGGCAGACTCTATTTGCTAGCTTTGATTATAAATCTTTTATAGCCTTATTATATTTTGGTAAGACCATGGTTATCAAAATCAAAATGATAAAATTCTCAAAAATTCATTTAAGGCATAAAAGAAAATTGTGAATTTTATAAATCTTTTCGAAAAAGAAGCAAGTACATTTGTTCTTATCATAAAATCATATTTTATAATCCATATTATATGATTACATTTTATTGACAAGAGAACAACGCATGATTCATGTTATTTAATTTATATAATATTGTTTCAACAAGAAATAAACATATTGATGAAGATAACTTCAATCCAATTGGAGAAGTTATATAATTCTTTGTAACTAGTTAAAATGCTTTCTATTTGTTGGATGGAAAGTTTCATGTATTTGATAATTTTGACACAAATTTTATATATAGTATTATGTTGTTATACATGAAATTATAATTGTTCTTAATGACATGAACCATGGTGGATGTGTCTTTAGTGTTCATGATAAAATAATTTTATAGGTATCCATGAGTTGATATGAAAGTCTCAAAATGAGACTATATAAAGCACAAATATACTAAAAGAAAATAACTTTGAGAGTGATTATATTTGATATCATACGTATTGATGTATACTCTTATATTATTTTAAATATAAAAGTTTTGAAACTTTTATGAAAAGAAAATATTAAGATATAAAATACTTGCTAGTTATTTTTCACTAAGGGTCGGTTTGATTGGCCTCCTATTATAATAACAATCACTAAATAGTAAAAAGATAAATAAAATAGTAAATTGATTAAAATATATATATCTTGATAATTAAATGAGATATTCTTTAATAAAAGAATGTACATTTGCACATGGTGAGGGTGATGGTTTCTTATAAATTTTAAATAAAAGAAATAAAATTACCACCATAGTATTGTAAGATTTGAGTATAATTTTACTATATGTAAATTATACAAGATAATAAGTTTAGTAGAATTTATTAATGGAAAATCATTAAAAAAAGAGTCCTTAAATATTTTAAAACGACAAAAATGGTTTGGTCTATCTATTTAGTTTATCTAATTCTATTGAAAGAATAATTATATTAAAGATGGATAAAAGTGTAGAAATAGAATAGTTAAAATTTATACTAATGAGTATAGAGTTGTTGTGACAACCAATACCAATTGTTTCGTAAAATGATAAGAATGAGACAACAATATCTAGAGCATATAAATGATACGCAAAATAAAAAATTTAGACATGTTAGCCTATAAATTGATTATATAAGAGATTTAATCTCAAGTGGGGGTAATTACCATAAAAAAAAATTGAATTCTAAGACATTTGGTTAGTAGTACTATAAGTAGAATGGGTTGAAACCTTTATTATTAAACACCAATAATGAGAACTCAACTTTGAATTAGTAACCACTAATTACAAAGTTTAATAGGTAAAAATAAGTTATAGTTGGGTGTTTGTTAAACACCAATAAAAACCATTCAAATTTTAGAAACTAGTGTGGTCTATTTCATGATGATGACGAGTTTTTATACTCTTATTGAAGTTAATTATTTAAATGTCTAAAGTAATGAAAACATCATGGAAACTCTACCTATATAAACATAAAAGTGACATCGTTTCAACAACAAGAATTGGGATCTCTTTTATAAATGTTTATTAATAGGATAAGCATATGGCCATAATAATATTAAAGCGATTATAAACCTTTAACAGAAGAATACGTGAGTATTATGTGTGTTATATCTTCAATTTAATACTAAGAGTTGAGATTTAATTTGTGGGACACCATTAACTTTACTAGAATTTAAAGGTATATATGCTAATTAAAGTATTAAATTGAAATGTACCTTCTTATATTCATAATATTTATTTGTATAAAAGTTAAAAATTAAGAACCAATATCCAAACTAGTAGAAGATTGTTGATAACTTAGAATATGGTGTATCCCACGTTAGATAAAAAGACTTAGTTATTGGTGAATAGGCTTAATTTTTGTATTAATTTAATTCATATTTCGAATAGTTATATTTGAACAAAAATAATTATTATATAACAAATGGTCTTAACTATTTAAATATAAATGGATGATTGTTCATATAAGTTATAATTATACAAATGATTATAACTATTTGAATAGAAATCTATATCTACTCATTCATTAGAAATAAATCTTTTAGTATAACAATTTTTACTATTACTAATTGAAGAGTTTGAGACTCTATTGTGTCCTAAAATCATAATTGTGTTTAAAAAAGTATTTTTACGTCTTAAAATCAAATTTTTTCTATTATTTCTAGTCTCTTATTTATGTTTTCTACCAAACATCAATTAAGTTATTTCAATGTTTAAAACTCCTATGGTTATGTTATTAGATAATGCTTTCTAATTTTCCTGTTTATTGTTCTAAAACGTACCATGTCCTTCAAATGTTACCCCTTTTTTATCCCATCTTATATGGCAATAATCTTTTTAATTCTTTATATTCATTTTTTAACCATTTGCTTTTAAACCCTTTATTTATAGATAATTTGGTTGTTATTTTTCTTACTAACATTTTTGTTTTAAAAGGAATAGGAAAAATAATACTAATCACCAAAAAGTAAATTAATAAATATTTGGTCATCGAACCAAGTTTTTGAATTCATTTTTATTGTTTTAATTATTCAAAATTTTTAAAAAAATAACATTTTGATTTCCCATGTTTATAAATGTTGTTTTTGGTATCTTTAAAGGAAATATCTTTAACTTTTTTATTAGTCTTCAAAACACAATGGGAATTGGTTTCATATCAATGAAAGATCATCTATAAGCTTTGTTTAGTTTATGTTTACAAACTATATCCAATTATTTTGCAAAATAAACCACTTTTTAATGTAATTATACTATATTAAAAGATCTCAAATATAATATATATATATATATATTTCTTGTTATTGGAGGTGTAGACACAGCATTTTGTCTAAATTTTTATTTTTAAGCCCTAAAACATTTATCTCGACCCATTAATATAATTTTATTTTTAAATTTAGTTGGGTTTCAAATTAGCCCATTTTAGTTTAAGTTAATATTTATTTTGAGCTTTTGGTGTTAATTATTCTATTGGGCTATTGATTATCTTATTGGACTTTATTTGAAAGTAAGAATCCATTTTCCTCTTTTCTTTTCATGTTCTTTTACTTACTTTTTAGTATTTATTTTTGAAAAGATAAAAATCACAAAAAAGAATAAAAAAATAAAAAAATTCAAATAATTAGAGAGATAAATCATGTTTTTGAAAGAAATTGGGATTAGATTAATTTCCTTTGGAAGATAAAACTATGGGATTATCATTTCGAAGATAACATAAAATTTTGAAGTTTGGTTTCATCTAGCCTTATATCAGTTAGGGTTAATCTCCCTATTTAAATAGCCATCGACAACCAACAGAGGCTAGTAGCTCAACTTGAAATCACTCTTTCACTCCATTTTCCACCTCACTCCACCATTATTCAACACAAAGCTCCTTATGCCAATACCATCACTAACCAGAGAGCTAAAACACCACTACTCATCTTAGCTTACTATTTCCCTCTACTACCACCATTATCTACAACCCATATCTAAACCTTTCACCGAATATAAACTACTATAATAATTTTCAAAAACACACACAGCAGCAAACTACCCATCGAAAAGCTTCCTTATCAATTCGTTCAGCCCTAATTCACTTAGCAAAAACCACAAATACATAACCACAACATAAACGCATACCTAGACCAACCTAAAACATCAAAGAATCAACCAATGAATACAGTCAGCAATTCAGAGCTTGACAATACAATTAGAGGAAAATCAAAAGATATACATAAGAATAAAAAAAAAAGCAAAATTAGGGCAATAATCAATTAGAGCAATACAATAATTCCTAACAGCAATGAGAAGAGAACCTATAGACAAAAAATGTGCAAAACTTAGAAAGCACCATAATAGAAAAAAACAAGCACAATCAAAGTCTTAGCCTTAATCAATAATTCACAATTAGATCCTAAAACAAATAAAATTTCAAGAAACTATTCACCACTATTTACTGCCACAACTGAGACCAATTAAACTGCCCTCGAACAAATACTGCCACCACTTTCAATAACTAGATCTTTCTCTTTTTCACTGCCATCATTAGTTGTTCACTATCAATAATCTTTACCAACATAAAGCTAAGGAAATAGCAAGGCAAAATCAAATATGAGAAGAAAACTAGAAACAAAAAAACAAAATTTTTTCCTTGGGTTTTGGTTTGTTCCTTTTCCAAGCAGTTTCGAGTCTTTAAATTCGGTGATGAGGTAGCCAAGGGCAAAAATAAGAACATACCTTGAAGTAACAACTATTAGAGCAAAAAAGAAAAATGAGAAAATCACAACTTTGATTTTAGATCTACATAGATCCTATGAGTTTCTAAAGAAACCAACTAGATTATGTAAGAGAGGAAACTAAAACAAGCCTCAAAGTAAAATTTAAGCTTGAATGGTGGTCAAATGACAACAAAGTGTGGCAGCCAACGACGACGTTAATGACTCAATGGCAACTGGGAATCATAAGGGAGAAATAGAGAGTCTGAAGAGATGAGGAAAAAGAAATAATAAAAATTTTAATTTATTAGGCTATTTATAAAGTAAAACTACGTCGTTTTACCTTTAAGGAAGCCAAACCATTGAACCGCCCAACTACTTCTTTGAACCATTATTGAATTGAACCGGACTAAGTTATTTTGTACCAAATTGAACTGTTGACCATTGAATGTAAACTATTCATTTGTGCTATAAAAACTTGTAGGGTGAACTAAAGAGACCTTTTTGATGTTCAACATTATCATCTTGTTCTTTCTCTTACTCAAGTGTAACTTCATATTTTCTAATCCATACATCATTTGTATTTTGTATGTAACCCATAGAATAAAGTGTATATATCTTTAGAACATTACAAGGATCATTAAATACAATCTTGCGATCATTTTTAGTATTGATATCCAAGTTTTTAAGTAGGTTTCTAATTGTTATCCTATAAACCAATGTGTATTTTCTATTTTAAACAACCTTTATCATATCATTGAATATAAAATGCACAAGTTTAGGTAATTTTCTATGTTTGATTTTATCGATCCACCAATAATCTTATTTTCTAATGATGGAGTATTGGGTTCCATAGGGTGCTAACACATGAGTAACAATAAAGTGTAACAACCTATTTTGCATAGATAACCTAAAGGCTTGAATGGGGGTAGCCATCATAAAATCATCTTCAAAGATATCTTATGCTACACCAACTGCATTGCATCTAGTGTTTGTATCTCCCTTATCCTCTAGCACAAAAGCTTTAGCCAAAAGTTGTTTGCTCACAATAATTTCTTTACCCATTCTATAGGTTCTAAATCTATTAGCATAATATCGACTTCCCTAATCATCAATCTCAATAAACGTAGCATTACTATAAAATTCTTAACTAGGTTATTAAAAACACTTCCTTCCATGCTCAAATAATCAATCCGGCCAAATTCTTCAAAAGCAATGATATATGGAAATCCAATTGAACGTAAAAAGTCAACATTGGTTACCCTTTCTGTCTTAATATCTCAATGAGTAAAATTCACCTCATATTTATATTTAATCATAGGGTTTTTAAAATTTTAATTGAATGAGGGTTTTGAAGGCATACTAAAACATTTCCTATGAGGATGTTCATGTATAGCTAATAAAATAGTGAGTGGTCTAGTTTTAGGTTTCATTAGATAACCTTTAAGAATATGGGTAAATAGATAGATGTAGGATTTTGTGAAATTGATGAGAAAATTGATTGAAATAAGTAATAATGGAGAATATATATTGAAAAAGCCAAAACTAATGATTAAAATAAGATATTTAAGTGATGGCACAAAAAGGATCAATTTGTTAAATGAGAAGAGAAAATGATAGATTTTATGGTGTTTTGTAGAAATTTAAAAATGAAATTGCAAGAAATCAAATAGGTAAGAGGAAATTTGCAAGAAATTTTTGAGTTAAAAGAGGATGAATTTTAAAAGAATTGAAGGGTTGAATTTTTAGGGTTTGAGAAAGAAAAAAGAAGAATAAGAGGCTTGACTAAGGTTGAAGAAGAGGAATAGGAGCTTTCACAATTAAAAGGGCTCATGATCTATTGCCCAATAAGAACCAAGATTAGGTCCCTTAAGGGATCGATCGGTTTTGGATTTTTTTTTTTTTTTTGGTTTTAGTTACAAAACCGATCAATTGAATAAGGCAACAAATTGATCAATTTAGCTACTTTTCATTGAAACCATAATTTTTTAAAATAAATAGAATCATATATATTTTAAATAAAACCATATATATTTATATAGAAAGAGAGAGAAACAACTTTTGAACATTTTTTTCTAACAAATATATGCAATATGACCACTTCCAATAAGTTTCATATGACTACACAAATATGATCACAATGCATGACTTCATCAAATACTTATGAATTTATTTTCATTCTATCGTTATTTAAACAAGCTAATAAGTATATTCAAGTATAAACAAACTTGTTCAAGTCACAAGCATACCATCAACAATCAAGAAAATCATCATACATGCATTTTAAGGAGCAATTATCAAGCTTAATTCACCTCTTATTGTGCAAAATCTATCTCTATCAAGAAGCTTGGTAAAAATAACAACTAATTGATTCAAGATATCAACATATTCAAACACAATGTCACCTTTTTTAACATGATCTATAATAAAATGATGCCTTATTTCAATATGTTTGGTTCTAAAGTGTTCAATTGAATTTTGATTAGATTTATGGCATCAATATTATCACATTTAATGGGAATCTGATCTATAGTCATTCCAAAATCCTCAAATTGTTGTTTAATCCATAATACCTGAGCACAACAACTACCAGTGATTACATAATCAGCTTCGATTGTAGATTAACACTATTTTATTTTTTAAAAAACTATGATTTGAGTGTATTCCTAAATAATTGACAAGTACCAGAAGTGCTTTTTCTATATATTTTATAACCACCAAAATATGCATTGGAATAAGCATGCAAAACAAAAGATAAATCTCTTGGATACCATAAACCTAAATTAGAGGTGTCCTTAAAGTATCTAAATATACGTTTAACGACAAGTGTGATTCTTTAAGAAATGATTGAAATCTAGCGTACAAACACACACTAAACATTATATCGGGTTTACTTGTAGTAATATAAAGTAATGAACTTATCACAGAACTATATAATTTAGAATCAATACATTTACCTCACTCATCATTGTCAAGCTTTGTTGAAGTGCTCATAGGAGTTAAATATGGCTTTGAGTTTTCCACTCCAAACCTTTTGAACAAGTTTTTTATATATTTGATTTGATTGATGAAGGTGCAATCTTTTGTTTGTTTCACTTGTAACCCAAAAAAAAAATGTGAGTTCTCCTATCATGCTCATTTCAATATCACCTTACATGATCTTAGCAAATTCTTGACAAAAAAATTCATTATTTGCACTCAAAGTGATATCATCAACATACATTTGTACTATGAGAATATTTTTATCTTTTATTTTAAAAAAGATAATAATATCAACTTTCCCCCTATTGAAACCATTCTTAATAAAAAATTTTGACAATTTTTCAAACCAAGCTCTAAGAGCTTGTTTTATATCATATAAAACTTTTGTCAATTTAAACACATGATTTGGAAAATGTAGATTTTCAAAATCGAAAGGTTGTTCTACATATACATTTTCATTTATGAAACCATTTAGAAAGGCATCTTTGACATTTATTTGAAAAAGTTTGAAAATTTTGAAACATGCAAATGTCAATAGCATCGTAATGGCTTCTAATCTTGTAATCGGAGCATAAATCTCATCATAATCTATTCCTTTATCTTTGTTGTATCCTTGATCTACTAATCTAGCTTTATTTCTAACAACATTGCCATTTTCATCCATTTTGTTCCTAAAAACCCATTTAGCAACTATAGTGGGATGATCACTAGATCTAGGTATTAGGTTTCATACTTTGTTTTTTTCAAATTGATTCAATTTCTCTTGCATAGTCAATATCTAATGATCATCTCCTAAGACTATATCTATGTTTTTGGGTTCAATTTGTGAGAGAAAAACTATACAATTACATACATTATAAGAAAATCTAGTTCTCATCCTTTGAGATAGATCACCGATAATCTTATTATTTTTTACATACTTCTTTTCTCTAAGGAGATTGGGTTTTTATTCAATTTGTTGTTTCTCTAGGAACTCATCATCTTTCTTTCGATTATTCTTCTTAATGTCATGAGATGTATCATCAATATTTTCTTGAAATATATCTGCATCATTATCATCAAGAGAAACCTTTCTTGAATAAGGGTTAGATTCATTAAATATGACATGTATAGATCCTTCAACAATCAATGTTCTTTTATTAAAAATCCTAAAAACTTTTGAATTTAGATAATACTGTAAGAAATGCCTTCATCACTTTTCACATTAAATTTTCCAATATTGTCTTTTTCATTTTTCAAAACAAGTATTTACAACCAAACAGGTGAAAATAACTTATATTAGGCCTTTTGCCTTTAAAAGGTTCATATGGGATTTTTTTCAAAATTGGTCTAATCATAATTCTATTTATGATATAACTAGAAGTATTTATGACTTCTGCTAAAAAATATTTAGATAAATTATTTTCACAAAACAATGGTTGTAGCCATTTCTTCTAAAGTTTTATTTTTCCTTTTTACTATCCCATTTTGTTAAAGATTTCTAAAAGCGAAAAAATTATGGTTAATACCATTTTTACTACAAAATTCATTAAAACGAAGATTTTCAAACTCTCTTCCATGATTACTTCTAATACTAAAATTTGAATATTCTTTTTCATTTTGTATTTATTTGTCAAAAGTGATTAATTTTTCTAAAGTTTCATTCTTAAAATGCAAGAAAAAAACTCATGTATATCTAGTGAAATTATTAATAATAACAAACTCATATTGTTTACCTGCAAGGCTTATTGTCTTAATAGGATCAAAAAGGTTAATGCAAAGCAATTGAACTAATCTAGTAGTTGAAACATAATTTTTAGGTTTAAAAGAAACTTTTTTTTTATATTTTCTTTGAGCACATGCATCACAAACATTAACATTTTCAAATTTCAATTTTGGTAAACCAACTACTAAATCATTTTGAGAAAATTTTGAAATCACATGCATGTTTGCATGTCCTAATCTTCTATACCATATCCAACTTTCATTTTTTTTTTTTTGAACCCCCAACCCTCGGCAGTTCCATACTAAGAGATTCATTATTGTCAATAAGACTGGTCACCCAAGCCATCCTCCGCCGTTGTTTCTTCAATGTCACTATTTCCCTCGATCTCCATATTACAGAAAATCTTCTTTGTGGCTGTTTTAGTCTCATCGCCCTCTCTAACATAGCTGGTAGAACCCCGTTTCCTATTTCCATTTAGACATATAGTTTCCAGCATAGACTCTGTGTTAGTTCCCTTTCTAATGTCCCTTGCGGCCCTTTTCCATTTTTTATGGACTCTCGTGAGGCTTGGCCCAATAGCATTTCCCTCTAGCCCACTGCTATCTCTGCTCCCATTTAGCCCATCATTGTTCACCCCTTGAATAAGCACTATGGTCCTCCAATATTCTCCACCGTTTTCTACCCCGCTGACAAATTTAATTTTGGCGAAAATTTAGCTTCCCCATTCACTGTTCCGTCACAATCCAATACCCCATTAGTGGCTTCAATCTCGGCAGGACACTGGTTCCTCTCTCCAACATTCGGTTCACTTCTCTCATTTCTGCCACGTGTTTTTTTTTTTTTTATGCAGGAACCCTAACCCGACAGGGGCTGTTTCCAGTTGTACCACCCTTGACTGCTTCTACTGTTGGCTTAGCAGTTTCATGGGCATGATCATGCCTTTGTGAACCAGAAGAAGAATTTGCACTGCCATCACTTGTTTCTGATCCTTTCATATCCTCGGAGTCTCTGCACATAACCACCTTCCATATTCTTTCCTCACTGGCCCCCTCCTGCTTTTCATCATCCCGCAGTGTTACATTCATTTTCTTGATGGTCAAATTTACCACACACATAGCAAAAATTTGGTAGTTGTTCATATTTGAACATAACTAGAACCTTTCCATCATCTGTCACTGCAACCTTGTCCCTCTCTTCAAAGGAGTATTAACATTTAAATTAACCCTAATCCTCAAAAATTTTCCCCATGCAATATCATCCCCTTCTGCCTGCCTCCACTTCTTCTACATCTCCCATTGATTCACCTAAAACCATACCAACCTGTTTATTCATCATATTCAGGGGCAATCCGTACAGTTGGATCCAAAAGGGGCACCAGTTCATGTCTATAGCCTCGGCTGGCACTGAACCTTCAAACTCTTATATCACAAGTAACGATTTGTTAAACGTCCAAGGCTGCGTCATCAACACCCTATTTTTCTCTAACTTATCTACGAAATGAAAAAGGAACAGTTTGTCCCCAGCCTCCCTTATCTGCAATCCTTTAGACAGTTTCCACACTCTATGAAGAACCATTTTCATAGCCTCCATGTTCACCCCTTTTCCGGTCATAATCTTCCCCATGAGGCAAGCCTTCTCCTCAGCTTCAGTGGACTCAATCCACCCTATCTCATTACAACTTCGCTTTTCTCTCCCTTCCGTCAATGAAAACGTTGCCCATAAGTCCTCTAGTTCCTCCGCCATCAGCTATCAGTAACACTACACCCTTTCCCTACAGAAACGATAACGAGACTCACCCCTAAGCTCTCTGCGCAAATCTAGGACAGACAACCTTGTACCAAACTTCCGACGAGATTGACACTCTCACCAGACCCCTAGAGAGAAACTCGTAGAGACCTAGGAGAGTCTTGCAGTTTGGTTTTTGTATAAAGAGATTTCCTTTTGGAGTTTGATTTTCGTATTAAAAAAATATTCAAGAGGGCAGAAAACAAACATTGAGAAATAAAAAAATTTAAAAGGAAATTTCAGAAAACAAATGTGAAAAGAAAAGAAAGAAATTAAACAACAGTCTTTTTTGTAGGCTCTAATTTCACATAATTAAAAATAATTCCTTTTGTATGATCCTAAAAATCAATAAAAGACATATTATGTGACGAACGATGTAAGAGATAATTATGTGATGAACATTTCTATACACAAAGCATGTAAAAGGGTTTTCGTTTTCTATTTTCAGGCTTATATCCACAAGAAGTAGAAGATATTATTATGGAACCAGTTCTTACTAGAGATATTCATTCGTTAATTTCAAATTAAATTAATTAAATTATGTTATTTTATTTTAATTAATCGAATTAAATTTATCAATTTTAAAAATTTAATCAACTAAATTTATTTCAGTTAATTTCAAATTAACTAAATAATAAAATATATTTAAGTTATATTATATTTTAAATTCCTAATTTTTCATATTTGAAACAAACTAAATAAAATTATCTAACAAAATATTCAAATATCAAAGTTTTAAGTTAAAATTCTAATAACTTATAAAATGAAATGATTTGTTTTTTTAATATTTTGATTTTATGCTTAAATTTTTTATATTTTTATTAAAATCTTGATTAATTCAATTTAATAATTGAATTAATCAAAAATTAAAATTGTTTCAAAATTATTTTTGATAATAAATCAAAACTGATTCAATAATAGATCGATTAATTGAATTAAATAAATTCAATTAATTAATTTTATTAAAATTAAATTATGAACATCCTACTTTCTATAGCAATGCTCCTCAATTCCGATTTTAGAGCAAAATAATATAATTTTAAGGGTTGATTTCAGCATTAAAGCCTGTCGGACTCTTAACTTTTCTTTTATTGACCCAGTCCTTTTTTTAGGGAGTAGCATATCTAAATATTTGATTTTGGGATCAATTAATACTATATTTTATTTTATTTTTCATAAGACATATCATATATATATATATATATATATATAGAGAGAGAGAGAGAGAGAGAGATAAGCAATATACTAATAATAAAAAAAAAAAAAACAAGCTCATAAAATTATAAAATAACAATATTATTATGTCAATTTTAAAGAGTATAAATACTTTCAAATTAATAGTAGAATTGCTAATTACACAATCTTTCAATGAATTATTAAAATTTTTTATACTTTTGATAATTTAAAAGTAAAATTAAAAATATAAATAAATCAATTATTAAATAATATTTTTTATCAAAACAAGAAAAATAAATGTACTTTTTAAATAATAAAGTGGAAACTTTGAGTTTCAAAGTTACAATCAAATCTTCTATTAAGTGGTATTAATTTTTTTTGTTGACAAAAATTGTAGAACAACAAGAAATAAAGAGGAGAAATTGTAGTAATTTATAAAGAAAGGAGAAAAAAAAACATTTTTGGCACTTTGTTGAAAATTTGAATTCTTGATTAAAAAGTTAAAAAATTAATTTAAGTTTTGTTAAGTTCACATATTTATGATTTAAAATTTCTAATAAATCTCTTAATTTGAAGATTTATAAATAATAATTAGTGAGTATAACAAATAAAGAAATAACAATATGATTTTAACCTCTCCTAAGTTGCAATGTATAAAATTAAATTATGAAATTCTTTATTACTTAATAAAAATTTATATGAAATTAAATTATAAAATAAAAATTAATAAATAAAATTAATAATTTTAATTTAGAAAAGATCAACAATTCAAATTAAACTTATTTAATATATATTTATATATATGCTGAGTGTTGTCAAAACTTTTAGAGGGGCCAAAGCCTGCTCATGCTTCAGTAACAATTAATCCATCCCAGTGTATCCGTGGCCCACTCATGCATCATCTGCGTGCAGTCAAGCTAAACTTGCGACTGCTGAGTTGGCCACTGGTAAGGCTCATAAATTGATTTTGGATGATAAAAAATAATTAAATTAAAGGAAAATTATTTCATATACTATATTGTAGTCTTTATATTTTATGGATTACTAGGGTTACATATATTCTCCATGTATGTTTAAAAAATTAATTAAAAAATAAAACACGTGTTAATTTCTTAATTTTTTTGATAAAATTAAAAAATTGTATTGATAATATATCAAATTCTAGTTCTAAATTGAAATATAACACCTTAATTTTGTTAGATTCCAAATCATACCATACTTCGCCCTCCTGCATTAAATTCTAAAAGTACAGTTCGATTCCAACTATTGTTTTGCAACGACAAAATTTTAAACTTTGATTTTAACAGAGTTCATAAAAACACGTACCATATACTATTCCTACCTAAATTACTCTTCCTTTCTTCAGCAGATTATTAGCAATTTAGTCTTAGTTTTTCACTACTTTTTCGCATCAATCGAAATCCCGAGAATCTTTTACTTCCATAATCGAGAATTTTTTGTTTGAGAGAGCTGTCTTGGGAGCTTCTTCGCATATTGTTTCTTTGCCTATATATGAAGGCATATTCATAACACAAATCATATTTGTCTGTAATCTCTCAATATGAAACCTCAGAAATCTCTCTGCCTTTTCTTAGTCTTCCTTGCTTGTCTTCTTTCTTTCTCTGATGCGGTCAGAATCTTCTTTGTTGGTGGTAAAGATGGCTGGGTTTTGCAGCCTGAAGTCACTTACAATGAATGGGCTGGTAGACAAAGGTTTCAAGTCAATGACACCCTTTGTAAGTCTTTCGTTTTCTGATTGCTTTGATTCAATATTTTGACAATGTAGTTTTCATAACTATTTTTATGTTCAATTGTTTCTTGATTTGATTTTGGTATATGGATTATGTTTCTGGTATGGGCAGTTTTCAAATATGAGAAAGGATCAGACTCGGTTTTGTTGGTACATAAATATGATTACTTCAATTGCAACATAAAGAACCCTATAAAGAAAATGACAAGTGGAAGTTCTATGCTTCATTTTCATCACTCTGGTCCCTTCTTTTTCATCAGTGGCAACGAGGGTCATTGCCAAAAGGGGCAGAAACTGATCGCTGTTGTTATGGCTGAGAGGAATGGAACCCCATGGTCCCCATCAACTCATCCCCCCAAAGCAGCTCCTCCTCAGTCCCATTTTCCAGTAATCGAGCCTCCAGCAAAATCACCATTTCCATCTCCAAGGCCAGCACACTCTCCCAAATATCATGGCCCTGTTGCTGAACCACCCAAAGTATCGTCTCCAGGGCCAGCACACTCACACAAGCATCATGGCCCTGTTGCAGAACCACCCAAAGTATCGTCTCCATCGTCTCCAGGGCCAGGGCCAGCACACTCTCCCAAGCATCATGGCCCCGTTGCAGAACCACCCAAAGCATCGTCTCCAGGGCCAGGGCCAGCATACTCTCCCAAGCATCACGGCCCCGTTGCAGAACCGCCCAAGGCATCTTCTCCAGGGCCAGCTCACTCTCCCAAGCATCACGGCCCTGTTGCAAATCCTCCCAAAGCGTCATCTCCAGGGCCAGCACAGTCTCCCAAGCATCATGGTCCTGTTGCAAATCCTCCCAAAGCCTCATCTCCAGGGCCAGCAAACTCTCCCAGGCATCATGGCCCTGTTGTAAATCCTCCCAAAGCATCATCTCCAGTGCCAGTTCTGGCTCCTACATCTCCAATCCCTATTGTTGAACCTCCTAAAGAATCATCTCAATCGCCAGCACCATCTTCAGGGCCAACACTCTCACCCACGCCTCATGGCCCTGTTGCAAATCCTCCTCAAGTATCAACTCCGAAACAAGCACCAGCACCATCTACACATCATTCTCCATCTTCAGGACCATCACACTCTCCAATGGCTCATAACCCCATTGCACATCCTCCTAAAACGTCATCTCCATCTCCAGCTTTGTGTCCCAATTCCACAACACCATCTTCATCCCCACACATTTCTCCATCTCCATATTCGACATCACCCCAAGCTTCAACTCCATTTCCTGCCAATGTCCCTGTTCAGGTACCAACTTCAACCCCACTAGCTCCACCACAGTCTACTTCTTCTCCATCTGGTTCTCCATCACCAACAGGTTCTCAGACACCATCTGGAAGCCAAACAGGCACTCCGGCCGACGAGTACTCGCCTGCTCCGGCGCCTTCCAAGTCATCTAACACTGCAACTTATTCAAGTGTAATGGTGTTAGCAGCTAGCGTCTTGTTGAGTATGGTGTTGTTTGGTACATGGTAATTGATAGCTTTGTGGGAGGATTTTTTTTTTTTTTTGGATAAATAAGAAACTTTTTTTTGGGTGGTTTTTAGAAATATTGAATAATTTAGTGGAGGTTTAGAAATTTATCTTTTGATATGAGAATTTTTCAACTTGATTTTTTTAAAAATTTTAATTATTTATATTATTGCATTATATTTAGATTATTCACTTTGTTTTTTTTTTTTTTCTATTTTTTATGTTTAATGAATATATTTGAGATTGAAGTTTTATATTTGCCTTTTATTATGTTATAATTTTGCTTGTCCTTTTATAGTTTTGGTTTATTCTTAAAAAGTTCTATGATTTTTTTTCTTTTACTTTTTCATAATTTGTGACTTATAAAATTAATCATACCATTGACATTTGACTTGATATATGAATATTTTTTTTTTAAATAAAAAACTATAGCATTGGTTAAGGGGGTTGTGATTGGTAAATGGAAATGCAATTAATTAGTTCATACTCATCATTCATTTCTCTTTTGAAAAAAAAAAGAATTAAATTCTCTACATTTCTTGTTGAAAAACTTATATCCATCATATTTGCCACTCTCGGTTCATTATTTTTTCATTGGCAAAATACTTCTTTTTGTCTTACTTATTTTGGGTTTACAAAAAAATTATCATTAATTGGTAGCTATTATTATAAATAAATTAATTTTTTACACTTAAAAATAACCAAAATTTAAACAATGATCATTGAAACTAAAAATTTAGCATTCTATCAATAAATGATATATTTAAAATTATTTAAATTATTGAACACATTTAAGAGTTTGTAAGGCATAATAAAATTTTATTATTATTTAGATTTTTTGGTATTTTGACACCAAATCAGACAAAATTGATAAGGACAAAATAGGTTTCAATTAGCTAATAAATGTTTAATATAAGTATGCTTAATTTCTGCATCCTTCTATTAACCCTGTTTTTAAAGCAAATTATTGGTTAGCATTCCTAATGGGTAATATGAAATGCTCAGCTTGGCCTTCCAAAATTTAAAGGATTAATGACAGTCATGTACTATTGAGTTTTATTGTTTGACTCTAAATATGGTAACAACTAACAACTATTAAGTGACTTATTAAAGATGAATAATGTCCAGCCTGATTTTCTCTCCTTTTATGGACTCAATTGAAAAATCAGATATTTAATTCATGATTTCATGAATAAAATAAGAGATTCAAGGTTAAATGAAAGATTATTTTTATTTTATGCCATTAAATTGACATAATTTCATATCTTTTATTTGACCATCATTTTAACACTAGCTCTTTTTTTTTTTTTTTAATAATTACCAGCTCATTTCAATTAAAAAAAAATCAGCTCATTATTTCTAACTATCAAAATTTTTTTTGACACGTGATATTGAATTATTTAATTGGAAGTAACTTTTTTTTATATTCTCAAGCTTTTAGTATAGTAGTTAAAGGCGTTTAAAAGGACATCAAAGACCTGGTTTCGAACGAGGCCTCTTCTTTCCTTTTTACTTATACTAAGATTTTATCCTCTTGATGTAATCAAAAAAAAATTCATTTCTCATTTTAAAAATCTGAAAAATATTCTATTACCTTGCAAGCAAAATAATTCAGTAAAATTCCAATTGCCATTTTTCATTTTTCACTATTGCGTTTATGCCAGATTGTCCAAGATACCTTTCATACCAAAAAAAAAGTAAAAAGATCATTCAGATAATATTATTATCAAATTCAAATCTTAATAACCATTAAAAAAAAACATTATCTTTGATATTGTATAATTGCATCAATGTCTCTAAATTAAACAAAAAAATGAAAAAAAATGATAAACCTTATGATTATATATCATAAACTAAAATTATAATTACATTCGAATATTTGATTTAATGATTAATATATGATCTTATATTTTTTTAAATGAGTTCGAAACTCAACTTCCCCAAATAAAAAAAATATTCCTCTGCTCGCTTTGGTTTTTTTCTCTGCTTAAATAACTATATTAAGTTAAACAGAAATTGGGGTATTCTTGTTTTCTCCTGAAAGATCAATTTTGATCCATTTTCGGTGCAATGTAATGAACGTAAGGGTGGCGGCTTGACAGGAAAGACCACATATTAAGCCTATCCATAAACCCTGAAAATATGGTAATAAGGGATAATTAGTGGGACGAAACGTTGACAAAATTTAAAATAAAAAAAAAAATAAAACTTGCGGATATGTATATTCTACTGATTCAGCTATTTTCCTCACCTTAGCATATAGTTTAAACTTGAATCCAAGAACACCTGCAATTGGCATGCCAATGAAGTAGAAAGTCACCAAATTAGCCCACACAGCCAAGTGTTGCCAACCACATCCCCTGGCCACCGCTGCAACATCAAATTCACTAATCTCTAAATATTGTATTCTTATATATTGTTATAGATGTGACAAAATGAACCCCGAACTCAAAAATCCGCTGTAAAAAAGTTCCTTATTTGACTTAAAAGTTAAAGTCAAAAGTTCAAATATAAAAAATACAAATTTAAAATGATTTAAAACTCAAAATAACCAAAAGCTTATTTGCCACCTCTACATATTCATCAATATTGCTATCACAACAGAATCAAAACAAAAAATTCTGATGGTTTTGAAACCTGATAAGACGCCTTGTATGGCATCAATCGCTATTGAGACTGCGAGCAAGGGTGTCATTTCTGAAAATTTCTTGATTATTGAAGGGCTATCACTGAAGAAACCAGCCCAAACATCATGTCCGAAGGCTAAAGTTAGGACAACTGGAAGAGCAAGAAGGATAGAGAGCTTGAGAGTCACTCCCATGGCATGCTTAGCGCGGTTTGGATTTCCAGCTCCCAATTCATTAGACACTCTTGTGCTGTGGAAAAAGTTTTGTTTTCTCTCTTATCTCAATATATTTTAGAACAATATTGAAGGCAGGGGAATTAAGAGGTTGATACCCCATACAAGAAAACTAACCTTGCTGCAGCACTTAGGCCATATGTGATCATGTAGGCAATGTTTTCTGTATTGACACTGAAGATCGTACCAGGGTTAAAACAAAATCCACCATAATCAGACTTGGTAAAAAATTTGTCAACAATAGTGTGGTCTGAGTGCTAAACTTTTGGTTCCAGCAATCAGAGTTCAATCTTTGGTAACCTCAAACACCAAAAAAATGTATAGGGAATTTTATGATGGAAAAAAAGGAAAAGAGAGCAGCCTACCATATTGCAATCAATGAAGTAGTTATTTCTGAATTTGGCATCAATCCAGCCAAGAACACCAGAATCTCAAAAGCCCAGAATTCCAAACTAGCAGCACATTAATTGAACTTAAGAAAGATGATGATAAGCCTTGCTCTTCAGGTTAAAGGAAAAAACAAATCAAAAATGGAAACTCACCAAACCATTGCCGCAGAGGGAAGGGCTAATTTCAAGTTTTTGAGGATGTAGTGAAATGATTCAAAAGACAATCCTTTCCATGTGTTCTCAAATTTCTTCGCGAAAATGACATAGATTGCTAAGAGAAGAAATGATATCCATATTGAGATTGAAGCCGCCAAGGGAGCTCCTTTGAAACCAAGACTTGTCCGATTTACCAAAGAGTACACAATCCCAAAATGAATGGCCAATGGAATGACAGAGAACAGGACCAAGGGTATAACAACACTTTGTGTTTGAAGAAACCTCAAAATGTTTTGCACAAAGCCATATGCAAATAAACCTGGAATGAGATACTTCATGTAAAGGGCAGCAGTTCTTGAAATTTCAGGATCTTGATGAAGTAAGACAAGGATCGGCTCGGTATAGAACCATAAGATTGATATGATGACAGAAAATATGAAAGAAATGATGCAGGATGCTTGTAGATAAATCCCCAACATTCTGTACATTTTTGCACCAAATCCTTGACCACAGAGGGTCTCCAGTGCTCCACTTAGTCCTGTCTAAAACAACAGAGAAGAAAGACTACAAAATCAGATGGCAAAATTCCCGTCTGCAAGAAAAAAATAAATTAATTCAGGAAAGATGAATTGGAAACAGATTAGATAAATGAATATTGCAAGATTCAAACAAAAGGATGCTGACAGCCGCATAACCTGTTGATAAATCTTAGTTGTAATGATTAAGATTCAAATCATTTTCAAGTCATAATAGCCTCAAGTAAAAAAAATTTTACCTAGATTGATGAATTGCTGCTATCCAAAACATTTCTTTTATCTCATTCCTCTCGATTTTCGAGGAGTAAAAGACAAGAATCAACATATTTTTTTGGACTTTAAAACTCAAAATCACCTTGAAGTTATTATATATATCTTAGATGCTTCTTAGATTAATTTAATAATAACATAAAAGTGAGAAATTAAGAGATAATATTGGGAGTTACCATGAAAGCAAAACCAGTCACAGTGGCCCATGAATTGGCAAGAGTTGAACCAGCAAGCTCAAGCTCACCAAGGTGGCCAGCAAACATGACAGAAACCATAGTAATGGATAAGTAGAAAACATAAGATAACACCATTGGCACTGCAAACGATACTTGCTTCTTAGCCTCTCCAAAATCCAAAACATTTCCCCACCACCTTCCCTTGGTTCCTTCTCTACAGCCATCACCAACCTCTACGTTCAAACTACTTTCCATTATTGTAGTTTGAAATCCTACACTCTTTCCACCGGATATGAATGGTTGTTCATTACATTTTATAATTTTTTGTCCCATTGCACACTCTAATTGTCAAGGAAACCAAAATGACTAACCCATTGCACACTCTAATTGTCAAAATGAAGGTCAATCGACCAATTGGGCCAAAAGGCAAATCTTATTAACGCAAAGTGTCAAGCTACTGAAATTATATCAACGAAATTGTAGTCAGTAGCCTAAAAACTTATGAAACGGTTGCGAACTTTTTTTTAGTGGTAAAATGTTTTTTGAACTTTATCCAATACATTTTCTCAACCAAAAGGTTAAAACAAATTATGGGTAATGAACTTTTGAACCAACAACTTAGAGATTTACATTTTTTTATGAGCATTTGTTAGGAAATTAAAGTGTTTTGGAAGTACTTGAGGTAAGTGAAAGACTTTCTGTCTTCACTTGGAACAAAAAGGAAGTGTCATATGGAAATTATTTTATATCATCTATATATATTGGTAAAGACTCATGAATAAAGATCATATATATTCAGAATTTATTGCCAACATGCACTAATGGTTTCCCCTTATAATCTTGAAAGTGATTCCAATTATGAAGACAAAAATAGGATGAGACAAGATGGATCATCTAAATTAAAAATGTTTTTATTTGGTATAAGTCATTCATATTAATCACATTGCATTACTTCATATATGTATGAATGTATATTATTTACTTTAAACGATTCAGCTACCTCTAGCGTTGAATCGAGCCTTGAATTGATAAAGCAAAAAAAGAATAATAGTACTAGTACACTTTAATCAATGGTGGTTCTAAATGGACTGAAATAAAATAAAAGCAAAACAAAGTACAAACTTGAAAGACAAAAATTTTATATTTTTTATTTAGTGTTAATTTAGATTGATGGTAAGATTTAAAACAACAAATAACAATGAAATTAGTTATCATAACAACAAAATTGAATAATGTAATAGTTAAATTACAATCAATGATGAAAATATATATTTGAATGCAAATATAATGATAACAATGAACATGCAATAAAAGTTTTAAATTTTTTAGAGAAATTTAAGTTTTTATTTTTTTATTTAATTTTTTTCTTTTTTTTTATATTTTAATTTTTTTATTTGATAAATTTTGTAAAAAAATATATAAATAAAGGTAGGGATAATAAAACAACCAGTGCTTGATGGGTTTTAATTTGTCTCAATCTAATAGGTGTATTTTTTAATTCAATATCAAGTCAATTTTTTTTTTTTTAAATCGGGATCATGTCAAAAGTGGATTTAAAATATTCCGCCTTGCCTCTAGTATATATAAAAATATATTTTACTATTTATTATATTTATATATTTATTTTATTAATAAAATTATTATTTAATATCTTAATTTAATAAAAACATGTAGCATGTCATTTGGCTTTTTTTCATTTCTTTTATTTTTTATTTTTTATTATTTTATATTAAATAAGTTTTGTAAAGAAAAGTTAATAAAGATAAAAATGATAAAACAATTCATATCTTATAAGTTTCGATCAACATGTTAGCATTTTTTTTTTAATAAAGAGGATTTTTTTAATTGATATCATGTCGGGGCAGGATGGTTTTCTTCTTCAAAATTCGAAATTGAATCGGAGCTAGGTTAAGGATGCTCCACCCACCCTCTCCTAAGATATATATAAGAATATATTTTTTATTATTTATTTAATTTTATATGTATATATTTATTATATTAATAAAATTATTATTTAATATTTTAATTTAATAACATACCTTATCTATATTATATATAATTAAAATGTCATTTATAATAAAAATAATATTTTTATGAATATTATGCTATGTGATTGATTTTGGGTCAAGTTAGGTTAGATGCAAGTTATACATACATACATACATACATACATATATATAATATATGTTGGGTCTAGTATAAAAAAAATAATCTAATGTTGTGTTAAAATTGAGAAGAGTAAATTAAAACCCGTCTTTACTCAACCCATTACCATCCCTAAATAAAGGTGTTTACACGGCATCTTCATTTGTTTTTTCTTTTTTTTTTTGGACCTTTCTGTTTTTTTTTTTTTTAGTTTTTTTTTCCTTTATGTCTATTTTAATATTTTTAGCTATGTTTGAAAAAATAAATTTAAAAGAATAAATTTGTATTTGATTTCTTATACAAGTTATGCCAATGAAATGAATATATTATCCATAAATTAGTTGATAAATTTTTAATAATTCTATTAAAAATTAAAAATTAAATTATACTTACTAATTTATTAAATTTATCTTGCATATTATTAAAAATTTAGACGTACAGTGAAACAGTGATGTATAGCTAATAAAGATAAAAAGTTAAAAGGAAACAAAAACGAAGACAAGATTAGAACGGCACACCTTATTGAAAATGAACACACATTGAAACAAAATCTAATCCTGGATTGAATAATAATAGCCACAAAGAGATAAAGAAGAGGAAAAATTAATCAAGTTACCATGAAAGCGAAGCCGGTAACGGTGGCCCAAGAATTAGCAAGGGTGGCGCCGGCAAGCTCAAGGTCTCCAAGGTGACCAGCAAACATGACAGAAACCAAAGTGATGGAGAAGTAGAAAACATTAGTTAAGATCATAGGAAGCGAAAAGTAAATTTGGTTCTTGCTTTCTTCCATGTCCAAAACTTTACTCCAACAGCAACTTTCTTCTTCTTCTTCTTCATCATGGTTAGCCTCTGCCAAGAGTACCGCAGCCATATCTGAACTTGTGTTCCCTGACAACCTAGACCTTATAGAATTTGACTGAAAGCAATGATTTGGGAAATGGGAAGACAAAAAATCGCCTCAACAAGTGAGCTTGGATTGATTTGTTTGTTTACTACTTTCATGAACCTTTTACACCAAAACAGGTCTACTTTTTTGTTATAGATCATGAAAAGATATGACAATAAGAGAAACATGTTATTCATCGAATGTGATGATTGCTTGATGGCTTAATTTGTAAGGGACCGAGTGTCTATTAACATGGTGGCTTGCCCCTCGGCCATTAGTCAGCCTAGCAATTTCCATTGTATTACAAGTGACATAGAACATCATAGATTACTTTGAAAAAAAAATTTTACTGTTTTATTTTTAAACTCGAAGATCAAATAATGAACCTAAGGAGGATTTCTATTGTGTACATCAATAATAATAATTAATGGAATTAAAATTTTATTAAGCAGTTTATTACTAGAAAAGTGAATATTACTTAAAATATTAAGTTAATCTAATTAATTAAATGAACATACACGTACTTAGCATATAAACTTGTTACATATGAAGAGTTTTTGTAACAATTATTTTTCGACCACTCTTTAAGTTTTACTTGATATATATATATATAGCAACTTCTTTGTATTAAATGTAGTAATTGATAATTATATAATATGATTGTTTCATTGCATTGGATAAAGAATACTTTGTAATCTTAAACGGTGCCTTTAAAATATTAATTAGCAAAATTCATATATCAAAACCTTCATCTATTTATATATAAACTAATAATATACGTTATATCAATGTTCGTTAAAAATTTTTTTTAATGAAATTTTGATCAGTAAATATCATGTATATATATATATAAAAAAAAAAGAATAATATTTGTATCATATTATATATTTTTAAAATTGTGATATCATGTTGAAAAATTTTCGTAGAAGACAAAAGCAAATATGTCATTAAGCCCTAATATGAAAATTCATTGATGGTGGCTTTTTCCCATGACGTTTGCTTTCGTTTTAGAATCGACTTAAAATGGCATTTCGACAGCATAAAGGGTTTCTACAAAAAGACTTCAAGTAATGTAAGAAACCTTAATTTTTTAGGAAACCAGGAGATGGGTGCACTATTAGGCCAAAAGCTCAAAGTTTTTATAGCCAATAGATGATCATTTCTTGGAACTTCCATATAATTTGATCACTTCTACATGGCCTTTCAATATCAATAATTTTCAAATTGAACTTCTTGTTGCATCTCCAAAATCAAGTCGCCCAACTGACCCATGAATCACTCAACTCTGACTCAAGAATGGGTGTTGTTGAAGGTTGAGTCAAGTCCCAAAAAACTAAAGAAAGACTTGACCTATATGTCTCCACTGACCCCTATTGAAAAAAATTTTCTTAGTAAGGATTCAAACTTCGATAAACCAAAATGAAGGTAATTTGCATTCAAAACAAACCAATCCGTACGTTAGCTCCACGGAAAATATGTTTAGGATGCGTACGAGACATTTCAAAAAAAATATTTATTTGTAGAAAAATTTTTAAAATTATTCATAAAAGTTAGCTCAGAAAAAATTTTCTTTCATTATCAATCTCGTAAAAAACACTCAAAAAATAAAATCTTAAATATATCAAATTGATCGAATAAAGGATTATATCCAAATAAAACTTAGGATATTCCTGCTTATATTAAAAAAATCTTTTAAAATTTTTAAATAAAATTACTTTATTTAGCAAAATAAATTTTAAATTTTCGAAATTTAAGATAAAATATTTAAAATGCTCAAATTTTCTTTCCAAATTTCATTTAATGAGATGAAATTCGCAAAATTCCTTGATTTTTAATAACAATATTTATTATGTTTAATTTTTAGGCAACTTTTATTTTTTTACTACTCTAACTAAAAAATTTATTTCAAAATTCAATTATTTTTTTTTTCACGTTATTAGTAATATTTATACATTTTTACCAATCTAATGATAATAATATTACAATTTTTTCGATATTCTTCTTATTACATGTCTATATCATTATTTCTCTATTATAATTTAATTTTTTATCTCAACAAATTCTAACATTAAACATTTCTTTCTAAAAATTATTTATCAAAACAATACAATTATAATTACTAAGCATTTTAAATTGATACATTTTAATTTTTTTTATTTCCAAATTCTTCATCCAAAATGCACCCTTAACGTCACAATGTCCCTTCTTATGCATCAATAACTTGCACAGATAAATAATGTTACCATGAGGGCCATTTTCCTGCAATAATGTTTTTACTCTACATATTCCAAAGGGGCAAGAAAATATTTATATAAAAATCAATCATCCATAGTTTACCCAAAAGAAAATGCAAGAAATTGGAGAATCCAGGGAGATTGAGAAGGCAATAATAGGGTGTATAAATGGAGAAGTATAGCAATTGCTCTCTGTGACCAGATACAAAAATGGATGAAATGATTTAGAAAAACAGCCATCTC